>JAGIQG010000002.1:29165526-29628457 GCA_024679065.1 Sphyrna mokarran
ATTGCCCCTTAGGGACAGAAGGACCAAATAGGGTAAACACATGAGGTTATAGGCCTGGGTGGGATTGCGGTTAGCACAGACTCCGTGGGCCAAATGGCTTCCTTCTGCACTATTGAGATTCTATGATTCTAAGAACGTGTCAGCTTGATTCGATTGTAGGTTCCTGGCTTCTGAGTTAAAGACAGGAGTTCACCAATCCATTCTTGAACATAGAACATAGAACATTACAGCGCAGAACAGGCCCTTCGGCCCTCGACGTTGCGCCAACCAATTAGGAACAAGCAGTGACCCTCTAACCTAAACCATTCCCTTTTCATCCATAAACTTATCTACTAACTTCTTAAACGCCACCAAACTTGGCGCATCTACAACTGACGCAGGCAAGGCATTCCATACCTTACCACCCTCTGGGTAAAGAACCTACCTCTGACATCTGTCCTAAAACCACCACCCCTTAATTTAAAGCTATGTCCCCTCGTGCCAGCTTTCTCTATCCTAGGAAAAAGGCTATCACTGTCCACCCTATCTAAACCTCTAATCATCTTATATGTTTCAATAAGGTCTCCTCTTAGCGCCTTCTTTCTAACGAAAACAAGCTCAAATCCCTCAGCCTCTCTTCATAAGATCTGCCCT
This sequence comes from Sphyrna mokarran, assembly GCA_024679065.1. Taxonomy (NCBI): domain Eukaryota; kingdom Metazoa; phylum Chordata; class Chondrichthyes; order Carcharhiniformes; family Carcharhinidae; genus Sphyrna; species Sphyrna mokarran. Next base: position 29,166,160 of record JAGIQG010000002.1, read on the forward strand.
CCATACCAGGCAACATCCTGGTAAACCTCCTCTGTACCCTCTCCAATGCCTCCACATCTTTCTTATAATGTGGGGACCAGAACTGCACACAATACTCCAAGTGCGGCCGCACTAGAGTTTGTACAGTTGCAACATGACGTTGCGGCTCCGAAATTCAATCCCCCTACCAATAAAAGCTAAGACTCCATATGCCTTCTTAACAACCTTATCGACTTGATTGCCAACTTTTAGGGATCTATGCACATATACACCAAGATCCCTCTGTTCTTCAACACTATTAAGAGTCCTATCATTAGCCCTATACTCTACACATTTGTTATTCCTGCCAAAGTGAATTACCTCACACTTTTCCACATTAAACTCCATTTGACACCTCTCGGCCCAGCTCTGCAACTTGTCCAAGTCTCTCTGCACGTTGCAGCTCAATACTTCAGGCCAGTGTTCTAAAAGTCTGATATTCTTCGAGGTGATGGTCAGAATTCTTCAATCTTATCCACCCCATCATCATTTCCAGCAGGAACGAAGAACTTGGCACTCAGCCAAAACTCGATTCACTGCAACGGGACTAGGGAATTCCAGCCAAGGGTGAGGTCAGAGAATTCCAACCACCTTTTTGAAGAGGACTTAAATTAAGTGAATTCCCACTTCAATGTTTGGGTGAGTGTAAAAAAGATCCCTCGGTACTATTTCAGGAAGATCAGAGGAAGTTCTTTTCGCATTCTGGTTAACGTTCATCCCTGAAATGGATGGAATTCTCCAAAAAAATGGCAAGGTGTCAAACTCAGCGCAAAGACCAGTGCGATTGCCGACAGCCGTGGAGCATGATCTGGACCCCAATTTTTAGCCACTTTGAGAAAGAAACATTCCCTCAATGAAAAAGACCGTATCTGAGGTGTTTAATTCACCTGCTTGGGGGGGGGGTGGTCATCTGAGCTCTTTTATCAAGGGACCGTTGTATTTAAACGGTTCCACAGTACTTGCCAGGAAGATGGCAGCAAGGAAACCTGCTTCTCGATTCACAGAAGGTGCCCTAACCTGTGGAGGAGGGATGGGCAACCGTAAACCTTCAGGATGGCAGGAGACCCTCCAGCAGGATCACTAGTCCTGCCTGGTCAGTGCCAGCAACATCCTCAAGAGGATGTGGGTGCAACACCAGAAGAAGCACTTACCTGCCAGGGTCAGTGCTCTCTCTATTCTCTTTGCACTCCACCTTGCTGTCACTCCTCGAAATATCACCTCAACCCTGCTCCCATCTCACAGGACCCCGGCACCTGAATTCCCACAACTGACTTCCTCACAGCCCGCTGGCATTCTTCTTCAGAACCCCACCCTGCTTACGCGCAGTGCCCACTTATGCCCCAGGTATCATTGATATCTGATTCCCATTTGTGTCCCTGCAGGAGAAATTTGCCCACAGTCGCCATGAATGAGAGAAGACAGCAGTGAGATGCCCAATCTGAGGATCCTAGCTCCTTTTGAGAAAATATATGGCACCCAGGCCAGCACTGTAAGAGTGGCTGGCGCCTGCATTGTGAACCTGGGGAAAAAGGTCAGATCCGTGCCAGGACAACATACGAACTAAAAGCAAGAGTAGGCCTTCTGGTCTTTCAAGCCTTCTCTGCCATTTAATAAGATCATGGCTGACCCTTTCATGGACTCAGCTCCACTTACCCGCCCATTCAGTATAAGCTATAAGAATTCCAAAGCATGGCTCAATCCCTGAGGACTGTAACTGAGAGCTTCACCTGCATGGCTCCAACAATAATTCAGTAAGAATTTAGCAACACCAATTTTTAATCCAACCGATTTATTTGATAGTAAAATTGCAAGCTTTCAACACTCCGTGTCTTCCTCGGTTGGATTAAAAATTGGTGTTGCTAAATTCTTACTGAGTTCTTACCACCCCAATCCAACACCGGCATCTTTACATCCAACAATAATGGCAGCTCCACATGACAGTGAGGTTTCCAGAGCTCAGTCCAGCTGCCACTCCATCCAATGGATTAACCCATGGGCCCATGAGTGCTTGGAGGGAGGAGAATCCACTGAATCTGTTGGAGCATTTCCTCGGGCCTTCCATCCAGGAGACCGTAGGAGTGCCCAGCCAATCTGAATCATCCTTCCTGACACCAGCCCAACTCTGGCACAAGCAGGAGAGGATGAAGCAGCAGCATCAGTGCCACCCAAGAGTAGGCCAGGATGCTCAAGGTCAAAGGATACCCACCAAGATCATGGCAGGAAACAGACCGTGCTTACAACAGGTTGCCTCCACCTCTGATATGCACCTAGGGAAAGGCATCTAGAAATAGTGAAAGGGTTTGCAAGGCTAAGGAATTATAGGGTCACAGTGTGGGTACGGGGGAAATTAAGGAATAGTAGTTGGGATTCATTGTCACTTGTCACATTTTTGATCTGTTACTAAATTAAATTGTCACTCTCCACTTTAACGCCTCAGAATATTTAACGTTCCTCCCTGTGCCGTGATGCTTCTTCCCATCGGAACACAGTTCTTCTCACAGGGCCTCCATGCCTGCCAAGTAGTTTGCCCTCTCCGTGCGACCATTTAGGGTTTGAAGTTAGATAAGTCCCCTGGGCCGGACGGGATTTACCCTAGGATTCTCTGGGAGGCAAGAGAGGAGATTGCAGAGCCTCTGGCTCTGATATTCAGGTCCTCGTTGGTTACGGGTGTGGTTCCGGAGGACTGGAGGATAGCGAATGTGGTCCCATTGTTTAAGAAGGGGAAGAGAGACCTTCCTGGGAATTATAGGCCAGTGAGTCTTAATTCTGTTGTGGGCAAGGTATTGGAGAGAATTATTAGGGATAGGATTTATAGTTATTTAGAGAGAAATGAATTGATTTGGGATAGTCAGCATGGTTTCGTGAAGGGTAGGTCATGCCTTACTAACCTCATTGAGTTTTTGGAGAAAGTGACCAAAGAGGTGGATGGGGGTAAGGCGGTTGATGTAGTATATATGGACTTTAGTAAGGCGTTTGATAAGGTGGGCCATGGAAGACTTCTACAGAAAATGCAGATGTGTGGAATAGAGGGTGATTTAGCTAATTGGATTAGGAATTGGCTGGCAGATAGAAGACAGAGGGTGGTGGTTGAGGGGAGATATTCATCGTGGAGTTCGGTGACGAGTGGTGTGCCTCAGGGGTCTGTTTTGGGGCCCCTGCTGTTTGTAATTTTTATAAATGAACTGGATGAGGGTATTGAAGGATGGATTAGTAAATTTGCAGATGACACTAAAGTCGGTGGAGTGGTAGATAGTGAAGAGGGGTGTTATAGTTTACAGAAAGACTTGGACAAGTTGCAGAGCTGGGCCGAGAGGTGGCAAATGGAGTTTAATGTGGAAAAGTGTGAGGTAATGCAATATGGCAGAAATAATAAATGTGTAGAGTATAGGGCAAATGGTAGGATTCTTAGTAGTCTAGATGAACAGAGGTATCTTGGTGTGTATGTGCATAGATCCCTGAAAGTAGGCAGTCAGGTCGAGAAGGTTGTTAGGAAGGCATATGGAGTCTTGGCTTTTATTGGTAGAGGGATTGAATTTCGGAGCCGCAACGTCATGTTGCAACTGTACAAAACTCTAGTGCGGCCGCACTTGGAGTGTTGTGTGCAGTTCTGGTCCCCGCATTATAAGAAAGATGTGGAGGCATTGGAGAGGGTACAGAGGAGGTGTACCAGGATGTTGCCTGGTATGGAGGGCAGGTCTTATGAGGAGAGGCTGAGGGATTTGAGGTTGTTTTCGTTAGAAAGGAGGCGGCTAAGAGGGGACCTGATCGAAACATATAAAGATGATTAGAGGTTTAGATAGGGTGGACAGTGATAGCCTTTTTCCTAGGATGGAAAAAGCTAGCACGAGGGGACACAGCTTTAAATTAAGGGGTGATAGTTATAGGACGGATATCAGAGGTAGGTTCTGTACCCAAAGGGTGGTTCGGGAGTGGAATGCCCTGCCTGCAGCAGTTGTAGATGCGCCAAGTTTGGTGGCGTTTAAGAGGTTAGTTGATAAGTATATGGAAGAGAAGGGAATGGTTTAGTTTGGAGGGGCATTGCTTTTTATATTGGTCGGCGCAACATCGAAGGCCGAAGGGCCTGTTCTTGTGCTGTAATGTTCTATGTTCTATGTTCTATTTCAGTCGCAGTGATAAGGCTCAGACAGTGAATCCTATACCCTGGCCTTGTATTCTTGTCCGGAGCAAAGGAATAGAGGAATGTAGGACAGTACCTCACTCAAAGATGTGTTGGTGAATCAGCATGCCTGCGAGAGACAGACAGGAGTCAGACACAAGCAGTAATTTAGGAGCATGACAGACCATTCCTCACTGTGCGTAACCCTCACTCTCCTGCACTGATCGAGCAACAGACACACATACTTCATACTTGGGGCAGTACGGTGACACAGTGGTTAGCAGTGCTGCCTCACAACGCCAAGGGCCCGAATTTGATTCCTGCCTCAGGTCACTGTCTGTGTGGAGTCTGCACGTTTTCCTCGTGTCTACGTGCATTTCTATCCAGTACTCATACTCCAAAGCTGTGCGAGTTAGGTTATTGGCCATGCTAAATTGTCTCTTAGTGTCAGGGGATTAGCAGGGTAAATATGTGGGGTTACAGGAAGAAGGCCTTTGGTGGGATGGTGCTCAGTGCAGACTCAATTGGTTGAATGGCCTTCTTCTGCACTGTAGGGATTCTTAAATTCTATTCTAAAGTTTATTTATTAGTAATAAATAAGTCTTATATTAATATTGCAATGAAGTGACAGTGAAATTCTGCAAGTCGCCACAGTCCAGTGCTTTTTTGAGTCAATGCATCTAACTAGCCCATCTTTCAGATTGTGGAAGGAAACTGGAGCAGCTGGAGGAAACCCATGCAGACATGGGGAGAATGTGCAAATTCCACGCAGACAGTGGCTCAAGCTGGCAATTGAACCTGGTCCCTGGTGCTGTGAGGCCGCTCCTATTCTATGATTCATAACTAGTAAATTGTTCACCTTTGTAACTCAACAACAGTCATTCCACAGATTTTGTACCTTAAACTGCCATCGGAATTGAAAGTTCTTCATTTATACTGGTGAGATAAAAAGCACAAGTTTGGTGGTGATTTGTTGATCGCACATCAGAATGTGGTGGGGGTTGAGCTTCAGTGGAGGATTTGAATGTGAAATCTGATATGTCAGTAGAATCCCGAGGGAGCGCCATGTTGTCATAAGTGTTGTCTTTTTCAGATGAGATAATTAACCATGATCACGCCTGCTTGTTCAGTGGACATGACGGATCCCATTTGAAGAAAGACAGGCCATTAAATCTTGAAAGGGTCATACATCTGTCAGTATTAGATCAGCTGGTTGGTATACATCCCACTTGATTCTTCTTTCATTGACTTCAAGCTTGATTCTTCTCCTTATAGGCTACACAGTGGCACAGTGGTTAGTTATGCTGCCTCACAGAACTGGGGATCTGGGTTCGATTCCCAGCTTGGATTATTGTTTGTGTGGAGCTTGCATAATCTCTCCGTCGCTGCGTGGGTTTCCTCCCACAGTCCAAAGATTTGCAGGTTAGGCTGATCGGCCGTGCTAAATTGCTCCTGAGTCTCTGGGGGATTAGCAGAGTAACCAAGTGGGGTTAGGGCCTGGGTGGGATTGTTGTTAGACTCGATGGGGTAGACTCGATGGGCCAAATGGCCTCCTTCTGCATTGTAGGAATCCTATGATTCTACCCTGCACTCCAGGCCTCGGGGAAACTGGCATTCCTGCCACTTCCAGTGAATATCAGCATTGTCTTCCTTCAAATCTCAATTACTGCTCCTGGATTACATAGAACATAGAACACTACAGCACAAACAGGCCCTTTGGCCCACAAGTTGTGCCAATCATATCAGTATCTACCAAGCCATACAACTATCTGTAACTCCCAATCCCATTAAATCCCATGTACTCATCCAGAAGTCTCTTAAAAGGCCCCAGCGAGTTCGCCTCTACTACCATTGACGGCAGCTGATTCCATTCACTGACTACTCTGTGAGTGAAAAACGTTATCTTTAACATCTCCTCTGTACTTGGCCCCCAGCACCTTAAACCTGTGTCCTCTCGTAGCAACCATTTCAGCCCTGGGAAATAGCCTCCGAGAATCCACTCTATCTATTCCTCTCAACATCTTATAAACCTCTATCAGGTCACGTCTCAATCTTCGTCTCTCCAGGGAGAAGAGACCTAGCTCTCTCAACCTATCTTCATAAGGCATGCCCCCCAATCCAGGCAACATCCTTGTAAATCTCCTCTGCACCCTCTCAATAGCTTCCACATCCTTCCTATAGTGAGGCGACCAGAACTGTGCACAGTACTCCAACTGGGGTCTGACAAGGGTCTTATAAAGTTGCAGCATTACCTCCCGACTCCTAAACTCAATCCCTCTATTAATGAAGGCCAGTACACCATATGCCTTCTTGACCACATCCTCCACTTGCGGGGCAGATTTAAGAGACCTATGGACCCGGACCCCAAGATCCTTCTGCTCCTCAACGCTGCCAAGACTCCTACCCTTGATATTATACTCCTTCATCCCATTGATCCTGCCAAAATGGACCACTACACATTTATCCACATTGAAGTCCAATTCTCTGACCTACATTTGTTCCTCTGTCACTCTGTCCTTTGCCCTCTCCCAACACCACAGTGTGCTGTTGCTACTTGAGATGCATGCTACCCATCATGAGAATTCCTGCCTCCACTACACGGGGAGCCAGAATTACTTTCATTAGCAGTGGGAGTTGACCAGGAAGAGCATTGAGGAGACTAGTTTGTGCTGACTACTGTCCTTAAACCCTGACAAGCAGGCGATGAATGAAAAGTGATGGTTCTGGGTGGCTGTGCTCACATATCACAGCAGCAAAGCTCCACATTAAACATCTGAGCTTCCTGTTAAATACCAGTTCTACAGCACAGAAACAGAATAGCCGAGAGGTAAGCTACGTGAATAAGCTATCTGTATTTAGAACACGTTTATCGCCATTCACATGATGCCTTTCCTTCCCCCTCTCCCAACACTCTAATTTCACTAATGCCAGAGGAATGCTATGAGTAAGATGGCACCAGAGACTAGCAATTTCTTGCGAGCTGTCTCCAGCATGCCCTCTATTTCTTATTCTCATTTTTTGCTTTTAAAACTATACTGTAACTCTTCTAAACTTTCTCACAATGCTATGTCTCCTGGTCTAACCAGAATCACAGAATACTACAGTGCAGAGGAGGTCCTTTGGCCCATCGAGTCTGCATCGATGCATGAAAGGCCCTGACCTGCCTGCCTAATCCCATTTGCCAGTACATGAACCATAGCCCTGAATGTTATTGTCTGCCAAGTACTCGTCCAGATACTCTTTAAAGGATGTGAGGCACCCTGCCTCTTCCACCCTCTCAGGCAGTGCATTCTAGACTGTCACCATCATCTGGGTAAAAAATTTTTCCTCAAATTTCCCCTGAACCTCCCAACCCTCACTTTTAACTTTTGTCACATGTAATTGACTTTTCAACTAAAGGGGAACAGCTTTACCTATCCACCCTGTCCATGTCGCTCAACCACAAGAAACTACAAAGAATTGTGAACGTAGCTCAGTCCATCACCCAAACCAGCCTCCTATCCATTGACTCCATCTGCACTTCCTGCTTCCTGGGAAATGCAGCCAGCATAATCAACGACCCCACGCACCCTGGATGTTCTCTCTTCCACCTTCTTCCGTCGGAAGAAAGATACAAAATTCTGAGATCACATACCAACCGACTCAAGAACAGCTTCTTCCCTCCTGCCATCAGACTTTTGAATGGATCAACCTTATATGAAGTTGATCTTTCTCTACGCCCTCGTTATTATTGTAACACCATATTCAGCACCTTCTCCTTTTCTTCTCTCCTATGTACTCTAAGAATGGCATGCTCTTTCTGTATAGTGCGCAAGAACAATACATTTCACTGTCTCCCAATACAGGTGACAATAATAAATCAAATTCTTAACATATGCTTGGGCCCTTTCCCAAGTAATGGCGAAAGCAATAGGTAGCCTCCAGGAGGCAGTAGGTAACCTCAATGGGCATACCTCCCCCCCTTTAATGTGTGTGCCCTGGCGGTGAGCACAGCATGCCCTTTATTCAATTCTTTCAGTTAAACAAATAGTGCACATAGTGTATGATGAATGAACTGGTGCAGAGCAGATGTTCCCCTTTAAATTGAAAGTTCCCATCAACAGGCTTCTGCTGCATTAGGAAACAATGGGCTCGACCTCTGGGCGAGGGAGTGCACATCAGGTTACATATCAGGTCACTCATATAACCTGATTGTGTCAGCAACTCGCAAAGTAGCTCCAGATGGTTGTACATTCAATAAGTGCAAGGTTGACTGAAAGGTCTGCATCTGAAAACATTATATTAGGTGTTAAAATTCCTGTTGTACAAAGCTGTCAGTTTTTAAAATTAGGGTGCAAATATGTATCTGGAAGTATTTTGACTGTAGCCTGAGGCGTGGAATTAAACGAAAGAACGCTGTCATCCTGCATTGTGGCTCATCTCTATTCTGTTATTCCCATGTTTATCTTTACAATACTGAAAGCAACCCAGCTGCATCCAATGAGTATAGATTTTCTGTAGGACCTTCCAGTAATCTACTGCTAATGATTTCTCACTAAACATGAAATTAGTCACAAACATTGCTCACAATCGTGTCTGCATCAAGTACAAACAGTCAGCAGCAGAGCGGTGTGGTAGCACAATGGTGAGCACTTCTGCTCCACAGCGCTAGGGACCTAGGTTCAATTCCTGGCTTGGGTCACTTTCTGTGTGAAGTTTGCACATTCCCCCGTGTCTCTGTGGGTTTTCCTATTTCCTCCCACATTCTGGTTAAATGTATTGACCCAAACAGGAGCTGGACTGTGGCAACCAGGAGATTTCACAGTAACTTCATTGCAGTGTAAATGTAATTCTTATTTGTGATCAATAAATAAATATAGAGTAGAAAGTACAATCAATCTCTACTAACACAAACAAGGCTGAAAGTAAAGCAGGTTGGTTTTATCTTGGGACTCCGATGTCTATTGCTCTAACTTTTGTTTCACAGTTTGTTACAGCAGCGAAACCCTCAGATCAATATGTGATTTTCATATTTTTCTTTATTTACACATACCTGGGACCCCTCTGTAAATGTTGACCCACTCCTGTGATTCCGCACCCCCCCCCCCCCCCCCCCCCCCCCCCCCCCCACTTCTTGGTAAATATTGACCCACTTTTGGCCATCCCACACAACTATTAACCCATTCTTGAGATCCCACTCTCAGCAAACACTGACACAGTACAGTACATGATATACAGATGCCGGCGTTGGATTGGGGTGGTAAGAACTCAGTAAGAATTTAGCAACACCAATTTATAATCCAACCGATTTATTTGATAGTAAAAACGCGAGCTTTTAACACTCTGTGTCTTCCTCAGGCAAATGCAGTGTTCTGACACTGCATTTGCCTGAGGAAGACACAGAGTGTTGAAAGCTCGCGTTTTTACTATCAAATAAATCGGTTGGATTATAAATTGGTGTTGCTAAATTCTTACAGTACAGTACAGACACCTTTAACAATGGGGGCTTTCAGTGCTAAAGTGGATGCAAGTCATAATACATTGCCCTCCAGCTTCGGACACATTGGAACTGGAAAGAAAAATGTAAATGGACAGAGTCAATTTGAACTTTGCTGTCACCACAACTTGTGGCAAAGCCACAGGTCACCCAAAGACATCAAGGATCAGAACATTGTTCATTGATGCTAGTTGGTTCTGATCACCACTGTCTCTCTGAACTGTATTTGTAAGAGACAAGATACACAGCAAAGGCTCATAAAGATCACTCACCGGTGAGCATTAGGGTGAGGCCGCAACTGTTGGGGCTTCCTCATTCAAAGCAGGTATCAATGTCAACCATACTGCTTACCCACATAAAAATCCAAGGTTCCTTGACCTGATTGAACAGGCACACTGACCAAGTGCAGAAAGAAGTGAAGCACAGTTTGAGACAGAAAGCAGAATCTTCCACTCCCACAAGCAATGAGAACTGTGGTGGATGGGGTCACTTAATTTGATCTATATTAAAAAATCAGTTTCTCAGCAGCAGAAAAGATGTTGAAACTTTGTTCTCCTGACATTTTGAGCCTTCCTAATAAGTGTTGGGAACATCATTTATATGCATTAACAAGTCAGGAATACGCATGAAAACTTACCGGCATTACACTCCCATCCAAATTAAGTTCCTCCCCATGAGTAATTGCAATGTTTCATTTTACAACTGTGTGTAAAGTGACGTGCACTTGGCAAGCTTTACTTCATCCACATCTTCTGCGGTATGGTGGCGTAGTGGTTGGCACTGTGGATTCACAGTCCCAAGGACCCGGGATTCAATTCTTCGCTTGTCTATACGGAGTCTGTACGTTCACCCTGTGTCAGCGTTGGTTTCCTCCGGGTGCTCCGGTTTCCTCCCACAGTCTGAAAGATGTGCTGGTTAAGTACATTGACCATGCTAAATTCTCCCTCAGTGTACCCGAACAGGCGCTGGAGTGTGGTGACTAGGAGATTTTCACAGTAACTTCATTGCAGCGTAAATGTAAGCCAACTTGTGCCACTAATAAATAAATTTTAAACTTTAAACTTGGAGGTCAGTGAATGCTACTTCAATCTTCATTCTAATGTTCGATTTTTCCATAAGAGGTGCACAAGCTCTGACAAGGCTGGACATGGGGAGTGTGGGACAGAGGTAAAACTGGGGGATGGCAAGGACCAGAGGGCAAATGTGAGAAGGAGAATGCACTAGGAGGGGAGGTGGGTATAGGGGTGAAGATGGGGAAGGGCAATAGGACAGGAGCGATTGGCTAGGGGGGTATGTTTAAGAGACTGACGGGAATGAGGCCAGACTTTTTAATGAGCCGTACAGGTGATGAGACTACATTATAGGGGGCATGCCTAAGAAATTGAGAGGGGAATGAGGCTAGACAGGTCCAGGATATTTTTAATAGCTGTTTGGAGAATAAAGCCACACCTCCCACACCTAGCTGTGCATAAGGCCAAATTTCAGTTCTTTCCATTTTGAGATTTTTCCTGGAACAGGTCACTAGTTTGTCACCAGTGGTTCACAACCTGAAGGGCAACACTCCGTATCAAGCATTGCTGACCAGGAGTCTCTCCGCTCTTACTCTGTCAGTAATGTGTTGGAAGGATTTTGCAAGTAGATATTCAACGTGTTGGCCACATTATGAACCCACCTTCCTTGGTCATCTGCAAGAATGCAGATCCTTGACAGGACTCTACCTGTTGCATTAGGACCCCTCAATTCAGGTAGTATAGCATCATACAACTAATATACAATCTATATTGATGACTTGGGATTGAATGTATGGTTGCTAAATTTGCTCATAACATAATAAGGGCACTAAATTTTGAGGATGTCATAAAAAATCTACAAAGGAATTTAGATAGCTTGGGTGAGTATTGTTATGATCCCAACTTCTGCCACTATTGGATAGGAATATCCCAGAATGAAACACTGGCTCAATAGGCTATAACATTTGCTTACGAACCATAGATGAACAGAATCACAGGACAGCTAATTAGCTTTCAATAAAAGAATAAATCATTTGTTAAACATGAAAAGATTGACTATAATACCATCTACATCTTCACAAAGGAACACACAAGTTATAAAATAATTATGTTATAATGGGCAGGAAACTGGAGGTGAGACCATAATCAGCTCAGGTATGATCTTATCAAATGACAAAGAAGGTTTAAGGCCTAAGTGGCTTGTATGTTTGCAAGTTCAAATTCATCAGCACCACAGCAAATGCGTCAATAGGCTGCTGGAATGAGGGATAAGTGAAATTGCAGGGACAGAATTCTCTCCAGTCCCTGTCCATCTGGAGCTGTCAGTGATTTTACTTTGAAGTGGACAAGGTCTCTGGCAGGAAGTCTGCCCTGCCCCCAGTTCAGGCCCTTACATTACCATCTTTTTGGCCACTCAAGTATCTTTTCCTACCCAGCCTCAATTTATAGGCTGGTGGGCTTTTCAAAGTGGGAAACTCGGAAATAAGCTATCTTCAAGCTGGGGGTTGGGGGTGGGGGCGGGTCCTTTATCAGAAGTCCCACCCTTTCAAGCCCAATGTCCTCCAAACTTTTCTTCCCCTCTTTCTTTCCCCCTCCCCACCTGCCTATCCCAACACCCCATCCCCACCCTCCCCACAAGTCCCCAGTAGTTCCCTACTCTCTTCACCTAGGGCCTCTACACTTACCTATCCTCCAAGTCCCAGGACAGAGTTTCCGACAGCTCCCTGCAATATCTCTTCTCTGATCACTGCAAAACTGTGTCTGGACGGACTGGAGAATTGCCGGCCAATTAGATTGGCAGGGCTTCCTCCCACCAGAGGACTGAAGTCCCATTCTATGCCAATCAACACTCATTAGATCATAAACTGGCATCGGGGCTGTTGGAGCTGGTGGGTGTCCTTGGATGGCAGGGGCTGAGATGCTACCATTCTGATAATTCAGGCTTGGGTAAAGCTCAAGCTATATCCTATGTGCAGATTCCATTCTTGCTTCTGTGCAAGTTTCTGTCCAGTTCATAACTGAGTCTTGTTGTAGGTCACATGTCCCTGTACATCACATTGTGGGCTGTGCTGTTTTACAATCCCACATTAACCCTCACCATGCCAGATAAACTTAACTACATTCAGCTCCCAGCCTGTGTCCGTAGGGATGGCAAAACCTTAGCCACAATTTCTACACTTCAATGTTATCAGTATCAAATTAATGCTGAATTAAATAACTGCAGTTTTGACAAATATATTTTGTTGAATATATTTTGCCACATGGTGGCATAGTGATTGGCACTGCTGCCTCACAGCATTTGGGACTCAGATTCAACTCCTGCCTCAGATCACTGCTTGTGTGGAGTCTGCACATTCTCCCCATGTCTGCATGGGTTCGCTCCGGGTACTCCAGTTTTCTCCCACAGTCCAAAGATGTGTGGGTTAGGTGGATCGGCCATGCTAAATTATCCCTTAATGTCAGGGGGACTAGGAGGGTAAATATGTGGTGTTACAAGCATATGGCCTAGGTGGGATAGTTATCGATGAAGGCTCAATGGGCCGAATGGCCTCCTTCTGCACTGTAGGGATTCTATGATTCCGTGTACGTGTTGCATAAACATTATCGAAAAGCAAATGATCTGGTTCTTATTTCACTGCTGTTTTTTTGACCTTACCACACACAAATTAGCTGCTATATTTCCTACTTTAGAACAGTGATTACATTTCTAAAATGCTTCATTGACTATAAAAGTACTTTTGGATGTCCTAATTGTAAAAAGCGCTGTGCAAGTATGTGTCCATTGGGTAACATTGTAGTGCATTCACGTTGTCAACCCCTTGAGAGTATAACTTTTTCTTCCTTGTTTTGTCCATGCCCCAGTGAACATACAGGAAAATTTCATTTCAAGGCTAATCAGCAATACTTCATGGGCCTGCACAGCAGCAGCAGGATGCTGGAGACTGACCACACAGAGCCTTGACACCACCATTAATCTTACACTGCCAAAAAAAGATTTACTTGAGGCCAGTTTTATATCCTCATATAAAAAGCTTTAAACGAGATCCATTTTTCGTCCTTTAAGTGACAAGTAGCTTAAAAGTCTGCTTTCAGGGTAACATCAAAGAAAGATGCTGAGTGGTTTCTTTGGAGTAAATTATAATCTCATTATAAATCTTAAAATTGGGCCAATGTTGGACAATGCAGAGCACAAAGGTGTGGTCCATTGAATTATGGATTCTTACAGAGAAGTCAAATTGTAACATTGGGGCGACTCAGTAGCACAGTGGTTAGCACTGCTGCTTCACAGCTCCAGGGAACTGGGTTCAATTCCTGGCTCGGGTCACATGCTCCTCGTGTCTGCATGGATTTCCTCCAGGTGCTCCAGTTTCCTCCCACAGTCCAAAGATGCATCCGTTAGGTTGATTGGCCATGTTACAAAAATTGCCCCTTAGTGTTGTGAGATGCATAGGTTAGAGGGATTAGCATGCAGGGATATGGGGATAGGTCCTGGGTGGGATTGTGGTTGATGAGCCAAATGGCCTTCTTCTGCATTGCAGGGTTTCTATGATTTATGTTGAGTCGCATTAAATCTAATTAGGAGCTCCCTAATACTAATCATTCCTTATCTGTAACAGGGCACAAAAATATATTCATGATTGCATAATTTCATAAACCAATGATCTTAAAACGCTTGCATATGCAGTGATTTAATAGTTTGTGGCCAATTTTGCTGCTGGGAAGTGCCAGAGATATGCTTACTGAGTGGAAGGCAGTATATAAATACGAGTTATTGATGTGCTCTTCATTTGTTATCAGTCAGCTAAAGTACTTCTTCATGGCATGGGGCAACACGATGGCACAGTGGTCAGCACTGCTGCCTCAGAGCGCCAGGGACCTGGGTTCAATTCTGGCCTTGAGTCACTGCCTGTGTGGAGTTTGCACATTCTGTCCGTGTCTGTGTGAGTTTCGTCCAGGTGCTCCTATTTCCTCCCGGGAAAGGGTGGTTGGCCGTGCTAAACTGACCCTTAAGAGTCAGTGAGATAAGTAAGATAAATACGTGGGTTATGGGATAGGGCCCGGATGGTGTTGTCGTCAGTACAGATATGATGGACCGAATGGCCTCCTCTTGCACTGTAGAGATTCTATGACATGAGAGGCATGTTCCAGTAAAAGATGCAGAAGCTCCCTAATGCACTGGGTATCGCTCACAGCAAGCTCACCATGGCTTTCAAATGCAACTGCACACCCGCGTGGCTCAAATGACATGGGATCCTGCTGGCCGCCAACACAGGTAATGTGAATCATCCCTCTTCTAATCCACACAGGCCGAGAGGTTCCATTTCCATTTAATTCACATGGCCCCCACATTCCATTAGCGCTGCCAATCACTGACACTTCTACCCTGATCGTTCCAACAGTGCTCTTCTAAAATGCAATTCCTTTAATTTCTCATTTCACCACCACCCCCATGCTGCAGGCTTCCTCCTCCAGCGGGGCCACTGGAGCGTGACAGTCTTGGCTAACGTCCTTGACAGCTATTAATGCCGCTCCCGGATAACTCCAGTGGGGAGCTATAAATCCAGAAACGCCTTTCCATTCTCAGCCCTCATCCCCCTCCCCATCATTTCTGTGCCAAGTAGCTGTCGGGATAACTGATATCACAAGTAGCTTTCATTAAACAGTGACTGTTACTTTAAGGATCTGGACTTCTGACAAATACAGATCATTTATTTTTTGGTGATAAAAATGAGAGACCTTAGTGTCGGAGAATCAAATATTTTCCCACATTAGCCTTCAGTGTCCGTTCCCTCCCACAGCATGCCTCAACTTCAAACTCCGACACCACAAGTGAGAATGTTCCGATGTAGATGTTGCTGATCCTCTGCTCAAGATTGGCAACTTAGAAAAAATGTGCACTCATTATGGGCACATTTGTTTGAATTATGGACTCATACCGTGGGGATGGGATTGAGAGTGGTCAAACAGACTTTAGTTACTGCTCTCAGAAAACAAAAAAGAGAGATTTTCACATATTGATTATGAATTTCTACTCCCAGTTAGAAACATTCATAGAAACTAGAAGCAGGAGTAGACCATTTAGCTCTTCAAACCTGCCATTTAGCTCTTCGAATTCAATATCCTGATCCTGCTTCCCCCCCCATATCCCTTGACCCTTTATCCCCAACAACGATATCTAATTTCCTCTTGAAATCAAACATGCTTTGGCCCCAACTATTTGTTGTGATAGTGAATCCCACACATTTACCACCCTCTGAGTGAAGAAATTTCTCTTCACCCCAGTTCGAAAAGGTTTACCCTTATCCTCAAGCTATGAACCCTAATTCTGGACTCCCATATATTCAGAAACATTCTTTTTGAATCCATCCTGTCTAATGCTAACTAGTGGAAGATTAATATTTTAACCCATTTTACACATTTGCTTGATGCCCTGATTTTGACATAGTGCTGCTTCACAGCACCGGGGATCTGGGTTCGAATTTTCTGTATGGAGTTTGCACATTCTCCCGTATCTGCATGGGTTTCCTCTGGGTGAGCCAGTTTCCTCCCACAGTCCAAAGATACACTGGTCAGGCGGATTGTCCATGCTAAATTACCCCTTAGTACCGGGGGAATAGCTAGGGTAAATGCATGGGATTGTGAGGATAGGGTCTGGATGGGATTGTGGTCAGTACAATGTCAGTGGGCCGAATGACCTTCTTCTGCACTGTCAAATTTGTAGGATTTTAATGTTCTTTAGGAGAGGAAATCTGCCGTCCTTACCTAGGCTGGCCTATTTGTGACTCCAGATCCACGACAACGTAAATGATTTTGAAATGTCCTATCAAAGACAATTGGGGATGGGTAACAAATGCTGACTTTGACATTGATGCCCACATTCTATAAAAGAATTAAAAAGAGTGGGGCATGATGTGGAAATGGAGTGGAGTTCCAATTGCCCATGATGTCCCGCTTGCTGTGGAGCTTCAACCGCAGGAGATGTGCCTTTTCCCAAGACGTCTCAGGTTGATTGACAGAGTGCAGTGGGGAGTGGGGGATTTTCAAGGGGCAGGATTAGTGACATGGGCAATTATGTACAATGGAATTGTCAGGGGCAGTGCCAATGGGCATTCTGTTGGGAGGGTATGATGCAGGAGGTGCTGGGTGGATGAGAGGGTGGTTGGTGTTCCGTGGTGGAGGGGGTGGCTCCAACTGGCGGGTTCGATGGGGGTGGTTGGTTCTATTTTTAATTGTTTGTATTGGGGCATATGTATTAGGGCGCCCTGTAAAAACGGCACCCTAAGTTGCAGCCAGCAAATAAGACAGTGAGGAGAATTCTTGAGCACTTAGCTCCAATCCTGTGGGGTTGGTCTGAAAGGTTGGAAGGGAGTGGGTGATTCGATCCCTAATTCTGAGAGAGAGAGAATCCAATCCTCAAGAGGGAGGTGTGATCCTGATTCGTGACTGCAAGGGTCATTATTCTGGGTCCAATCCAAGACAAGAGGGCTTGCCTGGAGGAAGGTATTTGGGATTGTGGAAGCAATTCTGCTTCTCTTGGCCCACTAGCTGTGTTAGAATCATAGAAAGGATCATAGAAATGTTACAATGCAGAAGAAGGCCATTCAGCCCATTGAGGCTGAACCAATAACAACTTCACCCAGGCCCTATCCCCACTTAGTTACCTTGCTATTCCCTCTAACCTATCACATCCCGGAACACTAAGGGTTAATTTAACACATCCAATCAACCTAGCCAGCACATCTTTGGACTGTCGGAGGAAATCAGAGCATCCAGAGGAAATCCCTGCAGACACTGAGAGAATGTGCAAACTCCACTCAGACATTGAGCCAAGTCAGGAATTGAACCCAGGTCCCTGGAGCTGTGAGGCAGCAGTGCTAACCACTGTGCCACCATTGCAATGGCATTTAACTTCTCCCCGAAGCTGTTTTTGCCATCCGTTGGTTTCAGGTTTCTCCAGCCTGGGAAACTTGGTTGGCGCAGTTGAAACATGTAAAGGCAATGTGTAAACGTGTAAACTGCCAACCTCATTAAACAGTCAAATTGCCAAAACAATTCCAGGGAGTAGGTCGGTCTCTTGCCTTACCCCGCCTCTGTTAAAGCTGGAAGCAAGCAGGCATGGCTTGACTTGGGGTTGAGTTCCTGAATTTAAAATTTAGAATTCTAACTTATCTCCTTTTATTGGGTTTTAAAATCCACCCCTTGGCTCCTGAGTGACTTTGAAACTGATCAAATAAGAACAAAAAACAAAAAAAAACAAAAAAAAAGCATGGGAAACAGACCCTTCGGCCCAACAAGCCCGCACCGCCACCTTGATGTTTCCACCTTTACCCGCGATCCCTGTCTAGGTTTATAGATCTATGGATTAAAAACCAAATTTGAGACAATTTAGGGAGAATTTGTTCTGCCAATCAACCTAAGAGCACATCTTTGGGATGTGGGAGGAAACCGGAGCACCCGGAGAAAACCCACGCAAGCGCGGGGAGAATGCACAAACTCCCACAGACACAGGCCCAAATCCATGTATCTGCACAGCACAGAGATAATCACTGAGCTGTCGTGTTGCCCATCAGATGGTCCAGGTCAAGCGTACACTAACGACGTGAAGCAGTAGGATACTCTCAAAAAATCCAAGTGCAGCCCTCTCACGACCCATTGCGTGTATGTAACAAGTATTGCTGAGAGTCACCCACTCCTCAGGAGCCTCATGGGGTTATTAATGGACATCCTCAGAGCTGCTCAGGGTAAAGACTTGCTGTAACTTTGCTGTTCCAAGCAGTTCCTTTCTCCTGCTGTCGCCTCCACATTCTCTGCTTTTATTCTAAAGGGAATTAATAGCTAATGTTCAGACCAAAGTGAATGGGCATAACTGGCAGAATTATTCTTCCACTCACTGAATAGATTTTCATTGAAATTCTAAGCTTCATCCTTCTGGATTATATGTTATACATGTTGCTTGAATGTTTCCAGCATTTTGAGATGATTATAAAATCCCTACAGTGCAGAAGGGGCCAATCAACCCACGAAGTCTGCACCGACTCTCCAACAGAGCATCTTATCCAAAATCACATCTCCAAGCCTTATTCCTGCCCCCCTCCCCGCTCGCTGTATTTCCCCTATTAATCCCTCTAACCGAGACATCTTGGAATACTATGGAACCCATTTAGCATGGCCAAACCACCTAACCTGTACACCCTTGGACTGTGAGAAGTAACTGGAGCATCCGGAGGAAACCCACAAAGACACGGGGAGAATGTGTAAACTCCACACAGACAGTGACCCAAGCCAGGAATCGAACCGAGATCCCTGGAGCAATAGGCAAAAATGCTAACCCTTGTGCCACCGTGTCACTGTACCGCGCCCTAGAATTGATCAATTGATGAATGTAGAGTTGATGAATGGGGGAATCAGAGAGTGCACTTGTGAAGGAAAAAAAGAGAGAAAGCAGACAGTGAATTGTTCATAGGCAATTATTCCTCAGGTGGATGTTACTGTTACTAGGGAGCATAACTGTAAGGTTCATGGTGGGAGACATAGGAGGCATGTCTGAGGTAGGTTCTCAGAGAGTGAATGGGACGTGGAATGCACTGCCTGTTGTAATATGGAGATGGACAGTTTAGGAAATTTCAAGTGGTTATTGGATAGGTATATGGAGCACACCAGAATGATAGGGAGTGGAATAGCTTGATCTTGGATCTGGACGTACCTCGGCACGACATTGAGGGCCAAAGGGCCTGTATTGTGCTGTACTATTTTATGTTCTAAGTACTGCTATCTTGTCCGTGCATGAAAGTTTTTTTTCTGAAACTTAAAGGAAAGAAAGATACATAACAACAGGGGACCCAACCTATATAAATGAAAGGCAATGACATTCACAAGTTGTGTTCCAGTGTAATGTGATCAAGGGTCAACTGCTCACTCATTGCGTGACCAAGTGATACAGATTGTAGAATTCCTACAATACAGAAGGAAGCTGTTTGGCCCATCGAGCCTGCACTGATCACAATCTCAACTGGGCCCTATCCCTGTAACCCCCACATTCTTAGCCCGCTAATCTCCGTGACACAAAGAGGCAATGGCCAGTCCACCTAACACACACATCTTTGATATGTCCAACCAAAGCTGACACCACTAGCGATGCTGCCTTTAAATCGTATTCCATGAAAATGATCAAATATCAGGTTTCCCTCTGTTTGAAAAACAGAGCATGTAAAACACAAAATACCGTGTACTGGAAGTATATAACCTTCTGTGCTTTCCTCTTCAAACCTCTGATGAGAGTTAAGAACTCCTGGCCATGACGTGCAATTAGTGAGCCAGCCAAAGCGCTCAGTATGACTGGGTCCCACAGGAGTGAGAACTTTCCTGAGAAAGTCCCATGATGGGTCACCCAGTGGACAGAGCATGACAGCGTTGTTCCGTCAGTCATCAGGCAGCTGGGAGGTAGAGGGAGAAAGTACTCCCTGCCCCCTATTCACTACCCTGCTAATTGTGCAGAATATGCACTCTCAGCGTGACATTTGGGGGAAGAGTTCTATTCGGGACTTGACGTTACAAAATAGCTATCCAGATCCAGTTTCTTTACAGTCGACAGAGCAGCCCTGGGAATTGAATAAAGATTAGGCAGCAGCATAAACATTTCCAAATTTGGATGCTGAAAATTTCCACACAAAGAAACTGAATTTGGGACTAGACTCTCCTGGTCCTCCTTTGGAAAATAGTAATAAAAGACAGCTCAAAACATCTCCCGGTGCTTAAAAAGAAAACAAAATCATTTTCCATGTCATAATATGAACTTACCACCATCCCTCAGAGCAGCTGTCTCCCAGACAGGAATCTGCTGTCATTGACAAGAACTTTGCAAAGGCAATTATTCTTTTCCCTTTGTTAAAGATCGGTTTTCATTTTGTTTGGACATCTGGTGATAGGTTAGGAGGGTCCCAGTTCCCCGTGGCTTATTCTCAGGTGTTTCACAAATGTGTGTTAGGTAATACCGTGAATCGCTAAATATGTGACCATATATTCTGATAGCGAGAATAGAAAATTCTGGAAGGAGGCAGCGGGCCAGGTAATATCTGCGAAGGGAAACGCAGAGTAGACAGTTTCAGGGTGATGAAACAAGAACAGAAAATGCTGGAAAATCTCAACAGATCTGACGGCATCTGTGGGGACAAAATAGAGCCAACGTTTTGAGTCGAGATGACCTTTCATTAGGATGATGATCTGGCTGACAATGAGCAGTTTTAAGCAAGAGCAAAAGTAGGGGAAGGTGGTGGGGCGGGGAGGGAGGAGGGAGAAGGTAAGAAGGGATGAAGTGAAATTCTGTGATGGGATAGGAATGGTTAGATAATGTAAAGATCCTTATGCAAAACACATTGAGATTGGTAATAGAAAAGGTGTCGACGGAAACAAAACATTCATTTATTCATGGGACATGGGCATTGCTGGCTTTATTGCCAGCATTTATTGCCCATCCCTAGTTGCCCTTGAGAAGGTAGTGGTGTGCTGCCTTCTTGAAACACAGCATATCCAAGAAAATGAGAGAAAGAAAGGACTTGAATTTAGCTGGCATATTTAATGGCCAGCTGACATCCCAAAGCACTTTACAGCCAATGAAGTACTTTTTGAAATATTGTTGCAATGCAGGGGAGATAGCAGTCAATTTGGACACAGCAAGCTCCCACAAACAGCAATGTAATAACGTGATAAACTATCTTTATGTTGATTGAAGGATGAATAGTGACTGACTTATTGAGGAGAATTCTCTTGCTGTTTTAGAAAGTTTTTAAAGTTTTTTATTAATCTTTCACAATCACCTGTGCAGGTATATGGGGTTTCTGTCTCATCTGAAAGATGGCACTTCCAACAGTGCTTGGCTCCCTTGGTGCTGAGGTCTGAGTAAGGGCAGAAGGCTTTTCTTAGTATAATTAGGGCACCATGATGGGCATAGGCTTGGAGGGCCAAAAAGCCTGTTCCTATGCTGTACTTTGTTTTGTCTTCTTTGTTGCTTGTTTTTTGTTCTCTTAAGCCCTCAGCCATTATGTCTTGGTAGGGCATACAAGTGTGCAAATGGAGTTAGCCAGCACTTTTACTCTGGAAAGAATAAACAAAACCCTGTGCCAAATTGGTGCTCCGTGTTTCTTAACATTGATTGCAGGCTTTCAGGCAGTTTTCCCAAAGCACAAAAGTTTTCACTGTGCAACTGCATCACCCTTTCCAGCAGCCTCTTCCCTCCCCCCCATGGTCCCTTCCACATTCCCAAACACGTCACCCCCAGCATCCCTTCCACACCCATCCCCCCAACCCACCCCACAACCCTCATTCAGAACTGACACAAAGAACAAACAACAAAACAGCACGGGAAACAGGCCCATCGGTCCAACGAGCCCACGCCGCCACCCCAATGTTCCCACCTCTACCCGTGATCCCTATCCATGTTTATAGATCTATGGATTAAAAACCCAAATTTGAGACAATTAGGGAGAATTTGTTTTGCCAATTAGCCGAAGAGCACATCTTTGGGATGTGGGAGCACATCTTTGGGATGTGAAACCAGAGCACCTGGAGAAAACCCACGCAAGCATGGGGAGAATGCGCAAATTCCCACAGACACAGGCCCAAATCCATTATCTGCACAGCACAGTGATAGTCACTGAGCTGTCATGTTGCCCACCATTTGATGGGCAAGGTCAAATGACAACCAGGTCAAGCGTATACTAACGACGTGAAGCACTAGGATACTCTCAAAAAAAATCCAAGAGCAGCTCTCTCACGATCCATCACGTGTGTGCCCCTTGTTAGACAACAAGGTGGACCAAAGCACCTATAGGATAAAAGACACCTGTGCTCTGGTTGCCCTGGTTACCAGCCACATACTCACACTAGGAATCACGCTGTATGCAGACCTCACCTCTACGAGGCTTTCTAAATGAGATAGTGCCTGCATCTGAGTGGAGTGTGAAATGCAGTGATGGTTTGGCTTCATCATCACTTGGCTCCTTGCTGTTCTTCTGCTGCCTGGCCAGGTTTCTGAAAGGAGAGAGATCAGTGGATAAGGCAGTGGTAAGGAATGAAAGGCATCTGAGATCCTAACAACAATTTGCATTTATGTGACACTTTTGAAGAGAAAAATGTTCCGATATGGCTCATCAAACAATCTGCAGCTTATAAATGAGAAGAGAATTGCGATAAGAGAAAAGTTTTGAAATGCAGATCAGGTGTCAAGATACTCAAGATGGGTTGAGTCCCAGGATTGGCTGCAAACTTAGCACTGGGGGTTTCTCAAATAGCCAGCACCACTTTTTCCATGGGGTTAGAGGTTAGAAAATGCAGGTGTACATTTGGTTTGATTTATTACTGTCACATGTATCAGTACATAGTGAAAGTTATTGTTTCTTTCACATTATACAGACAAAGTGTACCGTTAATGAAGTACATGGGGGAAAAGGAAAAGAATAGAGTGCAGAATATAGTGTTGCAGAATTCAAAAGGCTAGTAAATAGTTTAAAAGATTTAGAATATGGCTTTAGAAGCATGTAATAGAAGTAAAATATGCAATTAGAGGGTATACTGTGGACAGCGTATAAGAAGGCACCTGCCTCCAGCACCATTTTTCTTTTGATGTTCTTCTCCAAGGATGATATTGTCGGCAGTGTGCCATTTTCTCCAACAAGAGAAGGGGAAGTGACCAGTCAGTGTTGCTGTAATCTGTTTGGCTGATATGACTGCCATGGTTGAATAGCATGGCAGGATACACAAAATAGAAATGGTCAAGAGGTTCAAGTTTTTAGGGTCCAGATCACCAACAATCTGTCTTGGTGAAGGAAATTTGGCATCTCATCAACTTTTACAGATGCACCATAGAAAATATTCATTCTAGTTGTATCACAGCTTGATATGATTCCTGTTATGTCCAAGACTGCATATTGCAAAGGGTCAAAAATGAAGACCAATCCATCATGCAAACCAACCTCCCATCCATTGACTCAGTCTACACTTCCCGCTGCCTCAGGAAAACAGCCAGTATAATTAAGGACCCCATGCACCTGGACATTCTCTCTTCCATTTTCTTCCATCGGGAAAAAGACACAGAAGTCTGAGGTCATGCACCAACCAACTCAAGATCAGCTTCTTCCCTACTGCCATTAGACTCATGAATGGACCTATCTCATATTATGTTGATCTTTCTCTACATCCCTAGCTATGAATGTAACACTACATCCTGCATTGTTTCCTTCCTTTCTCTATAAATGGTATTTTTGCATAGCATACAAGAAACAATACTTTTCACTGTACACTAATACATGTGACAATAATAAATCAAACCAAGTCAAATCACACTGTGACAAGTGCATGCGAAGTTTCCAGTGATGCTGACTGTGTGAAGGTCTGTGATATATATAACATCAGATCTGATTCGGACTGGTAGAAATCATTGGTGAATATATAAGGGGGCTTGGTACAATATCTGAAGTAGTTGTTTGGCAGAATATTTGAAGGTGCACTATTGGCCTTGACAACACAAGTGAGGTCAGTGAAATTCTTTGGCACCACATTCAAGTTACTAGAGCTTTGCATTAATCTCCATAGCTGTGTCCCTTCCTACTGCTTTTATCTATGCATCTGGAAGGCCTGGAAGCCCCTGCAGACATTTCTCTCATTGCCCCTTCTCCTCCTCCAGCTAAGCGTACGGTGCACTGCCCGAACTACTGTAGTGTTCCTATGAAGGGCCACTGATCTGAAATGTTAACCATCTTTCACTTCACAGGGAGCTGCCTGAAAGCTGTTCAATGTTTCTATATTTTCTATTTTTATTTCAGATTTAGTGAGCATCTGCTCACTATTCTGTTAATGGGCCGTTCTTCACCATTCTCAGATCAGATTCACTTCTGCTCCAGCCACAATAAACCTTCCCTTTTAAGAGATATGGTACATGGTGGTTAGCATAGTTGCCTCACAGTGCCAGGGATCTGGGTTCAATTCTAGCCTTGGGTGACAGTCTATATGGAGTTTCTACATTCTCCCCAAGTCTACATGGGTTTCCTCCAGGTGCTCCAAATTCCTCCCAATGATGTGTAGATTTGGTGGATTGGCCATGTTGAATTTCCCCTTAGAGCCCCAAGATATGAAGCTTAGCTGGATTGGCTATGGTGAATGTATGGGGTTACAGGGATTGGGTGGGGAAGTGTGGGTGGAGAGGGCCTTGGTAATGTACTCAGGG
This sequence comes from Sphyrna mokarran, assembly GCA_024679065.1. Taxonomy (NCBI): domain Eukaryota; kingdom Metazoa; phylum Chordata; class Chondrichthyes; order Carcharhiniformes; family Carcharhinidae; genus Sphyrna; species Sphyrna mokarran. Next base: position 29,190,999 of record JAGIQG010000002.1, read on the forward strand.
AGCTGTTGAGGGCTTGATAGGCTGAGTGGCCTTTTTCTGTGCTGTAGAGATTCTATGATTTTTTAAGCAGACTGTGCTAGCTTTAAAGAATGCTAAAAAACTCTAATTCTTGGACCTCCGCTAATGCATGCAGACAATGGTCAGTGTGGTTAGCACTGACTCCACACAAAAATCATTCTAACAAGAGGGCAGTACAGAATTGGGGTGCTGCCTGTATTTCAAACAATAACCAGGGGTTAATCACGTATCACAAACCCTTGGCCTGGTTTCAGCAACAATCCTATTTAGTCTCTATGTATAAATTGGCTGACAGCACAGAACTGTGTAATTGGTACTGAGTTGAAGACTCCTGTGAGGTTACTTGACGTAAATGTACAGAAGTGAGGATATGAGGATTCTGCATTTAGGTGCAAGTTATTTTGGTGTAACAATAGTATTTATCCCACAAGCAGGGTGGAGAGTTCCACATAGTGTTACAGTACTTTGGACAAAAACAATAGCAAACCAGACAAATTCCTGCTCAAGTTCGTTGCAACATTACAGCTGGCTCTGTTGCTTATATTTTGAAATGATGGAGGAAAGAAAATCCCTAAAACCAATTTGTTTGACTTTTCTTTCTTCAACAGGTCTGGTTCTGAGGGAAAGCTTTGATGATAGGATTTCCCACGTGTTGGTCTTTTTTTAAATTCATTCATAGAACATGGGTGTTGCTGGCTGAATCGGGATTTATTGCCAATCTTTAGTTGCCCTTGGAGTCAACTGTGAGTCAACCACATTGCTGTGACTCTAATGACAATGTAGATCAGACCAGATAAGGATGGCAGATTTCCTTCCCAAAAGGACATAGTGAACCTGGTTCTGATTTGATTTAATTTGATTTATTATTGTCATATGGATTGATATACAGTGAAAGTACTGTTTCTTGTGTGCTATAAGAGAGAGCGTGCCATTCATAGAGGAAAAGAGAAGGAAAGGAAAGGGTGCAGGATGTGACATTACAGTCATAGCTATGATGTTGGGAAAGATCAAATTAATAAAAATGGGTCCATTCAAAAGTCTGATAGCAGCAGGGAAGAAGTTGCTCTTGAGTCGGCTAGTACGTGATCTCAGATCTTTATATCTTTTTACCCATGAAAGAAGATGGAAGAGGATATGTCTGGGGTCTTTAATTTTGCTGGCTTCTTTCCAAGGCAGCAGGACCGTAGTTGGAGTCAATAGGTGGGAGGCTGGTTTGCGTGATGGACTGGGCTTCGTTCATGAACCTTTGTAGTTTCTTGCGGTCTTGGTCAGAGCTGGAGCCGTACCAAGCTGTGGTACAACCAGAAAGAATGCTTACTACGATGCATCTGTAAAAATTGGTGAGAGTCATGGCAATCATGTCAAATTTCCTTAACCTCCTGAAAAAGTAGAGGCATTTGTTGGCTTTCTTAACTATAGCGTCTGCATGGAAGGATCAAGACATGTTTTGGTGATTTTGACACCCAGAAACGTGAAGCTCTTGACTATTTCCTCTTTACTCTTGTTGATGTAGAGAGAGGCATGTCTTCCATCATGTTTCTGAAGTCAATGACTATTGCCTTTCTTTTACTGACACTGAGTTTCTTGCTTGTAGCAAGTGACAGGGCACTATACCTGATCCATGGCTACATGATTGTCAATACAAGAATTACAGAATTTCAGAGATACTGTACCCACCATGTCTGAGTTTAACAATATGGCTCTTGCTGTAAAATGGGCTCAGATCAGGAGAGTTGTAAAATGAACTGCCGAATGGTAATCACACCATAGCACAATGTCAAAATTGCACCACTTTTGTTTCATTATTTTTAAATCTCTATTTTAATTATCTATAGTTAGGGCTGCAGTAGCATTTGCACTTAGCATGTGATTAACTTCATGAATACACATTTACTTCAGTACAGAGCTGAGTAACCTCTTTAAAATGGGGACACAATAAGATAGAAGCTCTCTGAATCTATTATGCGTCTTGATATAAGATAATGGATCTTGTTAATAAAATAAGTGTGTCAGGAGTTTTGGTGACCAATATTCCTCACCAATGCTTATGGGAATGATTATTTCCCAACTGGAGAGGAGGGAAAGGTTGGGGGGGGGGGGGGGGGGGGAATCCATGATGTCCAGGGATTGCTGTGATTTCCCTGAAGGAGGAGAAATTAGGGGCAGGATTTTGTCAGGTAGCAGAGTTTCTCATCTCATGACCAATAAGATCAGCAAGGAGTGCACCCCTGTTCATCACTGTTCCCTCGCAACACTTACACTCTCCATCAATTGGCTGGAGGCGGGGCTTGCACCTTTCACCCGGGCGAGGGGGTGAAGGCCCACCTCGGAGAGATACAAGCCAATCTGATTGGCTGGCAGCTTTGTAGTGATGGGCACTGCTAGACAGCAAGCAGACCCATCAATATAAATGCTGGAGACAACAGGATCTGCTAAGTCCCACATCTCAGATTTGGGATGGCAGTAGGGGCCTGGGAAGTGGATAAGGAGGGGGGTTTTGGAGGGGTTTGAGATCACAAGGCCACTTTGGGGGGAGCACACATGGGGAAGGGGGACATTTTGGAGTGAGGGGGAATTTCAGTTCTTCCTGCTCTGAAAATGGAGCCAGTGATGAAGACACCACCCAACCCCCAACCCCCCAACCCATGCACCCCTCCCCCTGCCCTGTCCCTTCCAAACTACCTCCTCTGTCAAAACTGAGGCTGGACAGGTGACAACCTTTAGCAGTCAATAATTGGTCACTTAAAAGACTCAATTAGATGGCTTCCCACCCCAAAGTCTTCACCCACCTCCTGGTAAAATTGGGGATAAGTTGGGGACAGGCAGGTGGGCGGCAGAAAGCTATCCATGGAATTCTGCTACCTTGCCCCACCCACCCCTCCACCACTATTTTGTATTCATGAGGACAGGAATGAGAATACCAAATTTCAAAGGAAACAATAATTTAGACTACAAGCGGGATTGATTAATTGGCAAGGCAGCTCTGACTCGTTGAGATGTTGCCATGGCAAAAGTATTAGGGATGTATTGTCCCTCATGCATCTGTTTATTCAAAAAATCATAATGTCTGGACATATTTCTTTACTGTCCAATTGCAGGATCATATCTAACAAGGTGGTGCAACAGTTAACACTGCTCCTTCATAGCGCTAGGGACCCATGTTCGATTCCCAGCTTGTGTCACTGTCTGTGCATAGTCTGCATGTTCTCCCTGTGTCTGTGTGGGTTTCCTTCAGGTGCTCCAGTTTCCTCCCACAGTCCAGAAGAACATAGAAGAACTCCCCCCCCCCCCCCCCCCCCCCCCCCCGCCGGCTCCAGCACCTCCCCGCAGTCTGAAAGATGTGCTGGTTAGCTACATTTGCCATACTACAATTCTCCATTCGTGTACTCGATCGGGCACCAGACCGTGGTGACTAGAAAATTTTCACAATAAATTCACTGCAGTATTAATATAAGCCTACTTGTGACACAAATAAATAAACATTAAACTTTAAAAACATTAGACATAGCGGCAGGATTTTATGGCCTTGCTCATCCTGAAACCGTACAAAGTTGTCTGAGGTCAACAGGCCTTCCCATGGCCCGCCCCTCAACCGCTCCAATTCCCAGGGTGAGTGGGTTGGTAAAACTCTGGTCTATGTGCTGTGTTTTGCAATCACAGATTGGTTGAGTATAGTTAGTAATCTGCCAATTATGAACAGCCAACGGGACATACCGTTTGATACGATCTTCGAGTCTTCAGGACGTATGTTGTGACATCATAGCAGCACTGAAATTCCTAAACCGGATTACTCATTTGCGTGGTAGGCAAGATGTTTTTGTGACGGGCCAGCAGCATCCTGTTAGAGGAAAACCATCAGTCATGTTGTTGCTGCATCATAGCAGCATGAAACTATTAACTTCACTTGTTACTCAAGTTTTTGAGATACTTTATCTTGCCAGGGTATAATATAGGCAGACTGGGCACTTTTCAGGTCTGACAGTGGTGTGCTAGGGCCCATTGTGCACAATACACTGTGAGCAATTATCTGATCAGGATAGCTATTATCCACAGTTCAGATTTAGAATCATAGAAACCCTACAGTGCAGAAAGAGGCCATCTGACCCATCGATTCTGCACTGCCCACAATCCCACCCAAGCCTACTCAGATACCCGCTAATCTCTCTAATCTATGCATCTCAGGACACTAAGGGGCAATTTTTAGTATTCCCAATCAACCCAACCTGAACATCTTTGGACCATGGGAGGAACTGGAATACTGGAGGAAACTCACGCAGACACGAGGAGAATGTGCAAACTCCACACAGACAGTGACCCAAGCTGGGAATCGAACCCAGGTCCCTGGAGCTGTGAAGCAGCAGTGCTAACCACTGTGCTACCGTGCCACCCATTGATACACCCCATTTTAGATTCATAGAACATAGAACATAGAACAATACAGCACAGAACAGGCCCTTCGGCCTTCGATGTTGTGCCGACCAAAATAAAAGCAATGCCCCTCCAAACTAAACCATTCCCTTCTCTTCCATATACTTATCAATTAACCTCTTAAACGCCACCAAACTTGGCGCATCTACAACAGCTGCAGGCAGGGCATTCCACTCCATAATCACTCTTTGAGTAAAGAACCTACCTCTGATATCCGTCCTATAACTCATACCCCTTAATTTAAAGTTGTGTCCCCTCGTGCTAGCTTTCTCCATCCTAGGAAAAAGGCAATCACTGTCCACCCTATCTAAACCTCTAATCATCTTATATGCTTCAATAAGATCCCCTCTTAGCCGCCTCCTTTCTAACGAAAACAACCTCAAATCCTTCAACTCTCTTCATAGGACCTGCCCTCCATACCAGGCAACATCCTGGTAAACTTCCTCTGTACCCTCTCCAATGCCTCCACATCTTTCTTATAATGTGGCGACCAGAACTGCACACAATACTCCAAGTGCGGCCGCACTAGAGTTTTGTACAGCTGCAACATGATTCTGCGGCTCCTAAATTCAATCCCCCTACCAATAAAAGCTAAGACTCCATAGCCTTCTTAACAACTTTATCCACTTGACTGCCTACTTTCAGGGATCTATTGACACATACACCAAGATCCTTCTGTTCCTCAACACTATTAAGAGCCCTACCATTAGCCCTATACTCTACACATTTATTGTTCCTGCCAAAGTGCATTACCTCCCATTTTTCCACATTAAACTCCATTTGCCACCTCTCGGCCCCGCTCTGCAACTTGTCCAAGTCACTCTGTAAACTAAAACACCCCTCTTCACTATCTACCACACCACCAACTTTAGTATCATCTGCAAATTTACTGATCCATCCCTCATACCCTCATCCAGATCATTTATAAAAATTACAAACAGCAGGGGCCCCAAAACAGACCCCTGAGGCACACCACTCGTCACCGAACTCCACGATGAAAAACTCCCATCAACCACCACCCTCTGTCTTCTATCTGCCAGCCAATTTCTAATCCAATTTGCTAAATCACCCTCTATTCCACACATCTGCATTTTCTGTAGAAGTCTTCCATGGGCCACCTTATCAAAAGCCTTACTAAAGTCCATATATACTACATCAACCGCCTTACCCCCATCCACCTCTCTGGTCATTTTCTCAAAAAACTCAATGAGGTTAGTAAGGCATGACCTACCCTTCACGAAACCATGCTGACTATCCCCAATCAATTCATTTCTCTCTAAATAACTATAAATCCTATCCGTAATAATTCTCTCCAATACCTTGCCCACAACAGAAGTAAGACTCACTGGCCTATAATTCCCTGGAAGGTCTCTCTTCCCCTTCTTGAACAATGGGACCACATTCGCTATCCTCCAGTCCTCCGGAACCACGCCCGTAACCAACGACGACCTGAAGATCAGAGCCAGAGGCTCTGCAATCTCCTCTCTTGCCTCCCAGAGAATCCTCGGGTAAATCCCGTCCGGCCCAGGGGACTTATCCAACTTCAAACCCTCGAGAATTTCTAACACATCCTCCCTATCTACTACAATACTCCCCAATTTGCAACCCTGTACCTCAGTGCTCTCCACAGCTACATTTCCAGCACTCTGCGTGAATAGTGTGAATAGCGTGAACACTGTGCAAACTTGCACAGTGAGCAAATGGCTTGTACCATATTTACAAGATTGCCCACAAGGTCAGTCTTAGAGCTGTAAGAATCCCAATACATATACTGAGCCCTGAAGTAATATAATGCAATGTATGCTCAAATTTACCTTTGAAATGGAGCAGTCAAATCAGCTCCCTTTGCTTCATGTGCTAGTTAAGTTATCCACTAATAGGTTCTCTGCTACTGTCTCTGGCAAGCCTACCTTCACTGTTCAAAATAAAGCTTTGCAATTCCTGACGTTCTGCATTCTATAAGATTGGCCTTATCAACAAACTTATAAATAGGGCTAATTGCCCACCTTGCAGCTTTGATGCTGGAATAAAGTGCATCAAAATTATGCTGCAGAATAATCGCTTTGTTATGCATGATGTCTATACATCAGCAAATCTGCATCTCTATTGCACCAAATGAAACTTTTCCACGTCCTGTGAAGAAGAAATCAACTTAACCTCATTATGTTAGGTTGCTAATTGTGTGTCAAGTTGTTAATATGAAACATAGAAGGTAGGAGCAGGAGAAGGTGATTTGGCCCTTCGAGCCTGCTCCACCATTCATCACAATCATGGTTGATTGTCCAACTCAATTGCCTAATCTTTCTTTCTCCCCATAACGTTTGATCCCATTGCATCAAACGCTATATCCAGACACCTCTTGAATACATTCACTGTTTTGGCATCAAGCACTTCCTAAGGTAATGAATTCGAAATTGAGGATAAGAAGCTTCTATGTACTAATGCCTAATAGGAACTGGGTTGAGATTACTTTGTAATCTGTACAAGATCGTTCGGTGACAGGAGAATTTAAAATGATTAAACTGATCTTCCTCTTCACCCTACCTGTAACTGCAACACCCTCTCATTTCCTTCTTCCCGATTTACTCTATGAAAGGTATGTTTAATCTGTATGACACGCAAAAAACAATACTTTTCATTGTACCCCAATGCATGTGACAATAATAAATCAAATCAAATTAAGTGTGTGAAAATAGAGTCTGGATTTAAAGTCCATCTCCATTCTGAAAGTTGAAAGTGTTGGTTTAAATCTGGTCCTGCCCGCTGAGGGAATCATTGTGGATTGGACGGAGAATTCAATGGGCCAGCTATGAGGTCTTTTGATCTCAGGTAGAAATGTTCCAGTCCAGGGGCGAGCAGGATTTGAAAATCCCACCCATTGTGTTACCCAAACTCTTTTCTACATTTTGTCCATTCTGTTATTGTTTCTTTATTTGTTAAACCCATTCTTGTCTTTTCAACTTAGCAATTTAAGCTTAAATAGCTGAAAATTAAATAGACAATTACACAATTAGTTGGCATATACAAAATACTACTTTTGGTAAACAAACATGTAGTCAGAATGACGACAGGGAGAAAACACTGAGACTTCAAAGCAAATTGTATATTTGACAGGAGTTTTATATTGTGTTCAAACATGATGCATTGGTATGTGATACCAAAGTTGCACCTTGTTTTGCACTAAATTAAGAAGAATTCCTGATTCTAATCATTGCTTACTCAAGGTTCAAGTTGTACATTTGTATTAAAGATCCCAGTGCATGAACGTATCATCCATCATTATGGACCAAGACTTGAGAGCACTTCTCACAGTAAAGAGCTAAACTCCAGGAAAACTCCAAACACAAACTCCAGTGTTTTGTTTGAATGTATTTTTGTTCCAGCATAAACTGTTTGACTTTTGAAATGATAGATCATGGTTCCAGTAAGCCTTGCTGTTTTCAAGCGAGTGGTTGGGTTTACAGCTGCATGTGAAATGAGTTAACTGCAAGTTTACCCAGCACTTTGATGTAATCTTGTGTATTTATCTAAATTACCATTAAAACTTTGTCAGGCTGTGCTTACCAGCATTTCCTAATACTGTTTTCTTGCAATGGTTTAAGGTGAGGTTCTTTTTTTACCCCTATTTTCCATTTTCAAATGGATTTCACAGGCTGAAATGAGATCAATCATCAAAAATATTTCACCGGCCACGTGAAAAGCACAAAATAAGCTTTGTGACATAAGTTTTTTTCATTTTTCGATGCTAATTGATCATTTATCTCCCAGAAGGAAGTTGCCAGTAAACACCGGGCAGGAACATTTAAGTTCCAAAATCAATTGCTGTTTAGTCAGGCTAGATCTGAGTGTTTAATTCTATGTGTTGGAGTGGTACGGTGACACAGTGTTTGGCACTACTGCCTCACAGCACCAGAGACCCAGGTTCAATTCCCGTCTTGGGTCACTGTCTGTGTGGAGCTTGCACGCTCTCCCTGTGTCTGCGTGGGTTTCCTCCAGGTGCTCCGGTTTCGTCCCACAGTCTGAAAGATGTGTGAGTTAGGCGCATTGACCTGAACAGACGCCGGAATGTGACAACTGGGCATTTTCACAGTGGCTTCATTGTAGTTTTAATGTAAGATTTACTTGTGACTAATAACTAAAGTTTAAACTTTACTTTGTCATCGTTTCACTTTCGCATAGCACAGGAACATTGACCCATTTGCCTAGAGGCCCACATCAAAACTGAATATGGGAGAGCAGGGGTGGCATGGTGGCACATTGGTTAGCACCACTGCCTCACAGTGCCAAGAACCCGGGTTCAATTCCCGGCTTCGGTCATTGACTATACGCAGTCTGCATGTTCTCCCCATGTCTGCATGGGTTTCCTCCAGTGCTCCGATTTCGTCCCATGGTCTCAAAGACATGCTGTTTAGGCACATTAGCCATGTTAAATTCTTACTTGAATAGAAACTGGAGTGTGGCGATCAGGGGATCTTAACAGTAACTTCATTGCAGTCCATAGAAACTCATAGAAACTCTACAGTGCCGAAGGAGGATATTTGGCTCATTGAGAGTGCACCGACAACATTTTCACCTAAGCCCTTTCCCTGTAATCCCACATATTTACCCTGCTAACCTATACATCCAGGAACACTAAGGGGCAAGTTAGCATGGCCAATCTACCTAACCCACACATCTTTGGATTGTAGGTGGAAAACAGAACACCCATCGGAAACACAAACACAGGAAGAAAGTGCAAACTCCACACAGACAATGACCCAAGGCTGGAACTGAACCAGGTTGATTGGACTAGGAAACTACAGGGACTGGGAACATCTGGAATGTGGAGCTTATTCAAGGAGCAGCTGCTGCGAGTCCTTGATAAGTATGTCCCTGTCAGGCGAGGAGGAAATGGTCGAGTAAGAGAACCTTGGTGTACGAAAAAAGGTGATTTGCTGGTTAAAAGGAAAAAGGAGGCTTATGTCAGGATGAGGCTTGAAGGCTCGGTTAGTGCAATGGATAGCTATAGATTAGCCAGGAGGGAGCTAAAGAGTGAATTGAGGAGAGCTAAGAGAGGACACGAGAAGACTTTGGCTGATAGGATTAAGGAGAATCCTAAAGCTTTCTTTAGATATGTTAAGAATAGAAGATTGGTTAGGACAAGATTAGGGCCAGTCATAGACAGCAGTGGGAAGTTGTGCGTGGAGCCTGAGGAGATTGGAGAGGTACTGAATAAATATTTCTCTTCGGTATTCACGCAGGGTGATGTAAATGTAGTTATGGAGAACACTGAGGTACAGGGTAGCAAACTGGAAAGTATTGAAGTAGATAGGGAGGATGTGCTAGATATTCTCGAGGGTTTGAAGTTGGATAAGTCCCCTGGGCCGGACGGGATTTACCCTAGGATTCTCTGGGAGGCAAGAGAGGAGATTGCAGAGCTTCTGGCTCTGATCTTCAGGTCGTCGTTGGTTACGGGTGTGGTTCCGGAGGACTGGAGGATAGCGAATGCGGTCCCGTTGTTCAAGAAGGGGAAGAGAGACCTTCCAGGGAATTATAGGCCAGTGAGTCTTACTTCTGTTGTGGGCAAAGTATTGGAGAGAATAATTAGGGATCGGATTTATAGTTATTTAGAGAGAAATGAATTGATTTGGGATAGTCAGCATGGTTTTGTGAAGGGTAGGTCGTGCCTTACTAACCTCATTGAGTTTTTTGAAAAAGTGACTAAAGAGGTGGATGGGGTAAGGCGGTTGATGTGGTATATATGGACTTTAGTAAGGCGTTTGATAAGGTGGCCCATGAAGACTTCTGCAGAAAATGCAGATGTATGGGATAGAGGGTGATTTAGCTAATTGGGTTAGGAATTGGCTAGCAGGTAGAAGACAGAGGGTGGTGGCTGATGGGAGATATTCATCTTGGAGTTCGGTGACAAGTGGTGTACCTCAGGGGTCTGTTTTGGGGCCCCTGCTGTTTGTATTTTTTATAAATGATCTGGATGAGGGTATTGAGGGATGGATTAGTAAATTTGCAGATGACACTAAAGTCGGTGGAGTGGTAGATAGTGAATAGGGGTGTTATAGTTTGCAGAGAGACTTGGACAAGTTGCAGAGCTGGGCCGAGAGGTGGCAAATGGAGTTTAATGTGGAAAAGTGTGAGGTAATGCACTATGGCAGGAATAATAAATGTGTAGAGTATAGGGCTAATGGTAGGATTCTTAGTATTCTTGATGAACAGAGGGATCTTGGTGTGTATGTGCATAGATCCCTGAAAGTAGGCAGTCAAGTCGAGAAGGTTGTTAAGAAGGCATATGGAGTCTTAGCTTTTATTGGTAGGGGGATTGAATTTCGGAGCCGCAACGTCATGTTGCAACTGTACAAAACTCTAGTGCGGCCGCACTTGGAGTATTGTGTGCAGTCTGGTCCCCACATTATAAGAAAGATGTGGAGGCATTGGAGAGGGTACAGAGGAGGTTTACCAGGATGTTGCCTGGTATGGAGGGCAGGTCTTATGAAGAGAGGCTGGGGGATTTGAGGTTGTTTTCGTTAGAAAGGAGGCGGCTAAGAGGGGACCTAATCGAAACATATAAGATGATTAGAGGTTTAGATAGGGTGGACAGTGATAGCCTTTTTCCTAGGATGGAAAAAGCTAGCACAGGGGACACAGCTTTAAATTAAGGGGTGATAGTTATAGGACGGATATCAGAGGTAGGTTCTTTACCCAAAGGTGGTTCGGGAGTGGAATGCCCTGCCTGCAGCAGTTGTAGATGCGCCAAGTTTGGTGGCGTTTAAGAGGTTAGTTGATAAGTATATGGAAGAGAAGGGAATGGTTTAGTTTGGAGGGGCATTGCTTTTTATATTGGTCGGCGCAACATCGAAGGCCGAAGGGCCTGTTCTGTGCTGTAGTGTTCTATGTTCTATGTGCTATGTTCTAGGTCTCTGGCACTGTGAGGCAGCAGTGCTCGCCACTATGCCACCGTGCTGCCCACAGTGCAGTGTTAACGTAAGCCTACTTGTGACACTATAGGACCAATGTCAGAGGTGGGTTCTTTACTCAGAGAATAGTAAGGGTGTGGAACGCCCTGCCTCCAGCAGTCGTGGACTTGCCAAGTTTAAGGGCATTCAAATGGTCAGTGGACAGGCATATGGATAACATTGGAATAGTTTAGGTTAGAGAGTCATAAAATTGGTTCCATTAGTCAGCGCAACATTGAGGGCTGAAGGGCCTGTACTGCGTTGTAATGTTCTATGTTCTGTGTTCTAATAAATAAACTTAAAATTTAAACAATATTTAGTTGTATTTGTACCTTAGACTACCTAATGTAGTCTAGCTGAGCAGAAAATGCCTTGTAATTTTTTGGAACATGCAATTGGAAACAAATAAAACATTGATATGCATTGTATTAATAATCAATAACTGTGGGAGACAGATTCATTAATCTACGACATGTTGGCAAACAGAATGGCCAAATAAATTTTAGAATGAGCTCCTCCAAAGGTTCAATTGGCAAGCGTGCGGTCCAATGTGGAATTGAATCTCATGGGCCATAGAAGTAAAGTTTATTTATTAGTCACAGGTAAGGCTTACATTAACACTGCAATGAAGTTACTGTGAAACTCCCCTAGTCTCCACAGTCTGGCGCCTGTCTGGGTCAATGCATCTAGTAAGAATTTAGCAACACCAATTTTAAATCCAACCGATTTATTTGATAGTAAAATTGCGAACTTTCGACACTCTGTGTCTGTGTCAGAACACTGCATTTGCCTGACAAAGACACAGAGTGTCAAAAGCTCGCAATTTTAATATCAAATAAATCGGTTGGATTTAAAATTGGTGTTGTTAAATTCTTACTACCCCAGTCCAACGCCAGCATCTCTACAACATCAATGCATCTAACCAGCACGTCTTTCAGATGGTGGGAAGAAACCGGAGCACCTGGAGGAAACCCGCACAGATACGGGAGGTAGCTGCTTTGGTTCCCATATTATACAGAGATAGCCCAGCGCAGCAAATGTTTGACAATGGAACTGTGTGACCCTGGATTAGGGAGGACAAAACTTTGGTCTCTATTCAATGGTGTAGATTTTAATTCTGTGCATATTACAAAACAAGTGATGGTGAGTTGACTGCTCATTTTTTATCTCTCCAAATTTATGAGGAAAGATTGGATAGATTGGGATTATTTTCCTTAGAACAAAGAGGGCTAAGGGGTGACTTGATTGAGGTATACAAAAATTTATTTATTAGTCACGAGTAAGGCTCACATTAACACTGCAATGAAGTTACTGTGAAAATCCTCTAGTCGCCACCCTCTGGCACTTGTATCGGTACACTGAGGGAGAATTTAGCATGGCCATTGCACCTAACCAATCATCTTTTGGACTGTGAAAACAAAGGGGAGCACCTGGAAAAAACCTATGCAGACACAGGGACAATGTGCAGACTCCAAGCCAGGAACTCAGGTTCGTGGTGCTGAGAGACAACAGTGCTAACTACTGTACCATTGTGTTGTCCCAAGGCTAGAGATAGAATAGACAGAATAAAATTGTTTTCCTTGCTGAAGAATTCTAAAACCAGGATTCAAGGTAAGTGGCAGGAGGTATAGAGGGGATATGGGGAAGAATTTTTTTTTAGACAGAGGGTATCTGGAATTCACTTGCTGAATCTTTTAAAAAGTACCTAGAAGTGCACTTTAACTGTAGGATCAAACATACAAATTAGGAGCAGGTATTGACTCTTCAAGCCTGCTCCACCATTCAATAAGATCATACCTGCTGTGATTGTAACTTCGATCATATTCCTGCCAATCCTGCATAACATTTTGTAAGATCCTTGCCAGACCCCACTTGGAGTACTGTGCGCAGTTCTGATCGCCTCACTACAGGAAGGATGTGGAAGCTATTGAGAGGGTGCAGAGGAGATTTACAAGGATGTTGCTTGGATTGTGGGGGGGCCAAGCCTTATGAAGATAGGTTGAGAGAGCGAGGTCTTTCCTCCCTGGAGAGATGAAGGTTGAGAGGCGACCTGATAGAGGTTTATAAGATGTTGAGAGAAATAGATAGGGTGGATTCTCGGAGGCTATTTCCCAGGGCTGAAATGGTCGCTACGAGAGGGCACAGGTTTAAGGTGCTGGGGGGCAAGTACAGAGGAGGTGTTAGAGGTAAGTTTTTCACTCAGAGGGTGGTGAGTGAATGGAATCGGTTGCCGTCAGTAGTGGTAGAGACGACTTTTCTGGGGTCTTTTAAGAGACTTCTGGATGTGTACATGGGATTTAATGGGATTGGGAGTTACAGATAGTTGTATGGCCTCATAGGTACTGATATGATTGGCACAACTTGTGGGCCAAAGGGCCTGTTTTTGCTGTAGTGTTCTATGTTCTATGTTAACCTTTCACTCTCTTGTTAGTAATTATAAATTACTTATGTGTCTAGGCCTCAAGATCTCATTGCTTTTCCTTTCTACCTAACCTTCCTATTAAATTGAGCCAGCACACATTTTGCTCTCTTCATAGAAACCATAGAAATCTTACAGTGCAGAAGGAGGCCATTTGGCCCATCAGGTTTGTGCTAACAACAATCCCACTTAGGCACTATCCCTGCAACCCCAAATAGTTATCCTGCTAATCCCTCTAACCTACGCATCATGGGACACTCAGGGCCAATTTAGCATAACCAATCAACCAACTTGCTCATCTTTGGACCATGGAAGTAAACTGGAGGACCATGAGGAAACCCATGCAGACAAAGGGAGAACATGAAAACTCCACACAGACAGTGATCCAAGGCAGGAATTGAATCCAGTCCCTTGAAGCTGCAAGGCAGCAGTGCTAACCACTGTGCCACCATACCACCCAAGGTGAGTTTAATTTGCCACTTACCCATTGTTGAGGATAGCTCAGAGTTCAGAGTTAGAAAGGGGGAGGTGAGAGAGCATGTAGAAAGTGCAGCAAATAGTAGTCAGACAGAAGTTAAGTTTGAAGAGGAAAAATAGAGCAGGAAGAAAGTGAAGGATGAAAGATGAATAATCAGGGAATTGATCAACTTGCACCCAGATATCACCTCACATTTGTCTAAATTAAACTCCACCTGCCATTCGTCAGCCACTGGCTCAATTGATCAAGGTCCTGTTGCAATCCAAGATAATTTCCTTCACTGTTCACTATGCCATCAATCTTAATGTCATCTGCAAATTTACTAACCATGCCTCCTATATTCTCATCCAAATCAATAATATAAATGACAAATAACAGTGGACCCAGCACACTGCTGGTAACAAGCCACCAGTTGAAAAACAATCCTCTACAACTATCCCTGGTTTCTGTCAAGAAGCCAATTTTGTATCCATTTAGATACCCTTGGATCCTGTGAGATCTAACTTTATGCAACAATCTATCATGTTGTACTCTGTCAAAGGCCTTGCTAAAATACATGTAGACCACATCAACTGCAATGCCCTCATCTAACTTTCTTGGTTACCCCTTCAAAACATTCAATTAAATTTGTGATCCTGATTTTCCACTCACAAAGCCATGCTGACTGTCTTAATCAGTCCTTGTGTCTCTAAATACATGTAGATCCTGTCTCTCAAAATACCTTCCAACCATTTACCCAACACAGATGTGAGGCTCATTTGGACTGTAGTTCGTCTTTAAACAAAGGACAACATTTGCCACTCTCCAATCTTCAGGCACCTCACCCAAGACTATCGATGATTCAGATATCTTGGCTACAGGACCTGCAATTTCCTCTCTAGCCTCCCACAGTATCCTGGGATACACTTCATTAGGTCCCTGAGATTTATCTACCTTGATGCGCTTTAAGACTTCCAGCACCTCCTTCTCTGTAATATGTACACTCCTTAAGATATCATTATTTATTTCCCCAAGTTCCCTAATATCCATGCTTTTCTCAAAAGTAAATACTGATGAGAAATATTCATTTAAGATCTCACCCATCTCTTGTGGATCCACTCATAGTTGACCTTGTCGATCCTGAAAAGGCTTTGCTCTCTTCCTGGTTACTTTTTTGCCCTTTATGTATTTGTAGAAGCTCTTTGCCAAAATAATCTCGTGTCCCCTTTTTGCCCTCCTGATTTCTCTCTTAACTTTACCCTTACACCCGCTATACTCTTCAAGGGATTCATTTGATCCCAGCTGCCTATGCATATCATATGCCTCTTTCTTCTTCTTAACCAGAGCTTCAATATCCCGTCATTCAGGGTTTCCTACTTCTGCCACCCTCATTTCTGTGTTTACTGCAGAGAAGCCAATGAATGCAAAAAACATGAAGCAAGAGAATCGGTTTCGCAAAATGCCAAGAACACTATGTAGAGGGGCACTGGGTAATATTAGGTTCTTAATGATCATGAATGGAGGGGAGATGATGGCTAGTGGTGTTATCGCTATACTATTAATCCAGAAACTCAGCTAATGTTATAGGGACCAGGTTCGATTCCCACCACGGTCAATGGTGGAATTTGAATTCAACAAAAAAAAATCTGGAATTAAGAATCTACTGACAATCATAAAATCATTGCTGTTTGTTGGAAAAACCCATCTGGTTCACTAATGTCTTTTAGGAAATGAAATCTGCCATCCTTACTTCACCCGGCCTACATGTGACTCCAGAGCCACAGCAATCTGATTGACTCTCAACTGCCCTCTGAAATGGTTTAGCAAGCCATTCAGTGGTACTGCAGTATTTCAAGAAGACAGCTCACCACCAGGTTCTCAAGGGTAACCAGGAATGGGCAATAAATGCTGACTAGTCAGTGATGCCCATGCCCCATGAATGAACAATAAATAAATCAGGAAATGGTTAGTGAAATGCATAGGGATGGAGTTGATACTGGATGCGAGTGCTGGGAGCGAGGAGATCTGGCTGTGAAAATGGGTTTTGACAAATACACAATTGCAAAGGGTAATAGTGATGATGAACAAGATGAAAAGACATGAACAGAATGTCTTCAAAGTTGGCCTTCCCAAAAAAATTAGCAAACAGTTAGGAAGAATAGTACATCCTTGGTCTTCATTATTGGAAGATCTGAATACAGGGGCAAGGATGTTTTACTACAGCTTTACAGGATGAGTCTGTACCTGGAGTAATGTGAGAAGTTTTGGTCTTATCTGATTCCTGACTGGCAAGGTTTTTGTATAAGGAGAGATTATATCAACTAGGTCTGTATTCACTGGAATGTAGAAGAACGAGAGGAGATTTAACTGAAGCGTATAAAATTCTGATGGGGCTGGACAGACTGGATGCAGGAATGTTGTTTTCTCTGGTTGGGGGAGTAGGTCTAGAACAAGGAATCACCTTTCAGGATATGGGATAGGCTGCTTAAAATTGAAATGAGGAGGAATTTCTTCACTTAGAGGGTGGTGAACATTTAGAATTCCCTACCACAGTGGCTATGAAGGCCAAATCACTGAATCTATTTAAGAAGGAACTAGATGGATTTCTAGATTCTAAAATTATCAAGAGGTATGGGGAGAGTGTGGGTGTATGGAGTTGAGATAGAGGATCAATCATGCTACTCTGCTCTGCCCAAGACCACAAGAAGCAACAAAAGGTTGTGAATGTAGCCCATTCCATCACACAAACCAGCCTCCCATCCATTGACCCTGTCTACACTTCCCATGCACCCACAGTCTCTCTTCCACCTTCTTCCGTCGGGAAAAAGATACAAAAGTCTGAGGTCATGATTCAAGAATAACTTCTTCCTTGCTGCCATCAGACTTCTGAATGGCCTTCTCTGCACTACGTTGACCTTTCTCTACACCCTAGCTGTTTCACCACATTCTGCATTCCCTTGCCTCTTTCTCTATGAACGGTATGCTTTGTCTATATAGCGCACAAGAACCAATACTTTTCACTGTATGTTAATACATATGACAATAATAAATCAGTCAAATCACATAAAATGAAAGTGTTGAACGGCAGAGCAGGCTCAAAGGGTCGAATGGCCTTCTGCTGTTCCTATTTCCTATCTTTCTACAAATAAAATAATATTTAAACTACAAATACTGTAAAACTACAATAAAAATAGAAAATGTTGGATGAAGATCAGTAGGTCCACCTGGATTTGAAAAGCCCACTTAATATTTCAGAAAGCAACTCCCTCTTTTAAGAACTGGAACTGGAAGATAATGGACAGAATGGAAGGAATGGGAACATCAAGTGGAAGCCAACAATCAGTAATGTCTGATCCTCTTCTCGCAAACAGCATGATAGAACAGTGGTTAGCATTGCTACCTCACCTAATCCTGACCTCCGGTAGCTGTCCATCTGAAGTTTTCATGTTCCCTCTGTGTCTCTATGGGTTTCCTGCGGGTGCTCCAGTTTCCTCCCACAGTCCAAAGATGTGCAGGTTAGCTTGATTGACTATGCTAAATTGTCCCTTAGTGACATGGGGATTAGCAAAGTAGCCTTACGGCGATGGGGCCTGGATTGTTGTGGGTGCAAGATCGATGGGCTGAATGGCCTTCTTCTGCACTGCACTGTAGGGATTCTACAAACAAGGTTTAGCTAAAAATATTATCCTATCTCAATAATGCTGATGACTCAATGCATAATTGAAAGAATTCTTTGATTTTACCGTTTATCCAACTGCAGAAAATGAGGCAATGAGGGGGTGACAAATATGCCCATTTTCTTACAAACTGAAATCCAGTTTTGTGGGAATGTTTCATGCCTTTGTTCACACACAGTTCATGAGGAGTTGGTTGCGGCAAAGTCATCAGGAAGAAAAAGGGTAACACACTGCTTTGTTGGCTGTCGAGCAAATGAAGAGCATGCGAAGCAAGAACTGTCGATCCAATCTGGTTTTAATTCGCAGGCAAATATCTGTCTATTAGTGGTAAATGTAACTCATGCAACAAGAGGAAATGCTTCTGTTAAGGCATAATTATGAGTATTTCAACCACACGCACAATTACTACTCTTCTGGTCCTCATTATTAAAGGCTTCCTTTGTTTGGTTTTGTTCCAAATTAGTTGCATGTGTGAATGTTTTTGCTGAAATATCACCCACAGCTGTTGGGTAATAGGGCCACATCATTGTATTAACCTTACAATTAACCCTTGTTAGGAGTATTACCCAGCGCAGGTGCAATGACATAGACAGTGCTGTTTCTTCTTAATGAATTCATATTGCCCTCTCTACAAGCATACTCTGTCACTGCAAATATTACTTTTACATTTATGTTTACCTTGTGTCATAGTTTAAAAGTTTGGCTCTTCAGTTTAGACATTTCTGCTATGCGCACTTTAAACACATAAATTTCAGCAATGTTGAGTGAAATATTTGACAATGTGCTGTAATGTAGTCAATGCTTTGAATTAAATTGTCGAGGGCTAATTCAATTACACCTTTGTCTTCTGCTCTTTAAGTAATGACCTTCAATGTTTTACAAGCTGCTAACTAGCCACTTCATTGACATAAATGACAATGGAGTGGATCTTGACTTTCTGCAAGAAACCAATGAGAGCTAATATGCATCTTGTTTTACATCTCTCCAGTTTCAATGGAAGCAAAAACTAGCTGCTTTGTAAAACTGACATTAATGCACATTGCACATTATTACACAAAGACAAGCTGGGTGGGATTCTCCAGCTACAGTCGCCTTGAAACCTGATCTTTTTCTATACCCTAGCTATGACTGTAACAATATGACTGCACTCTCTCATTTCCTTCTCTATGAACAGCATGCTTTGTCTGTATAGTGTGCAAGAAACAGTACTTTTCACTGCATGCTAATGTACCCTGAACATGTCAGCCTTATTGAGATAGGAGAATCACCTGACATCAACGGACCTTTCAATGGCCCATCTGCCTCTCGCGACAATTCTTGTGATGGGTGGGACAGGAGAATTCTGGACAAGATCTACATCCCTCTCTTTTTTTTTAACCTAACCATAAACTGAACTTCAAAAACATGTTTTCCTCAGAGTCACTGTATTTCTAGATACACTGATGCATTGCAAAAGGTCTCCATTGAGAATTTATTTGAATTGATTTGATTTACTATTGTCCAGGCCAGCATCAATCCATCCACCCCTGCCCACCTCGATCTCCCCCCAACACAAGCAGTCCTGATCTTGCATCGCTGACCCTCCCTAGCAGTCCCCACCCCTTCTCCCACCAATCCTGACCCCCACTGTGATTCTGAGCCCCCCCTCCCCCAAATCCAGAAGGCCAACATCCCCCCTTCTGATGGCCAGCTCCGATCTTTGGCTTCTCGCCTTCACTCCTTCTGTCACCGCCGAGTGCAGAACGACATGTGCGTTCTTGAGACAATATGTAATGATGTTCCCATCCCCTTTATTCAGCGAATTGATTTTCTTAGTTGATACATGTGAATATTGTTGGGTATCACAAGGACTGGAAGGACATGCAACGTGTATGTCAATGCATGTAAGTTGCATGTCCTTCAAACTTAAAGCTGTATTCCCAAATGTTCATATTTGTTCATGGAATTCCAATAACTCTCTGTACTGTAGCAGAAAAAAATGTGAAAATGTGTTTTTCGTTGTATATTGAATATTGTTCTGAAAATGCGACCTTCGTCTCAAACTCTTTTAACGCTTCACTAAGTGTGTTTCTTCTTGTTTCAATGTGAGTTTTCTTTTTTCAGTTTATATCTCTTTCCCTTTAAAGAGTGTCAGATAAATACAAAATATCAATGGAGTGAAATGTGATAGCAAGGATCAAAGCTAACATCACACACTTTATTCATTTTGGTTTCAAATGAAATCAAGGTCTTTTTATCACATTGTGCATACTCCAAGCAACTACAATCAAAATCCATTCATGTGGCACAGAGGTTAACACTGCTGCCTCACAGCGCCAGGGACTCAGGTTCAATTCTGGTCTCAGGTCACTCTCTGTGTGGAGTTTGCACATTCTCCCCATGTCTGTGTGGGTTTTGTCTGGGTGCTCCGGTTCCCAGAGATGTGTGGGTTCAGTTGATTGGGCATATTCCATTCATAGAATCATAGAATCCTTGCAGTGCAGAAAGAGGCCATTCAACACATCGAGTCTGCACCAACATTAATCCTACTCTATCCCCATAACCCCACATATTTACCCCACTAAGTCCTTTAACCTACTCATTCCAGAATGATAAGATGCAATTTAGCATCGCCAATGCACCTAACCTGCATATCTTTGAACTGTGGGAGAAAATCAGAGCATCCAGAGGAAATCCACACAGACAAGTGGAGAATGTGCAAACCACACAGGCAGTTGCCCAAGCTGGGGATCAAACCCAGGACTCTGGCAATGTGAGGCAACAGTGCGAACAAATATGCCACCATATTGCCCCTTAGTGTCAGGGTATAAATAGAGCAAATGCATGGAATTACAAGAAAAGGCCATGGGTGAGGCGCTGTCAGTGCAGGCTCGATAGGCCAAATGGCTTCCTTCTGCACGAAAGGGATTCTATGATTCTAGCTTCTATTTGATCTTGCTAAATGTATTGTCGCTGCTATTTTACCCTACATTGCCTAGATTTTGGAAAAGATTATATTGGAAAGGTTTCACTATTCCCATTGTTCTCATTTTCACCGCACGTTGGGATGCTTCCCTCCACAAATCTGGCATAATTCCCTGTCAGAGAGACAGCAATGAGCATTTCATTTCCGAATAATTTGCATGGCTATGGCATCATCAATATCAGCGCTGGTTGCCTAGCTGGAAGATTTTGATCATATGATGGGCTCACAAAAAATACTGCAGCCCAAAAGACCTTGCAAACCTTCATAAAAGCATTAAAGGTTGATAGAAAGGCTGGATATGGCACCTTTTAGAGTGGGAGGCTGGCTGCACGGGAGGCTCCACACTACTTTGGTGTCAGTGATCAGTTGAGCCTGTATAACTGAGGACATGGCACTGCTGTAACATTTCATCTGCTCTCACAGCCATCAACTGATTCACAATTGAAGGATTCTGTTGCAGGGCTTATTGAATGTTTTCTCCGTGTCTGCATGGGTTTCCTCCTACATTCCAAAAGTGTGTGGGTTAAGTTGATTGGCCATGTTGAATTGCTCCTAATGTCAGGGGATTCGCAGCGTAGATATGTGTGGGATTGTGGTTGATACAGGCTCGATGGGCTGAATACCATCCTTTCACACTGTAGGGATTCCATGATTCTATAGAACAAACTATGTAGATAAATGAATTCGTAAATATGTTTACAACATGTACATTTATAAATATATTAAAAAAGTCTAACTCAACGAGGAAGTATTAGATTAATATGTACACCTTTGGAATGATTGTTAAGTTTTGAGGGTCTGTTTTTACCATTCCTGGCTGGCATTCCCTTCATTTCTCCAGCCTCTATATACACTCAGGGCTGGGTGCAGCAATGTGCTTTCAACAGATCTTAACCTTCTTTACAGCGACCAGTAATCTAATGATTCTTGTATTGCTGCACCTGCTGTGTAAAAATGAATAAAAAGTTTTGATGAATGTAGAGTCAAAGATGGATAATTAGGGATCAGACACTTCCTGCCTTTGTGGGTTTTCAGGAGTTGTAATTCTAATCTTGTCCCAGCTGTATGAGATTTGGGAGAGAAGTTCTTATATGTGCTGATTTAATGGGGAACGACTCTGGGCTTAAATTGGATTGCATAGGATATATTTAATGGGAAATTTGATAAACACATGAGGAAGAAAGGCACAGAAGCACATGCTGATGGATGAAAAGAGATGGGAGGAAACTCTTGGATAGTGAAAGCAATAACATAGACTAGTTAAGCTGAATGGCCTATTTCCCTGCTGTAGACTTTAAGGATAGAATTTTGTGACAATGTCATAATGGTGACGAGCATGGAAAATGCAGTCAGCTTTTCAAGTTTATGAATCGGTGTTTTCCCAACCCGCCCGCCGTGGTAATTGTAGCAGTGGAAGGGATGGAGGGGGAGAGGCAAATATCCCTTCATCTTAGAACACAGAACATAGAACATTACAGCGCAGTACAGGCCCTTCGACCCTCGATGTTGCGCCAACCAATATAACCAATTTCATGAGGGATCTTGGTGTATACATGCATAGTTCCCTGAAAGTTGGCAATCAAGTCGATAAGGTTGTTAAGAAGGCATACGGAGTCTTAGCTTTTATTGGTAGGGGGATTGAATTTCGGAGCTGCAACGTCATGTTGCAACTGTACAAACTCTAGTGCGGCCGCACTTGGAGTATTGTGTGCAGTTCTGGTCCCCACATTATAAGAAAGATGTGGAGGCATTGGAGAGGGTACAGAGGAGGTTTACCAGGATGTTGCCTGGTATGGAGGGCAGGTCTTATGAAGAGAGGCTGATGGATTTGAGGTTGTTTTCGTTAGAAAGGAGGCGGCTAAGAGGAGACCTTATTGAAACATATAAGATGATTAGAGGTTTAGATAGGGTGAACAGTGATAGCCTTTTTCCTAGGATGGAGAAAGCTAGCACGAGGGGGCATAGCTTTAAATTAAGGGGTGGTAGTTATAGGATGGATGTCAGAGGTAGGTTCTTTACCCAGAGGGTGGTAAGGGTTTGGAATGCCCTGCCTGCGTCAGTTGTAGATGCGCCAAGTTTGGTGGCGTTTAAGAGGTTAGTATATAAGTTTATGGATGAAAAGGGAATGGTTTAGGTTAGAGGGTCATTGCTTTTTCT
This sequence comes from Sphyrna mokarran, assembly GCA_024679065.1. Classification (NCBI taxonomy): domain Eukaryota; kingdom Metazoa; phylum Chordata; class Chondrichthyes; order Carcharhiniformes; family Carcharhinidae; genus Sphyrna; species Sphyrna mokarran. The sequence continues at coordinate 29,214,067 of JAGIQG010000002.1, forward strand.
TAATTGGTCGGCGCAACATCGAAGGCCAAAGGGCCCGTTCTGCGCTGTAATGTTCTATGTTCTATGTTCTATGACCCTCTATCCTAGACTATTCCAATGCTAACCATATGCCTATCCACTGCCCATTTGAATGCCCTTAAACTTGACAAGTCCACAACTGCTGCAGGCAGGGCATTCCATGCCCTTACTACCCTCTGAGTAAAGAACGCACCTCTAGCATCTGTCCTATAACTACCACCCCTCGAGCAGGATTTTCCAGTTTTGGAGCAAGCAGGCCAGAATATCCTACCTATTGACTGGAATTTTACAGCCCTGCCTGTAGGGAATCAGAGCAGGTGAGGGGTAGAATATGGGAAAGTCTATTGATCTTGGGCAAGATTGTACAGTTTCGGGATGAGTCCAGTCATGAAATTCCACCCGTTGACTTTAGAGGGTTTCGAAAATTGCATTGGTGAGTGGTGGATCCTGAAAAATTCTGCCCTTTATAATCAATACTCCGAGTCCCATTGGAGTGGATCTCACAATATTCCAGTATCTAATTGTAAAACAAAGCTGGAAAGATAAAGAATGATCACTTCCAGTGTCACAACATTTTCTGGGGGCTACAGGCCTGTGAATGTTGTCACAACCGTGAGCAGTTCAGTTCAATTGAACCTCCTCCAATATGTTGCAATGTGACTAACTCCAAAACTTGGCCCAGGGACCCCTCAATCACTGATGAAATAAAAGCAATGATTCACTTTTCCACAGGAGTCATTTTCAATTAATTACAACATTTCCACAATTGGCAGCTCCAATATTTTCTCATGTCTGGGCAGGAAAAATGTCTAAATTAATGAAAAACATTTTTAATACAAAAATATATAACCAAGGGGTATTTGAGGTGGCATGGTGGCATAGTGGTTAGCACTGCTGCCTCAGAGCACCAGAAACCTAGATTCAATTCCAGCCTCGGGTCACTGTCCGATTTGATTTATTATTGTCACGTGTATTAACGTACAGTGAAATGTATTGTTTCTTGTGCGCTATGCAGACAAAACATACCATTCACAGAGAAGGAAAACAAAGAGTGCAGAATGTGGAGTTACAGTCATAGCTAGGGTGTAGAGAAAGATCAACTTAATGCAAGGTAAGTCCATTCAAAAGTCTGACAGCAGCAGAGAAGAAGCTGTTCTTGAGTTGGTTGGTACATGACCTCAGAGTTTTGTATCTTTTTTCCAAAGGGAGAAGGTGGAAGAGAGAATGTCCAGGGTCCATGATGTCCTTGATTATGTTGGCTGTTTGCTGAGGCAGCGAGAAGAGTCAATGGATAAGAGGTTAATGTGCGTGATGGATTGGGCTACATTCACGACCTTTCGTAATTCCTTGTGGTCTTGAGCAGATTAGGAACCGTGCCAAGCTGTGGTACAATCAGAAAGAATGCTTTCTATGATGCATCTGTAAAAGTTGGTGAGAGCTGTAGTTGACATGCCAAATTTCCTTAGTCTTCTGAGAAATTAAAGGCTTTGGTGGGCTTTCTCAACCATAGTGTCAGCATGAGGAGACCAGGACAGGTTACTGGTGATCTGGACACCTAAAAACGTGAGGCTCTTGACCCTTTCTATTTTGTCCCCATTAGTGTAAACAGGGGCATGATCCCCTTTACGTTTCCTGAAGTCAATGACAATCTCTTTCGTTTTGTTGACATTGAGAGATAATTGTTGCCGCACCAGTTCACCAGATTGTCTATCACATTACTATGTGGAGTCTGTTTGGAATCTGCACATTCTCCCCGTGTCTGTGTGGGTTTCCTCAGAGTGCTTCAGTTCCCTCCCACAGTCCAAAGATGTGCTGGTCAGGTTGATTGGCCTTGCTAAAATCAACCGTAATATCAGGGGATTAGCAAGGTAAATACGTCGGGTGACAAGAATAGGACCTGAGTGGGATTATGGTTGGGCACACTCGATGGGGCGAATGGTCTCCTTCTGTAATGCAAGGATTCTATGATCAATGTTTGTATGATTAAGCTGAATCCTGACACAGAGCAGAATAACACTGAGAAAAGATATAATTTATTTTTAATTTATTCACAGGATATGAGCATTGCCAGCAAGCCAATATTCATTGCCTATCCTTAATTGCCCTTGAGAAAGTCTTTGCACCTTTTTGCATTGCTGAAATCCCGTGTAGATGTTGGTGCACCTACAGTGCTATTAGGTAGGGAATCCCAGGAATTTAACCCAGTTATAATGAAGGAACAATGATAAAGTTCCAAGTCAGGCTGGCGTGCAATTTGGAGACCTTGTGTAGTAATATGCACCAAACAGATATCAGCATGGTATCACAAGAAGAAAAATGTGTCGTGTGATCAAATTTTGATTTCACTTTTGCTTTGAGCGGAGGACAGATGCACAGCTCTGATGTCTTCAAGCTTCATACCAATGTAAAATTGTTTTCAAGTTTCTAGTCTTAATAAATGAACCCACAACATGTTTACCAAATTTATTATGAGTGATTGATGTCTTGTGACTTGTACAGACAATAATCCCAAAGTATTATATCATTATGATATCATATATCATAACATGGTGATCAATGGTGGTCAGACACGTGATAACAAGGTTAAGTAAAGGGAAACAGATTTATATCATATTGTGTTGCATGAGAAGACCCTCAATGTTTTGGTCACTAAATCCCACTTCAGGGAATGTTGAAAACAGAAGCAATGATTGCAAAGAAAAACTTTCAAGACAAAATGATGAGCTAGTGCTCAAACAAAGGGCAGGTAAGTGGACAGATCTTTCATAGTGAGATTGCAGTGCAAAGTCTGTGGAGCTCATGAGCGAGACAGGGTGCTGCAAGGGCTAGCACTAGGGTTAGCTCAGTTAGGAAGGGTAAGGACTGTAGTGTGGGCCTGATCAGGAATGAGTTAGGGAGAGTCAAACCAAATATAAACCATCATAAAATTAGGCCAGAGAAAGTAGTGATTATTACAAATGACATCTGGAATTGTCAATCAATAAAATGAATAAAAAGCAAAGACTCTTCACTACATAGTGTATTCCCAACTTGTCTTCATGGGCAGAGCTTCTTAAAATGGTATGGCAGTGGCTACAATGACATTCATCCCAGGTACCACAAAAGAAGGAATGTCATAGGTATATTATTAATATATTCCCACAATTTTCAGTTTGAATTGAGAAGCATCTGACTTATTATACCTGTTTTATGTCCATAGCATCATGGTCAACTACTTTAACAAGTGCCTGATTATTTGACAATGGCACAACACATCAAATAGAAGTATCTCACACACTATGTGCTATTTTCAGTTTATTTGCTGTGCCCAGGGATTGTCACAAATAACAATAAATATACCATTTATTGGTATATTTCAACGTATGTGTAAGAAGTAGATTATCGATCGCACTACTTCTTCTCCTTATTACCCAGGATCCAAGAAGCTGAACAAATGATTTATGCAGTGAAATCCTTCATACTCAATGATAGACAGACCAAGCAAAATGAGTACCATTAACGAACCTAATTGACAACCCAGCTCTGGCAGCTGGGAATCCACATCAGTCCTTTCCATCCACTGACTTAATGAGAGGAAATATCCTCATTGCCAGGAGCCCAATGTGATTCCTCCTACATGATTAAGTGGGTCTGGCTGCAGTGGTCCCTATGTGACAGACTACATTAAAAACCAGCCCAATGTTACTGTCCATTGGCTTCATCCTAAAATTAGCCTGACATCTGCTGTCAGACTGGTTAGGTTAACATTATGTAATACTCTCCACACACTAAATCAAATTGTTAAAGAAACCACCTTCTGTATCTGTATTAGATACCCATATGCATGCATACATTAACAAAAGCAACCAATAAGTGGTAAGAAGGATCAGGTCAAAGGAGCAAGGTGGAAGCCCAATTAGGCCACACTTGAAGCAACAAAATGGTACTGCAGCATTTGTGTCCCTTATCCATTGGTGACACGTTGTTTGATTTGACTTGATTTGATTTATCGTTGCCACATTTATTGGGATACACTGAACAGTATTGTCTCTTGCGTACTATATGGACAAAACAGACCATTAATGGGGAAGGAAAGGAGAAGGTAGCATGGTGGCACAGTGCTGCCTCACAACCCCAGGGACCCACATTCAATCCTGGCCCCAGGGACTGTGTGAAGTTTTCATGTTCTCCCACGTCAGCGTGTGTTTCCCTTGGAGGCTCCAGTTTCCTCCCACAGTCTGAAAGACATGCTTGTTGGGTGCATTGGCGATGCTAAATTCTCCCTCACTGTACCCAAACAGGCACTAGAGTGTGACAACTAGGGGATTTTCACAATAACTTCATTGCAGTGTTAACGTAAGCCCACCTGTGACACTAATAAATAAACTTAAACTTAGATGCTTTTTTTATAACAATTGATGCTGGTTTTGTGAACATTGAGACTAGCTTTCAATTTCAGATTTTATTTGTTACATTTAAATTCTGCCAGCCGCCATTGGAACCCATGTCCCCAGACCATTGCCTGGGCCTCTATGATTACCCACCCACACAGACCATCGCCTGGGCCTCTATATTGCCACAATGCCACTGCCCCCCAGATTGTATTTCTGCTCTCCTGTTCTTTGCTTTCTCCATTACTAACCAGAGTGCAGCGAGTAATTCTTTAGGTATTGACATGGCTTGGCCAATCATGCTGTGTGCATGGCTGCTAGAGGATGCTGAGCATGACCTGAAACATCAAACTCTGCTACCAGTCAGGCACCATACTCCATTTAATGCTATACATGTTGACCTCACAAAGACCCTCAATTTTCCGTCTGGGAGAAACTTCCATATCAATGTAAATTTGAGCTGAATGTTTGAGCCTATACTAAGAGCCAGCAAGCCTCACAGTATACAGTTTGAATGCCTTTAAAAAGATGATGGAAAGATTGATTTATCTCCATATTCCTTTTACACCTTAAGCTTTCTTGTCTCTGGCATGTGCGGGTGAAACTACACGACATCTTACCAATCTTTAAAAATTAAACTATGTAGAATGACAATCACCAATCCCTTCATTTCCAAGCGGCCTTAAAATTATCTTTAATACTCAAAACTCCAAATTCTTGAACCCAGTATTCAAACATTGTCACCATTTTAGCGCAGAAGTGTGCTTCAAAGCTTCATCATGCAGTTGTTGCAATGGACACTAGAGGGTGCTTGTGTTCAGTCACACATAACAAATTGACTAAAAGCAGTAAAACATAACATTGGCAACCATCATGGATAAATATTATTTTGAGGCACTTAGCAATTGAATTATGTGGAGATCTGAAGATCTTTGTCTTGATATGTGTGAGTTTTCTCATGTATCTTCATAAATTCCAGTATAGTAAAGGGAATATGAAATAAGGAAAACTCGGATAAGAAGCACAAGGGTGAATTGTGGCGTTTGCTTCAGTCGCACTTATGTAGTAATGAGTTACGGCTGCTGGCCACTCAGCTTTCTATATTTTGTATTCCAGATAGTTGCATTATCGATTCAGATGGAGATGGTGGTGAGAGCCTCAGGTCTCAGTCATTCTTGTATTTTTCTAGGCAACACAGTGGGTTGGTACTGCTGCCTCACAGTTCCAGGGGTCCAGATGCGATTCCAGCCTCTGGTGACTGTTTGCATGTTCTCCCCATGTCTGCATGGGTTTCCTCCGGGTGCTTGGGTTTCCTCCCACAGACCGAGGATGTGGGAATTATGTTGACTGGCCATGCTAAATTGCCCCTTAGTGTTAGAGGGATTGGCAGGGTAAACACATGGGGTTACGGGACAGGGCCTGGGTGGAATTGTTGTCAGTGCAGTCTTGATGGGCTGAGTGGCCTCCTTCTGCACTGTAGGGATTCTATGATAAGGGTGTACGCAGCAGGCAGGCGGAGTTAAATTGTTTGCTGTTTTTGTCGGGCACAGTTAAACATACATACTTCACCAGGTCCATCTTTGACCCATTTGTCCAGCCCCTCCTCCCTTCTCTGCTTACATTTTTCCCCCTTGAGCTCATCAGAAAAGATGCACTTTGGAACCAGATCTTCAATCACTTCAGCCAGCTGGCTGATCTTGTTGACACATTGCTCCTCAAATAGCTGCCTCGCAATGTGGCAGCCTTAATTCTTCCATTTCTTTCTCTCTTTGTTTGCAGTCGCCTCTGACAGAAAGAGTCAAGCCAGGAGTAGGGACTTCGCTGTCGCATGAGGAAATCCGTTAATGAACTCTGACCCCACCGACTCCTACACTCCCATCCCCTTCAAAACAAAATGCCTTTCCAAATTCCTGTTCGGAACCGTCCTTTATTACGGAGAGCTCAGCAATTGAGAGGATGAAGTGACAACCATTTAAAAATAATGTTTACTGGCAATGTCTCCACTGGTAAAAAAAATTGCTCCATAATTCTGGAAGAGCTGTCAACATTATTTCCGTCACTGTCAGTTCACCTCTCAGGAAAGAAATCCATGACAGATCAAGAACTAGTTCCAGGAAATTAAAATATTCAAGTTTTCTATACTTAAGTTGTATTCTCTAAGAAAGGAGACGGGTAAGAAAGTCATGGCTAAGGCTTTGATATGAGAACCGTATCAACTCTCTATGTAGAAGCTTCAGCACAGGCGGCACGGTGGCGCAGTGATTAACACTGCTACCTCACAGCGCCAAGGACCCAGGTTCAATTCCCCACTTGGGTCACGGTGGAGTTTGCACATTCTCCCTGTGTCTGTGTGGCTTTCCTCTGTGTCTTCCGACTTCCTCCAAAGTTTAAAGGCGTGCAGGTTAGGTGGATTGGCTGTGCTAAATTGCACTTTACTGCCAGGGGGACTAGCTAGGGTGAATGCATGGGTTTATGAGGATAGGGCCTAGGTGGGATTATGGTCAGACTTGATGGGCCAAATGGCCTCCTTCTATCACTGTCGGGATTCTATGATTCAGTGCTGAAGAAACGCAATGCTATCAGAGGTTGGCTTCTTTCAGATGAAATGTCAAATCAAGGTCTGATTAGCCTTTCTGGTGGATGTTGTTTCAAAGAACAGGTCCAGGCCAATGCTGAACCCTCAGCCAGCATCATTAAAATTGGTTACTGTGTTTACCCACATTACAAATGTGCCTGCACAGCAAGAAAATACTTCATTCAGCTGTAAAGCATTTTGAGCATCTTGAGCTTTTTTTTAAACGTTATTTATTATTGTCACGTGTATTAGTATACATTGAAAATTATCGCTTCTTGCGTACTATATAGACAAAGCACACCTTTCATAGGGTAGATAGAGGAGGAGGGAAAGAGGGGGTGCAGAATGCAGTGTTAAACTCTAAGCCAGAGAAAGATTTATTTAATATATGGTAAATCCATTCAGAAGTCTGATAGCAGCATGGAAGAAGCTGTTTGTGTGTCAGTTGGTGCGAGTCTCAGATTTTTGTATCTTTTTCCCAACAGAAGAAGGTGGAAGAGAGAATGTCCAGGGTGCTTGGGGTCTATGATTATGCTGGCTGCTTTTCTAAGGCAGCAGGAAGTGTAGACAGGGTCAATGGATGGGAAGCTGGTTCGTGTGATGGATTGGGCTTCATTCACAACCCTTTATAGTTTCTTGTGGCCTTGACCAGGATAGGTCATGACTGTTACACCATTTTCAATATTAGACACAATTCCAATACTCGCTACTGATGCAAGGGTAATTCTCCTCACATGACACCACTGTTGGTAAGTTGTTTCAGAGGGGATCTTTTGGGCACTCACACATTCAATCCTTTTTAAATGATAGAGTCCCGATTATTACGTTCATATTCTGGCATGGAATGTCTTTGTGGGAATCGGAGGGTAGAGGTCAACAGGCCCTATGGGAATTTATCCTCTTTAACTTCAGCCTCGGAGCTGGAGCTTGTCAGGAATATCTACCCTCGCTTTGTAAGTGCATTTTGTAAGTGCTGTCTGTCAGAAGTGAGGAAGGTCAGCATTAGGGATGGAACATTTTTCTCTCTTTTGGCACCCAATGTCAGCATCCCCCAGGGCAAGACTTAAGCATGGTAAAATGCAGTGTGAAGGGTCCAACGTCTGTGGTGAGTTCTCTGTATCAACATAAAAGAATGACAGATCTCAGCAGGTCACAAGAGCTGCGATAAATATACCTCGAAGCAGAAACTGTCTTTTTCTTCCTTCAACCTTTTATAAATGGGAGAGTCTGGTAATGGATTGTGCAAAGTGCTGCACAGCTATTCAACTAGGCATGAAAATATTTCAACAATGCTCCATTGGACAGTTTGAAGGAAATGGAATAAACATCACCAACTTGTGATAGGCAAGCAAGTGCAAAGGAACTCTGGGGAGACAGTGGTGTAGTGGTATTGTCACTGGGCTAATAACCCAGAGACCCAAGACAACGGGACCTAAATTCAAATCCCACACCATAGATGGTGAAACTTGAATTCAATAAAACTCTGGAATTAAAGATTTTAAAGTTTATTTATTAGTGTGACAAGTAGGCTTACATTAACACTGAAATGAAGCTACTGTGAAAGTTCCCTCGTACGTGGCTATGAGAGGACTTTCACAGTAGCTTCATTCCAGTGCCTGTTCAGGTTCAGTGCCTGTGCCAGCTCTCTCAGAGAATTTTCCAATTATTCCCACTCCCCCCACTTCTCCTCTGGCCCTGCAACATTTTCCTCTGCAAGTACTTATTGAATTCCCTTTTGAACGTCACTGCTGAAGCTGATTCTATCACCCTCTTAGACGGTGCATTCCAGGTCATGTGAACTTGTTGTGCAAAATGATTCTCCTTATCTCGCCTCTTGGTCTCTCACCAATTAAATCCTTTCACCGTACATCTGCATCCATTAGTTACCAACCCACCTTCCAATGCAATCAAATCCTCCTCCATCTACTCCACTAAAACCCCTCAAAATTTTGAACACCTCTATGAAATCACTCACTTAATTTTCAGATAGAATCCCTAAAGTGGAGAAGGTGGCCATTCAGCCCATCGAGCCTGCATCAGCTCCCTGAAAGTGCATCTTACCCACCCCCCAGCCTATTCCTTTAACCTCACACATTTACACCACTAATCTCCCAAACCTACACATCTTGGGACATTAAGGGGCAACTCAGTGTGGTCAATCCAGCCAATCTAGACATCTTTGGACTGTGGGAAGAAACCAGAGCACCTGGAGGAAAACCATACAAACATGGAGAGAACGTGCGAACTCCACACAGATAGTGACCCGAGGCCGGAACTGAGCTCGGATCCCTGACGCCGTGAGGCAGCCATGCTAACCACTGTGCCACTGTGTCACCCCACACATAGACAGAAGGCTGTCACATATTGGCAATGCCACTGAGCTCCAAAAATGAAGCAGCATTTGCCTTTGCATTTAATTTTGTGCCTGTAAAGCTGGCACAGATTGCCAGTGCTAAATGGGAATTCAGATACCAGAGATTAAATGGCCAGCTATTCTCCCTGAACTAGTACAATCTATTGTCAGAAATCTATTGTCATTGTATCATGATGGGTATTGACCCAGTGTCCACTGCTGTACCAGGAACTTGCAATGGGCTTTTAATATGTTTATTCACATTCAATCACATAACTGAACGAGTACTTGCAGAAGCAGGGGCGGTGTCATGACATTACTGCATTGCCAAATGCTATCATTTCACTTTGTCAACATGGTAACTTTTATCTTACTCACCTTGACTTTATAAATAATGGTCATGAACCCAAGCCAAAGAATCACTGCGCCGTGAATAACTTGTGAAATTGGTTAGGTTTTGACCCTCTTCCTTCCCTATCAGGGAACAAATGTTTGAATGAGCGGCAGTCAAGTCACATCTATCTAAAATATATCAGAAACTTTGCACAAAGCACTGACTGCTCACAAGTGCCACCATCCACAATCTGAAGGTGCAGGGTAAACCAGTTAGCTCTACGTTCCAATGGCACTTTCTCCATCACACTTCATTAACAATATCACGAGCATTAGTAAACAACATAGTCGATGTGTGTAACACAGTGGGAGGCTTGCTTTGGTTTACTTATTATTGTCAAACGTTGGTAGGAATTCTCCAACCTCAACCACGGCTGGAATTCTCCAGTCCTGCTGCACTGAATGGAGATTTGGCTGAACGCCAAATTTTCCATTCTTGCTGGCAGCAGTGGTGAGATGAGTGAGACTGAAGAATCCCAGCTGTAATCTTTTTTACCGAATCACAATAGTCTGTAAGCAAAATAAATCAAACTCATGAAGTATACATAAACCAATGACACAATATAATTTTCACAAACTGGTGCCAACAATAACATAAAACCAATTCCATTTTGTTTAAATTGGATCACTTTGACTGTGAAAAATCGTGCAAAATGAAATGAATTTGATTCAGCACTTATTGTACATCTCTTACCATCTTTATTCTCATTGACTTCAACGTATATTGGACAGTTAAATCAATATGATCATAGAATCCCTTCAGTGTAGTAGGAAGTCATTGAACGCGTTGAGTCTGCACTGACTGTCTGACAGGTACGTTATCCTCTCCTCCACCCTATCCCCTGACCCATGCATTTATCAATCCCTAAACTACACATCTGGGAGCACTAAGGTGCAATTGCTTTTACCAGAGCCAATACACCTAACCTGCACATTTTTAAAGTGTGGGATGAAACTGGAGCACCCGAAGGAAACCCACACAGACATGGAGAGACTAATTCCATACAATCACTCAAGATCATAATTGAATCCGGATTCTTGACGCTGTGAGACAGCATTGCTAACCACCCTGCCACCTCATGGTCCATTTTATACTCTCATCCACAGATAATGACCCCAATGAGCATTAAATCTTAGCTATGCAATGTATAAGCACTCGGGCCTTTATGAAAGATGTAGATACCTACCATAGAATTTGGAACAAGTAGAATCAATCTTATCATCGAATTATAGAAACCCTCAAGTGCAAATAGAGACCATTTTAGCCATTCGGGTCTACGCCATCTACAATCTCTTGCAACTTCTATCCCCGTAGCCCACCTATTTACCCTAGTCCCCCGACACTAAATAGCAATTTAGTATGTCCAATCAACCTAACCTGCACATCTTTGATTGTGGTTAGAAACCAGAGCACCCAGAGGAAACACCACACAGACAGTGACCCGAGCAGGGAATCAAACCTAGGCCCATGGTGCTGTGAGGCAGTAGTGCTAAACACTGTTCCACCAAGACACCCAAATTCTGTTCCCATTAACATGTAAAAATCATCTGTATTGCAAAACAGGACAACCTGGCAAATAGGAATGAAATGCCAGAGCTTCCATGTATAGATTGCCAGGGCTTAGAGGCTAAAGTTTGGGCAATATAACTTAGATTTGCAGATTAGATTAATGTTGGGGTGAGTTTTGCACCAAGTAGGATAATAGCCAAATAGTGCCATGGAATCCTTTACGTCCATCTGAAGTAATAAAGTTGGTCTTTATTAATCTGAAAGACATTATCTTTCTAACAGGGCAGCACTCTAAAGTACCAGTGCGATGTTTTCATTAGGCTCTAGAGGAGAACTGAATCTGCAACCTTTTGATAAGCAGGATTGCAACTTCTAAACCAAGGTTGACACATTAAGCAATTCTGAGTACAGAATATTTCTTCTTATCTCATTATTGAAGAGCAGAATAGTCAGAGGCAAAAGCTGCAATTTTTAAAATTCCAGCTTTAAACACAGGGAGTATTTAGTTCAATCCGTAGCTGGACTTAATACCACCAGTGCATTATAAAAGCACTTGCAGACGCCCACCAATCCCTCCAGGTTGCGCACACAGGAAGAGTTGTACGTGAGTAAGGATTTGTTGATAATGCCTGACCCGGAGCAGGGGGAAGAATCACCAATTCACAAGACTCTGGTGAATACTTTGTCTCGACTTTATGAGAGGAGTTTTGTTTTCCTGAAGAAAGAAGTGGAAGTTTGATTCTGACGTTTGGAAAGGAAGAGGAAATCTCACATTTCAGCGAAAGGAATCTTTGCGGGAAAGGAAGAGGTACCACGTTGAATTGAGTTAAAGGTGTGTCCAGGTCTGCATGACTGGGTAAGGTGTCAGCAAGTCTGGACAAAATGAAGGCATACTTACACAGGGCAGCCGTGAAACAATGTGCTCTTTGTGTTGTGCATACTTCATTTAATGAGGACAATTTTGACATTGTACAATAACATAAAACATGTTATACACGTCTCATAGCTTTCATTGCCTTTGAGTCAATATGTCACAATTTACACTATCCTCCCCAGTCAAACTGATCCCTCGTGAGCCCAACAATGTTCCTATACAAGATCTTTCATCGTGAAATTACAAGATCAATATTCTGAAGACATGTACCCTGTCTCCATCTATCTGTCACTCAGTATTTAGTACGAAGTACATAAGAGGCCGCATTAAGAACTCAAGAACAGTTTCTTTCCTGCTGCCATCACACTTTTGAATGGATTTATCCTATATTAAGCTGATCTTTCTCTATACCCAATCCGTAACTGCAACACCATATTCTGCAGTCTTTCCTTCTCCGTATACGGTATGCTTTGTCTGAATAGCGTGCAAGAAACAACACTTTTCACTGTATACTAATACATGTAACAATAATAAATCAAATCAAAGCGTATGATGCATGAATTTCCATGGGGGTTCTCTTTCATGTCACTATGTTGGTCGATGTGGATATTTTGGAAAAAATACAATATGAATGTAGTTTAACTGTGACCATGGCTTAACTTGTATCATTCTCACCCTGAGTTAGAAGTTGCTGGTTCAAAGTCCCACTTTCTAGAGCATCAAAAGCGTGATATTAGACTGACACTGTGTAATTTTTCCAGCAGCACTTTACTGCTGAAAGTTTTGTCTTTCAGATGAGAGACTAAATCAAGTTCCAATCATCCTTTGAGATGAATGTGAAAGAGAAGCTTTCCCTGCACACTGAGGCAATATTTATCCCTCAACCAACATCAGCAAAAGAAAATATTGATTATTGTCTAATTGCTATTTTGGGGATCCTGCAGTCACAGATTGGTTTCCAGCACTATAATGGTGACTGCATTTGACATTACGAGCACGGTGTACAACAGGGAACCAGTGGATGTGGTGCATCTGGATTTCCAGAAGACATTCAACAAGGTGTGGCACAAGGAGCTGCTGCGTAAGATAAAGGTGCATGGTGTTACGGGTAATGTATTAGCATGGATAGAGGATTGATTAACAGAAAATAAAGAATGGGGATAAATTGTTTTTTTTTTCTGGTTGGCAATCCAAGTGTGCCTCAGGGATCAGTGTTGGGACCACAGTTGTTTACAATTTTCTTTCATTATTTGGAGTTGGGGACCAAGTGTAGGGTGTCAAAGTTCGCAGATGACATGAAAATGAGTGCAGAGGATGCTGAAAGTCTACAAAATGAGTGGACAAGGGTCTGGCAGATGGAGTACAATGTTGGAAAATGGGAGGTCATCCATTTTGGTAAGAATAATAGCAAAATGGATTATTATTTACATAACACTATTATTTAAATAACACTTCCAATAACACTGCAATGAAGTTGCTATGAAAATCCCGTAGCCTATTGGGATAGACTGAGGGAGAATTTAACATGGTCAATGTACCTAACCAACATGTCTTTTGGACTGTGGGAGGAAACAGGAGCATCTGGAAGAAACCCACGCAAACATGGGGAGCAAGCAAGCTGCTGTGCAGAGGGACCTGGATGTCCTTGTGCATGAATCACAAAAAGTTGCAACAAGTAATTAAGTAGGCAAATGAAATTTTGTCCTTCATTGCTAGAGGGATGGAGTTTAAAAGCAGGGAGGTTATGTTGCAGTTATATAGGATACTGATGAGGCCACACCTGGAGTGCCGTGTATAGTTTTGGTCTACTTACTTGAGAATGGATACATTGGCTCTGGAGGGGTTGTAAAGGATGTTCACTAAGTTGATTCCAGAGTTGAGAGAGTTGGCGTGTGAAGTGAGACTGGGTAGACTGGGATTATATCCATTGGAATTTAGAGGAATGAGGGGGGATCTTATAGAAACATGTAAAATTATAAAGAGAACAGATAAGATAGAAGACAGGAGGTTGTTTTCACTGACAGGTGAAACTAAAACTAGGGTGCATAGCCTCAAAATAAGAGGAGGCAAATTTAGGGCTGAATTGAAGAGGAATTTCTTCACCCAAAAGGTTGTGAAACTGTGGAATTCCCTGCCCAATCAAGCAATTGAGACTACTTCTTTGAATATTTTTAAGGCAAAGATAGATAGATTATTGAACATTAAAGGAATTAAGGGCTATGGTGAGCGGGTGTGTAAATGGAGCTGATTTAATGTAAAGATCAGCCATGATTTTATGAATGGCAAAGCAGGCTCAAAGGGCCAGATAGCCTACGCCCGCTCCTAGTTCGTACGCTCTTATGAGAAGTACTTAATTCCCTTTAATGTGCTTTGAAACATCCTGAGATCATGAAACTTGCTGTATTAACATGTACTTCTCCTTTCTCTCCACAATTTTTCAGTGATTCTTCTATCTAACTTACAGTAAACATGAAGAATTCTCGTGGAAATTCCTCCCCAATTTCACTCCACCTAGTATGGTTGTAGGAGGGAAACTATAATGATAAGGAGTCGGTTACTGATCCAACTTTGTTGTTCTGGTAAAGGCATGAGTTGATGGTAAGGCAACATAACAGAAAGAAGTTACATTTTAACGGTATTGGGGGGGGGTAGTTTCAGTGGCATTCACCACGGGCAAAAATCGTGGCACCAGCAGAAAATCCTGTGAGGACACAAGTCTTGCTGGCAAGATCTCATTCCCAGATTTTCCCCACCCCTCACTGGTGATGCAGCGGTTCCCGCCCAGATGCATTTAGATGAACTTAAATGTGTTTAAAGGGCTTCCCTACCATACGCTTCCTCCAGATACGGAATTCCCTCACCGAGTGAGGTTTAAAGGGCACCACGGTGGCATACTGGTTAGCAGAGCTGTCTCACAGTGTCAGGGACCTGGGTTCAATTCACTGCTTGGGTCTTGTCTGTGCAGATTGTGTACAGTCTCCCTATATCTGCGTGGGTTTCGTCCGGCTGTTCCGGTTTCCTCCCACAGTCCAAAAAACATGTTGGTTAGGTGCATTAGCCATGATAAATTCTCCCTCAATCTATTTGAATAGGCTAGGGGATTTTCACAACGACTTCATTGCAGTATTAATGGAAGCGGATTTGTGACACTAATAAATAAACTTAAGCTCACAAAATGTTCTGCAAAAACTTGAAGCTGTTGAGTGGGATCTGCACAGAGGAGCAAAGATCGATACAGTCCAGGGAAAGAGGGATATGCCTCTAAGGAATTTCCTTGAAGCTGCACTCACTCTGCCATCTTCACTTCACTGGAGAGAAACGTGGTATTCATGGCAGTTCCACTGAAGTATTTAAGATTACTTGTTCAATGCTTGGAGTGCAAATTTGAAATGATAATCTCCTAATTGCCACGGTGACAAAGTAATTAGCACTGCTGCCTCACAGCGCCAGCGAACCGGGTTTGATTCCAGCCTTGTGTAACCGTGTGTGTGAAATTTGCACGTTCTCCCTGTGTCTTCCTGGGTTTCCTCCCACACTCCAAAGATGTGCAGACTAGGTTGATTGGTCATGCTAAATTGCCCCTTTGTGTCAGGTGGACTAGGAGGATAAATACATGGAGTTCAGAGGATAAGATGTGAGTGGGATTGTTGTTGGTGCAGGTTCAATGGGCCAAATGGCCTCCTTCTGTTCTGTAAATTCTATGATTCTATGACTCAGATGCAAAGGTTGTTACCAATTGAGTCAAAATGACACCGGCAGCAGACTCCCTTCTGCTTTTGTGTTAACAACTATTAACAAGTTATCTTTTCACTTCCTAATATCAGGAGTGACAGGAACTGAACCTTATTAAACATGTCCATTAATTTATTTGTGAAATAATGATAATAATGTATGTTTTGGATGCTTCTTAAAAGAGAGGTGGGAGACTGGAAATGAACCTTAAGATTGTCAGCAACATTGTGGGTGAACACTCAGCACATTAAATGATATTCTTCCATGTAATACTTTAAGTGCATCAACACTATTATTAAAATTAAGGGAAGTAGTATATTGGACAAGTAACTAATTACAACATCACACATTTTTCAGCTATAACCTTTTTGATCTGGAATCGAGAAACAGGGAGTTGCTCTTCATTACGGTGTTTCCATGTGCTGTACTTACACTGCCTGATCTTACATTTAAGTAACCAACACAAAAGTGAAAGTTATCATCGCATGATAAATGTACCAGGATAGATGCTCATTACAAAGATTTCCATTAGCAAGGTTAAGACACAGATGAATACCTGTACAGCTACTGGACAAGCAATCTTTTGTACCTGAGCTCTGTGAACTGAAAGTTACTGTGATGGATGAGGCAATCACTAATGGATTTAGACACACAGGTAAAAGTTTTAAACACACATAAAGCATTTCGAGATGTGGGATAATTTACACACACTGCTCTCAAGGTGACGCCTGGCTCAACTGAACGAGCTGAGACATTTTTTAATTTTCTTTCAGAAAAGCGAAATGAAAAATGGTCCGTAAAAGACAAGAAGGGGAGAGGGAGGGATGATTCTGAGGGGATGGGAGAGACAGGGACATTCAGAACTTTTAGAGAGAATTAAAATGCTGTAGTTATGAGATATGGACAAAGAGTGGAAAATGTGATTAGCCTGAACATTAATGATTACGTGTTTTGATCATTTGAATATAGTTCAAATCTTATCATGGTGGCATAATGGTTAGCACTCTGCCTCATAGTGACAAGGGCCTGGATTCAATTCCCGGTTTGGGTCACTGTCTGTGCAGAGTCTGTAAAATTTCCCTGTGTCTGCATGCATTTCCTCTGGATGCTCCAATTTCTTAGCACTGGTTAGGTGCATTGGCCATGCTCAATTCTCCCTCAGTGTACTCGAACTGGCGCTGGAGTTGGCAACTAGGGGATTTTTAAATTGCAGTGTTAATGTAAGCCTACTTGTGAGACTAATAAATACACTTAAAACTTTTAAAAACAGATTCCTAGGATTCCCAGAGCATCACACACACCATCAGATTATTATTCAAATTGCAATGATAGGGATAGATCGATCGTGAGATTGCATTTCCTGTATACCAGAGTTTCCCAAAATTTCGAGCTGTGTGAGCTCTAATGACTGTCCAAGAATATCAAGGATCCTGAAACATTCTCATAATGTTAATGCCCTCATTTTGACTGGGAAATGGATGCCAATCAAGTCCTGGATGGTCTATAATGCTTAAATAATGGAAGACAAGGATGCGGATATGTAAGTGTAAGCTCAGCTGGAGGTTGGATAGGATACAGGGTTTCCCAGTTGCCTGCTTCAAAGAAGGCATCAAAGGCAAAATGCTCAGCAGCGAACCTGGCAGTAGAAAGAAGGGGAGATAGAGTTTAACATGGAAAAGTGTGAGGTCATGTATTTTGGTCAGAAAAATGAGAGGGCAACTTATTATCTAAACGAGGAGAGACTTTAGGGTGCTCCGTTGCAGAGGGATCTGTATGTCCTGTTCATGAGTCACAGAAAACCAGCATGTAGGTACAGCAGATAATAAAGGAATCGAATGGAATGTTGGTATTTATAGCTAAAGGAATAGAGTATAAAGATAAGGAAGTATTGTTGCAACTATATAAGACACTGATGAGAATGTACCTGGAATGTTGTGCACAGTTTTGCTCCCCTTATCTGAGGAAAGATGCAGTGGCATTGGAGGCAATTTAGAGGAGGTTCACTAGATTGATTTTAGAGATGAGGGGTTTGTTACACGAAGACAGATTGAACAGTTTAGGCCTATATTTTCTGAATTTAGAAGGATGTGGGGGGGAGGGGAGATCAATTTGAGTACAAAAGATGACAAAAGTCAACATGGAGTGGATGCTTCCTCTTGTGGGGCATTCTAGGACAAGAAGCCACAGTCTTAGGATGGGGGGTGGCGGGGTAGCAAATTTAAAACAGAGTTGAGGAGAAATGACTTCTCCCAAAGAGTTGTGTATCTGTGGAGTTTGCTATCCCAAAGTGCAGTGCATGCTGGGACAGTGGGTAAATTTAAGGAGGAGTTAGACAGATATTTAATTGGTAATGGGTTGAAGAGTTATAGGAAGAAAGTAGGAAAATGAGGATGAGGAGCATATCAGCCATGATCAAATGGTGAATGGATTTGATGGGCCAAATGGCCTAATTCTGCTCCTATATCTTATGAATTTATAGTAATTGATAAGACTTTGGTCGTCCTGATGGTTAACTGATGAAAATTGGTGATCATGCAAGATTGAATACTGGCCAGCAAGACTCAAAGCTATGGAGGGGATGAGAGAAATGATGGTGTGGCTGGAGCTGGGTGTCAGCAATGGAAATGTGACAGCTGAACCCACCCCTCTGAATTATGTTGTTAAGGAGAAGAATGTAAATGAAAAAGAGGATGGCTCGAGAGTTCACTTAACAGTGCAGGGTAAAGGCCATTGTTAGATATGTCCTAAGTACTTTCAAACATGTCAGAGTGGAAGTGTGTTGCAGGGAGTCCCAGTCAACTGAACAACAGAGGAAGTCTGAACACCACCCACCCTTCCACATCAGTTGACAAATTGGATCTATGCCAAATTGAGCAAAACCTGTAAACTTCTGGTGTAACAGATTGCTTCCCATTTTTCAGTTGGTAAGGCTTACTTTGAATCTGAAAATCATACACAAAGCATCATAGGAATCGAGTAATTTGTCACAAGAGAGGGAAACCGCCTTCCCAAATGAATTAGAACTCTGATTCTGTTGTATTTTCAACCAAAACTTCTCTTCCCCACTGGATTGCAATTATATAGGGTCTTGGTGCGGTCACACCTAGAACATTGCGTGCAGTTTTGGTCTCTTTTTCTGAGGAAGGATGTTCTTGTTCTCAAGGGAGTGCAGTGAAGAGTTACCAGGCTGATTCTGGCAATGGCAGGACTGATATATGAAGAAAGATTGACTAGGCTAGGATTGTTTTTGCTGGAGTTCAGACGAGTAAGGAGGGCTGTCATGGAGACTTGTAAAATTCAAATAGGACTAGACGGGATAGACGCAGGGAGAATGTTCCTGATGGTGGGGTATCAAGAATCGACAGGATGCAAGACTGGGTGGAGAAGTGGCAGATGGACTTCAATGCGGATAAATGTGTTGTGGTCCATTTTGGCAGATCCAACGGGATGAATGAGTACACTATCAAAGGAGTCTTAGCTGTGTGGAAGAGCAGAGGGATCTTGGGGTCCGGGTCCATAAGACTCTCAAATCGGCCTCCCAGGTGGAGGATGTGGTTAAGAAAGCTTACGGTGTACTGGCCTTCATTCATCGAGGGATTGAGTTCAGGAGTCAGGAGGTCATGCTGCAGCTTTATAGGACCCTTGTCAGACCACACTTGGAGTACTGTGCGCAGTTCTGGTCGCCTCACTATAGGAAGGACGTGGAAGCTATTGAAAGGGTGCAGAGGGATTTACAAGGATGTTGCCTGGATTGGGAGGCATGCCTTATGAAGACAGGTTGAGGGAGCTGGGACTGTTCTCCCTGGAGAGACGAAGTTTGAGAAGCGACCTGATAGAGGTTTACAAGATGTTGAGAGGAATAGATAGGGTGGACTCTCAGAGACTATTTCCCAGGGCTGAAATGGTCGCGACGAGAGGGCACAGATTTAAGGTGCAGGGAAGCAAGTACAGAGGGATGCTAGGGGAAAGTTTTTCACTCAGAGGGTGGTGAGTGAATGGAATCGGCTGCCGTCGGTGGTGGTCGAGGCGAACTCGCTGGGGTCTTTTAAAAGACTTCTGGATGAGTATATGTGATCCAATGGGATTGGGGGTTATAGATAGGTCTATGTCTGGGTAGGTTTTGATGTGTTCGGCACAACTTGTGGGCCGAAGGGCCTATTTGTGCTGTAGTGTTCTATGTTCTATGTTCTATGTTAACAAGAAGTCACAGTCTGAGGATTCAGGATAGACTATTTAAGATGGATATGAAGAGATATTTCTTCAACCAGAGTGGTGAGCATGTGGAATTCATTATCACAGGAAGCAGTTGATGCCAAAACATTGAATAAGTTCAAGAGGCAGCTGGATATAGTACTTAGGGTGAATAAGATGAAAGATTATGGGGAGAAAGAAGGGTTAGGCTATTGAGTTGGACGATCAGCCATGAATTTGATGAATGATGGAGTAGGTTAGAAGGGCCAAATAGCCTCCTCCTGCTCCAATCTTTTATACCTGAACCACAATCTTCTACACCTGAACCAGAGGGGAACTAATATCTTGGGGGGAAAATTTGCTAAGGCTATGCAGGGGACTTTAAACTGATTCAGGGGAGGGGTGGGATCCTAAGTAGTTTGGGTGCTAAGAGGGATAAGAGTAAGGGGGTCATAGAGGAAAGCTGTAAAACACAGCAGCGTACGGGTGGGTAGGGCATGGTTTGAAATGCGTACACTTTAATGCAAGAAGTATTCGCAATAAGGGGGAGGAACTTGCAGCTTGGACCAGTACCTGGAACTTTGATGTTGTGGCCATTTCAGAGACTTGGGTAGAGCAGGGACAAGAATGGATGTTGCAGGTCCCGGGGTTCAAATGCTTTAGTCGGAGTAGAGAAGGAGGTACTAGGGGTGGAGGAGTGGCGTTATTGGTCAAAGACTGTATCACGGTGACAGAAAAGAAGTTTGATGAGGACTTGTCTGTTAAGGTAGTATGGGCTGAGATTAGAAACAGGAGAGGAGAGGTCACCCTGTTGGGAGTCTTTTATAGACCTCCTAAAAGTTCTAGAGAGGTAGAGGAAAGGATTGCAAAGTCGATCCTGGACAGGAGTGAAAGTAATAGGGTAATTGTTATGGGGGCTTTAACTTTACTAATATTGATTGGAATAGCTATAGCTCTAGCTCGTTAGAGGGGTCAGTTTTCGTACAGAGTGTGCAGGAAGTTTTTTTGACTCAGTATGTAGATAGGCCAACTAGAGGTGAGGCTACATTGGATTTGGTGCTGGGCAATGAGCCAGACCAGGTGTTAGGCTTGGAAGTTAGTGAACATTTTGTGATAGTGACCACAATTCGGTTACGTTCACCTTAGTGATGGATAGGGATAGGCATGAAGCTGGGGGCAGTAGTTATAGCTGGGGAAAGGGTAATTATGAGGCCATCAGGAGAGAATTAGGGTGCATAGATTGGACTAGGAAACTACAGGGACTGGGAACATCTGGAATGTGGAGCTTGTTCAAGGAGCAGCTGCTGCGAGTCCTTGATAAGTATGTCCCTGTCAGGCAAGGAGGAAATGGTCGAGTAAGGGAACCTTGGTGTACGAAAAAAGTTGATTCGCTGGTTAAAAGGAAAAAAGGAGGCTTATGTCAGGATGAGGCTTGAAGCCTCGGTTAGTGTAATGGATAGCTATAGATTAGCCAGGAGGGAGCTAAAGAGCGAGTTGAGGAGAGCTAAGAGGGGACACGAGAAGACTTTGGCTGATAGGATTAAGGAGAATCCTAAAGCTTTCTTTAGATATGTTAAGAATACAAGATTGGTTAGGACAAGATTAGGGCCAGTCACAGACAGCAGTGGGAAGTTGTGCGTGGAGCCTGAAGAGATTGGAGAGGCACTGAATAAATATTTCTCTTCGGTATTCACGCAGGGTGATGTAAATGTAGTTATGGAGAACACTGAGGTACTGGGTTGCAAACTGGAAAGTATTGAAGTAGATAGGGAGGATGTGCTAGATATTCTCGAGGGTTTGAAGTTGGATAAGTCCCCTGGGCCGGACGGGATTTACCCTAGGATTCTATGGGAGGCAAGAGAGGAGATTGCAGAGCCTCTGGCTCTGATCTTCAGGTCGTCGTTGGTTACGGTGTGGTTCCGGAGGACTGGAGGATAGCGAATGTGGTCCCGTTGTTCAAGAAGGGGAAGAGAGACCTTCCAGGGAATTATAGCCAGTGAGTCTTACTTCTGTTGTGGGCAAAGTGTTGGAGAGAATAATTAGGGATAGGATTTATAGTTATTTAGAGAGTAATGAATTGATTGGAGATAGTCAGCATGGTTTTGTGAAGGGTATGTCGTGCCTTACTAACCTCATTGAGTTTTTTGAAAAAGTGACTAAAGAGGTGGATGGGGGTAAGGCGGTTGATGTGGTATATATGGACTTTAGTAAGGCGTTTGAAAAGGGGGCCCATGGAAGACTTCTGCAGAAAATGCAGATGTATGGGATAGAGGGTGATTTAGCTAATTGGGTTAGGAATTGGCTAGCAGATAGAAAACAGAGGGTGGTGGTTGATGGGAGATATTCATCTTGGAGTTTGGTGACAAGTGGTGTACCTCAGGGGTCTGTTTTGGGGCCCCTGCTGTTTGTAATTTTTATAAATGATCGGGATGAGGGTATTGAAGGATGGATTAGTAAATTTGCAGATGACACTAAAGTCGGTGGAGTGGTAGATAGTGAAGAGGGGCGTTATAGTTTGCAGGGAGACTTGGACAAGTTGCAGATCTGGGCCGAGAGGTGGCAAATGGAGTTTAATGTGGAAAAGTGTGAGGTAATGCACTTTGGCATGAATAATAAATGTGTAGAGTATAGGGCTAATGGTAGGATTCTTAATAGTGTTGATGAACAGAGGGATCTTGGTGTATATATGTGCATAGATCCCTGAAAGTAGGCAGTCAAGTCGATAAGGTTGTTAAGAAGGCATATGGAGTCTTAGCTTTTATTGGTAGGGGATTGAATTTCAGAGCCGCAACGTCATGTTGCAACTGTACAAAACTCTAGTGCGGCCGCACTTGGAGTATTGTGTACAGTTCTGGTCCCCACATTATAAGAAAGATGTGGAGGCATTGGAGAGGGTACAGAGGAGGTTTGCCAGGATGTTGCCTGGTATGGAGGGCAGGTCTTATGAAGAGAGGCTGAGGGATTTGAGGTTGTTTTCGTTAGAAAAGAGGCGGCTAAGAGGGGACCTAATCGAAACATATAAGATGATTCGAGGTTTAGATAGGGTGGACAGTGATAGCCTTTTTCCTAGGATGGAGAAAGCTAGCACGAGGGGACACAGCTTTAAATTAAGGGGTGATAGTTGTAGGACAGATATCAGAGGTAGGTTCTTTACCCAAAGGGTGGTTCAGGAGTGGAATGCCCTGCCTGCGACAGTTGTAGATGCGCCAAGTTTGGTGGCGTTTAAGAGGTTAATTGATAAGTATATGGAAGAGAAGGGAATGGTTTAGTTTGGAGGGTCATTGCTTCTATATTGGTCGGCGCAACATCGAAGGCCAAAGGGCCTGTTCTGTGCTGTAATGTTCTATGTTCTATGTTCTATGTTCTACTTCTATGTGATTAATGCATTTTTTTCATTCTTTATAAATGCAGCTATGATCGTTGACCCCTAGTACATTTGCTTAATTATTACAAGGGTTAAAGTTATTAGTGTCTTAAAGGTGAAATAAATTGGAGGAAATATCACAGAAAACAAAGGGATCTGAGGATGAAAGGCAAACTGTAGGATTCAGAGGGAGGAACATTGGGGATTCTACATCAAATATCAAGGAAGGTATGGAAGAACACAACAGCCAATATTGAAAAGTATACTAAGTATGAGGGCAGCATGGTGTCACATCATGCCAGGGATCTGAGTTTGATTCCCGGCTTTGATCACCATTTGCATGGAGTTCACAAGTTTTCCTTGTGTCTGTGTCCTCCGGGTGTCCCAGTTTCCTCCCATAAACTGAGAAATGTGCTGGTTAGGTGCATTGGCCATGCTAAATTCTTCCTCATTTGTATCCAAACAGGTGCCAGAGCTTGGGGACTAGGGGATTTTAAAGTTAAAGTTTATTTATTAATTACAAGTAGGCTTACATTAACACTGCAATGAAGTTACTGTGAAAATCCTCTAATCACCACATTCAAACACCTGCTCAGGTACACTGAGGAGGAATTTAACATGGCCAATATGATTTTTGCAGTAACTTCATTGCAATGTTCATGAAAGCCTACTTGTGACTCTAATAAATAAACTTAAATATCAGTGGTTGTATCATAGAGTCCTGTACTGATATTTCATTCTGGTGCCATCATGCAGAAATCTTGGTCTGCTGCAATTGGAAAAGGGTGTGTAGTGGAAGCCTTCTTCCACTTGGTCTTGGGTTTTACTTAATCAGAGTGTGAGCACAACTGAACACTCCCCCAATGCATATTGAAAGTTATTATTCAAAAACATTTCACACTTCTAAAAGTTTGTGCTAGTGTTCAATCCAATCTTGCTTCAACATTCCATGTTCTCCCCATGTCTGCATGGGTTTTCTCCGGGATGCTCCAGTTTCCTCCCACAACCCAAAGGTGTACAGGTTAGGTTGATTGGCCGTGCTAAATTACCTCTTAGAATCAAGGAATTAACAGGGTAAATATATGGGTTGAGGGAAATAGGGCCTAGATGGGATTGTGGGCAGTGTAGACTTGATGGGCTGAATGGCCTCCTTAAGGCAAAATATGGTTGATTTATTATTCACAAGTAAAGCTTACATTAACACTGCAATGAAGTTACTGTGAAATTCCTCTAGCCGCCACTGTCCAGGTCAATAAATGAGCACATTTTTTCGGAATGTGGGAAGAAACTGGAGCACCCAGAGGAAACCCATGCACACATGGGGAGAATGTGCAAACTCCACACAGACAGTGACCCATGCCAGGAATTGAACCCAAGTCCCTGGCACTGTGAAGCAGTAATGCTAACCAGTGTGTTACCATCCTGCCCTTTTGCATTAGGGATTTTATGATTCAACCTGTTTCTGATTTTTTTAACACATTGGGCCAAATACACAGCCATTAATGGAAATTTGATTCGGAACATATGAAATTCATCTAGTGTTGCCACTGCGCACAGCTGGAATTTGGGTAGCACTACTTTATGATAAATGTTGAACCATTAGTAACATTCTTATCTCTAGTGGAGCAACCTAAATGCGCTTGGCTGATGGGCAGAAATAACAAACATTTACCCTCGGGCCAAAGCGTTTATTTATAAACTGATGCCGAGCTGACATCACATCCATCAGTGTTGGTTCTAAACATATTGTAGTTATCCCGGGCCTGTAACACATCAGATATTTTTCATTGAATGGCCATAAGGTATTGAAAACAGAGACGGCCGCTCCAAAGTCATTCATTTTCAGGCTAAAACTAAAGCTGATGGAAATGCAATATAGCTGTATTCACACAGCACAAGACAAGCATAGATGGGATTCTCTGCCTGCACTCTTCCCACTATTGGAGAATTCCGCCCGAGATCAATGG
Organism: Sphyrna mokarran; assembly: GCA_024679065.1. Lineage (NCBI taxonomy): Eukaryota > Metazoa > Chordata > Chondrichthyes > Carcharhiniformes > Carcharhinidae > Sphyrna > Sphyrna mokarran. The sequence continues at coordinate 29,239,414 of JAGIQG010000002.1, forward strand.
AACTTTGCATGGTTCACTCCCCTCTCCCTTCCCCCATTGCCTGCTATGAATCTGTGGTGGATGAAAAAGAAGAACTCCCCCTGTAATAGTTCTGAGGATCATTAATTTGGAGGAGGTTTCTTGTCACATTAGCAGCCTCAACTCAAATTTAAGAGCTCCACTTTGTCATTCCTCCAACCTTATTCAAACCCTGTGGCATTTGGCACTTCCCTTAAAGCAGAATATCATCAGCCTACTGTTTCTAATAACTATTCCAAAATACAAATTTGAAAAAGGATTAGGCCACTTGCTCCTCAAATCTGCTCCGTTCAATAAGATCTTTGCTGATCTGATTGAGGCCTTAACTACATCTTCTACAGACTCTGATAATCTTTGACTCCTTTGTTAGTCAAGAACCTACTTTCTTTTGCCTTAAAAATGTTCACTGAACCTACTTCCACCGCTCTCTGGGGAAAAGAATTCCAAAGACTCACAATGCTCTGCGAAAAATGATAGAAGTGCTGAAAGTCTCAAAATTATGAGGGGCATGAACAGAGTGAATAGTCAGAAGCTTTTTCCCAGAGTGAAAGAGTCAATTACTAGGTGACATAGATTTAAGGTGCGAGGGGCAAAGTTAAAAAGAGATGTATGAGACAATTTTTTTACACAGAGGGTGGTGGGTGCCTGGAACTCATTGCCTGGAGAGATAATGGAAGCAGATACAATAGTGACTTTTAAAGGGCTTTTTGATAAATACATGAATAGGATGAGAATAGAGAATATTGCCCCCAGAAGGGTAGGAGACTTTAGTTCAGTTGGCAACATGGTTGATACAGGCTTGAAGGGCCGAAAGGCCTGTTCCTGTGCGGTAATTTTCTTTGTTCTTGTTCCTTGTCAAAAATAAATCTCATCTCTGTCTAAAATTTAATGCTTCTCATTTTTAAACTTGTGTCCCCTGGTTCTCGTCTCTACCATAGAGTGAAACATCTTTTCAACATCTATCTTGTCAAGCCCCGCAGGATCTTAAGCAAGATTGCCTTTTATTTTTCCAAACTCCAATGGATGCAAAAGCAACATTATGGCAAAATTTTCCGGCCATTTCCGCCAATGGCGACCTCATGCCACAGGTTCCTGGCGATGGATGGTGGAAAAAACAGGAAGACCATTGACAGCGATGGAACTGTTAAATCCCATTGCTGGCTAAGGCATGCCACTTCCAACGTGGCCAAACACCCGTAGATGAGCATGGAAAATCTTGCCCCATGTACTTGAGCAATCAACATACTGAAAGTAACAAGCCACGTTCCCAAGGGCATTGCACACAACTGGCTCAACAGGCTGGAGGTAAATGCAGAAGTCAGCACCCTGAACTTTCCCTTGATTCGAATTCCGATCCACACACTTACCTAAGTTAAAATTCTCCTCACAAGCTTAATCTATACTGGAAATATCTCAGTTAATCCACGTGCACTCACATGAGCACAAACGTCAATAACATCTCAACACTACTGAGCTAATTTCTTCTCTCTAAGTCTTTCTCATAACTGAACTGCATACAGTTACAAAATGTCTGAGAAAGAAATGTAATCAAGTGAACAAAGGGACCTTGGCGTGTTTGCCCACATATCTCTGAAGGCTGAAAGGTATGTTCGTAGGGAAGTGAAAGAGGCCTATGGGATACTTGCCTTTAACATTCAAGGCATAGATTACAAAAGCAAGGAAGTCATTTTGGAGTTATATAGATCTTTGGTGAGGCCACAACTAGAGTAATGTGTGCAGTTCTGGTCACCACGTTATCCAGAGGATGTGATTACACTGGAAGGGGTACAATGGAGATTCACCAGGATGCTGTCATGGATGGAACATTTAAGTTATGAAGAGAAGTTGGATAGGCTTGTTTTCGATGGAGTAAAGAAGTCTGAGGGATGATCAAATCGCGGTGTACAAGATTATGAGAACATGGACAGAGAGGATAAGGAACAACTGTTCCCCATGGTTAAAAGATCAGTCACAAGTACTGTGTACAGTTCTGGTTGCCACATTATTGGAAGGATGTGATTGGAACATTTAAGTTATGAAGAGAGGTTGTGTAGATTTGGGTTGTTTTAATTGGAGCAGAGAAGACTGAGGGGGCTACCTAATCGAGATGTACAAGATTATGAGAGACGTGGACAATTGGATAAGGAGCAGCTGTTCCCCTTAGTTGAAGGGTCAGTCATGAGGGGACATAGGTTTAAAATGAGAGGAGGAGGGTTAGGGGGGATGTGAGGCAAAACCTTTTTAACCAGAGGGTACTGCTGATCTGGACTTGATGGGCTAAAGGGTCTCTGCTGCACTATATTATTCTATAATTCTTACTTTATTTAAATCATGTTCTCCATTATTCTTTAATGTTTAAGATTGCCGTACTGTATACTTATTTTTCTATTTCACTGCTGATTACTAAAACCTACATCTTTTCCAGCAAGTGAAGTGTGCGCCAGACATTGATTTCAATGCATTGCCACAGCCAATTACCAACAATATTAATGTCCAAATGATCTACGACATGCAGCATACATTAGCGATACCACTGTGAAAATGTAAATAACTGGTCTAAATGAAGGCCCTGTCGATGTTGGTTTTCATCAGCCCAGTGCCACTAACTAAAGTATGTCATTCATTTGATTGTTGCCAGGATCCCGTGATGAATATCAGGGAAAAGGTATATAATGAGTTGCTGGATCGAATGCTTAAATCAATATGAAAAAGTAAGCACAGTGACTCCAGTGGCATTTGACTTATTTCGGAATGCCAAGAAAGCTTTTCTAAATAGGTCGTCTTTAGATTGCAGCTAGTTTGGTCGTTTTTCTGTAAATAAATGGGGTGTTATCATGTTTCCAGCACAGAAATGGGAATACATTTGTTTTATGTGTACAACCTCACCTCATTGAAATGTTAACCCATCTGGCTGCAAGAACACAATAAATATATAAGAAGTAGAGCTGTCTTCACCAATCACTCTTGCAAAGGTCAGGGAATAAAGACCTTCACTGGTAATAAATCATTCTGCCAGTCACAGTCCAAGAAATTGTTCTCAACCTAGACTGGTATTATTTGCTGGGTTTTTTTTTTAAATAAAAGTGTTGGCTCAGGAAGGAGGCAGTCCACTTAAGGGACATTTTCATCAATCAAATTATTTCAGGCTTAACTGAAATAACAAAAAAAAATATGGAAATGTAAAGTCATTCAGTGTCTGAAGGAGAAAGATAGGTTAACATTTTAGCTAGAATACTCAAAAGGCTCAAGCCAGAACCCCACTGCTCCAGATGCTCCTCAGTTACTTCAACTGTTCCATACTTCATTTACTTAAGATTTCCAATGTTGATGATTTTTGACTTTGCCTCAAAAAATGTCACAACTTGATTTGCATAGTAATCAGTCACATGTAACTATAAAGTTAGCAAGCATATCTCACCCTCCTTAGCTTCGCTGTAATCTTTCACTGTCCAATATCTTGCATCCATTATCTAGCTCAGCAAATTACCCTCATTAGATTCCATTCTTACCTAGCAACTCAAAGAACAAAGCACAGCACAGGAACCAAGACCCTCGGCCCACCAAGTTTGAACCAATATATGATGCCTTTCTAAATTAAAGATTTTTTGCTTCTACCCAGTCTATATTCCTCTATTCCCTGCTTATTCGTGTATTGGTCAAGATGTCTGTTAACTGTTGCTACTGTATCTGCTTTCATCACCTCCTCTGGAGCGCATTCCAGGCACCTTTTAATTAATTCATCCATGGGACATGGGCATCGTTGGCTGGCCAGCAACAACTTTGGGGAGGCGTGGTAGCATAGTTGTTAGCATTGGTGCTTCACAGGGCCAGGGACTTGAGTTCAATTCCCAGCTTGGGATCATTATCTGTGTGGAGTTTACACATTCTCCCTGCATCTGCGTGCGTATCCTCCAGGTGCTCTGGTTTCATTCCACATGGGAATGGAGGGGTATAGAAAACTGATTTAAAATAGGGATCATGAGCCTTGGGAGTCCCTGGGAAGTGTGTAAATAGATGCTGATATTGATGTACTTGTTTTTATCCTACAGGTGCTTTGGTTCGCCTTGTTGTCTAACAAGGAGCATACATACGATGGGTTATGACAGGGCTGCTCTTGAATTATTTTTTTCAAGAGTATCCTAGTGCTTCATGTCGTTAGTGTACGCTTGACCTTGACCATTTGATGGGCAACACGACAGCTCAGTGACTATCACTGTGCTATGCAGATACATGGATTTAGGCCTGTGTCTGCGGGAGTTTGCGCATTCTCCCCGTGCTTGCGTGGGTTTTCTCCAGGTGCTCCGGTTTCTTCCCACATCTCAAAGATGTGCTCGTAGGCTAATTGGCAAAACAAATTGTCCCTAAATTGTCTCAAATTTCGTTTTTAATCCATAGATCTATAAACATAGACAGCGATCGCGGGTAGAGGTGGGAACATTAGGGTGGCGGCGCAGGCTCGTTGGGCCGAAGGGCCTGTTTCCCATGCTGTTTTGTTCTTTGTTCTTTGTTCTATTCTGAGAGAGTTGCTGGTTAGATGAATTGCCCCAATCAGACGCTGGCCTGTGGCAACAAGGGGAATTTCACAGTAACTTCATTGCAGTGTTAATGTAAGCCTTAGTTGTAACTAATAAATAAACTTTAACTTTACTTTAGTTTCTTGCCATCCCAAGTGCAGTTGAGCATCAACCATGTTGCTGCGGCTCTGAAGTCACATGTAGGCCAGACTGGGTAAAGACAGCAGATTTCCTTCCCTCAAGAATATTAATGAACGAAGTGAGTTTTTCCAACAATCGACAACAATTTCATGGTCATCAGTAGATTCTTAATTCCAGATATGTTTGATTAAATTCAAATTCTACCATTCAAATCCAGATCCCTAGAACATTAGCTGAGTTTCTTGATTAATATGTTAGCAATTATATCACCAGGCCGTTGCCTTTCCACTGTCCGTGTAAAAAACTTTTATCTTACATTTCCTTTAAACTTTCCCCCTTTTACACTAAATGTATGTCCCCTAGTAATTGAGATTTTTACCCTGGGAAAAAGACTCCACTATCCTTTCTATCTGGGCTCGACTATCTCAAGCAATTGTTTCTCTTTTCATCTGGATACGATAACATCTGGAATTCCCTAGGGTCCCATCTCAGGCTCTCTCCTCTTTTCTCAGTGATATGTTGCCCATTAACAATATCATAAAACACAGGGAGTTAGCTTCCCTGGGTAAGTTGGCACCTACTGATTATTCCACTGTCTCTATGCTGTCAGACTGCTTGCCTGATGTCCAGTTTTAAACAAGCTGTAACTAAACATGAGGATGGCCGTCACAAAGGGTATTACCAGATCAGAGAATCAAAAAACACCAACAGTGCAGAAGAAGATCATCTGGCCAATCAAGTCTGCACTGATCACAATCCCACCCAGTCCCCATCCCCATAACACCATGCGCCCCTACCCTAATTAATATTCCTAACATTAAGAGGCAATTTAGCATGGCCAATCCACCTAATCTTTGGATACTGGGAGGAAATGGGAGTGCCTGGAGGAAACTCAGGGACAGACATGGGGAAAATGTGCAAACTCCACACAGACAGTGACCCAAGGTGGGGGAACAAACCTGGGTTCCTGGCATTGTGAGATTGCAGTGCTAACCACTGTGCCACCATGCCGCCTCAATATCAGTGATTGCAAACCACTCACTGGCTACAGGTTTAATCAGGTTTTTCATAATTCCACTATTATATTCAACCAGAGATGATGTTCCAACCCCATTGTCTCCATGGCTACCCAGCACCTCTCCTACTGCTAACTTACATTTGTTCCTGATGCTTCCTTTTAGCCAAATTAAAATTGCCATCTCTGCATTAAAATCCTTTCATGGTCTTGCCCTTCTCTAACATCCTATACCCTCCACTGGACTTCTGGTTCTTCCAGCTGTGATCTCTTATACATTTCAGACTCCCTTCATTCACCACTGGCAAGTGTGCTTTGCACCATGTTCCATCAGCCTCTTCCACACCTGGTCACCCTTCCAAATATCTTCTCCTTTGTGTTGACACCATTTTTTGTTTTGGCTGATAAGAAACTCAGCAACATTTTTTCACATGTCAAAGCAAATTGTTGCTTTTGCTGTTGAAAGAACCTTCCTTTCCATCTTTTATAGGCTGAGGGCTTGCCAAAGTACATTTCAATCACTATTACAATGTGAGAATCTACAGCAACCAATTTTCTGCACAGCAAGGTGCCACATACGACAATGAGATGAATGAGCAGGTAATTAGTTTTAGTGATGATGATTGAGGGACAAATGTTGGCTAAGACTATCAGAGAACTCTCTTTCCCTTCTTCAGATTGTAACATGGGCCAAGATTTTATGGTCCTGTCAAAGCAAATGGCAATGTAAATGACATGCTGCATCTTCCAGAGGGGAAAGACGTTGCCATGGTGGGGCAATGGAATCCTGGCCATGTAATTTTTATATCCATATGGAAGGTCTGAATGGGTTCCCAATTTAACACCCCATTTAAAAGACTGTGCAATTTGATTTGATTTGTTGTTGTCATATGTATTGGTATACAGTGAAAACTATTGCTTCTTGTGTGCTATATATACCTTATTGAAACATATAAGATGATTAGAGGTTTAGATAGGGTGGACAGTGATAGCCTTTTTCCTAGGATGGAGAAAGCTAGCACGAGGGAACATAGCTTTAAATTAAGGGGTGGTGGTTTTAGGACAGATGTCAGAGGTAGGTTCTTTACCCAGAGGGTGGTAAGGGTATGGAATGCCTTGCCTGTGTCAGTTGTAGATGCGCCAAGTTTGGTGGCGTTTAAGAGGTTAGTAGATAAATTTATGGATGAAAAGGGAATGGTTTAGGTTAGAGGGTCACTGCTTGTTCCTGATTGGTCGGCGCAACATCGAAGGCCGAAGGGCCTGTTCTATGCTGTAATGTTCTATGTTCTATGTTCTATATAGACAAAGCATACCATATATAAAGAAGGAAAGGAGACAGTGCAGAATGTACCGTTACAGTCATAGATAGGATGTAGAGAAAGATCAGTTTAATATAAGGTAGGTCCATTCAAAAGTCTGATGGCAGCAGGGAAGAAGTCTTATTGAGTTCGAATGTGAAGTGGGACTTGAAGTCATAGGCCGGGATTTTCCAGCCATTCGCGACCCACTGCCACTGCAGGCAAGGATGGAGAATTTGATAGTCAGCTAGTGTATACAGTGGGAAAATTCTGCCCATAATAAGAATGCTATCATTTGGCAAAAGCTGGTATTTTTCAAAGGGTGACACACGCACAAGAGTTCATTGTGAGGTAGGATCACTTGTAGGCTCGGAACATCAAATTAATGTACTGGAATAGATCAGCTAACTTACAACTACAGCTGTAGGAACCATTCTAATGTTAAAAAGATCACATTTGCACCCCACTTCCTACAGTCAATCCACCCACTGTGTTGCGGCCAATTCTATATGCAATTGGAGGACAAAAACAGATGCTTCTAAAATTGGCAAGAACTAATGCTGAGAATGCCTGTTTCTGTGCTGGCAAGTCTAAGGTTACAAAACGGATGCAGGCATAAAACCAGTGTTGGTCTTTCTGAGCTCAAGGTGGTCAAGTCAAAATGTATAGATGTAATAAAAATGATTTTAAAATATGTGCCTGGAGTTTCCTTGGGGATTCTTCTATTCTTTTAATAACTTTGGTGAAAACCCTGTGTAACAGCTGAAAGTAATGGGAGCTTGAGAGAACCTCATGACAATTCTCACACAGCATATTCAGTAAGTGATTGACTTTGCAGCAGTGATTAAGTTTGAGAGTTAATTGATCTATAAGGCATCTGTCCTGGAGTCCCGCACCATATTGGGCCTTAAGAAACTACAAAGGGTTGCGAACATAGCCTAATCCATCAGGCAAACCAACCTCCCATCCATCAACACTGTCTATGCTTCCCGCTGTCTTGGATAAACAGCCAGCATAATCAAGGACACCATGCACCCTGGATATTACCTCCTTCCACCTTCTTCCATCAGGATAAAGATATAAAAATCTGAGATCACATACCAACCAATTCAAGAACAGCATCTTCCCTGCTGCATCAGACTTTTGAATGGACCTACCTTATATAAAGTTGGTCTTTCTCTACACCCTAGCTACGACTGCAACACTACATTCTGTACCCTCTCCTTTCCATCTCTCCTATGCACTCTATGAACAATATGCTTTGTCTCTTTGGCAAGTAGCCTTACAACACCAGGTTAAAATCCAACAGGTTTATTTTGCATTATGCAGTGCTCCACCAACTGGTGAAGGATTCATCACTCGCCTGATGAAGGAGCAGGATTCCAAGAACTCGTAACATCAAATAAACCTATCGGGCGTTAACCTGGCATTCTGAGACTTCTTACTGTGCCCACTCCAGTCCAATGCTGGCATCACCACATCTTGTCTCTATAGCGTGCAAAAATAATATTTTTCACTGTATATCAATATACATGACAATAATAAATCAAATCAAGTGCTGAAGAATTCACCTGAGAAAGGAGCAGTGCTCCAAAAGCTCATGAATCCAGATAAACTTGTTGGGCTTTAACTGGTATTGTGAGACTTCTTACTGTATCCATCCCAGTCCAATTTTATTGCAGTCCTGCTGTATGGTAATGGCAATGATGCCTTTGGATCTTTCCCACCACTACCAAAATGCAGAATCAACATTGTGACTTCAGCATTCCAGAAAAATACATTCCCATTTGGTTTTTCATTCCCCCATCTCCCCATGCCCAGTCCCCATAAAACTCAAGTCATAAAAGTAATATTTCCCTGGCGTCGCTTTTCCAACAACAGCTCAGACTGGACTTGATTAAACAAGACACACATTCAAAGCTTATCAATGACATAAAATGTATACATGTGACATGCAGTGAGAAAGCTAGAGATGGACTTCTGGAAAATTTAGACAAACTGATGATATTAGCCCAAATATGATAGATGTAATTTAATGCAGATAAATATGAAGTGATGTATTTTAGTGAGAATAACTGAATGAGTGGTTCAATATAAATTAAATGGAACAAGGAGAAATGGAAAGGAGCAGCATAGTTCAATTACATAAAACTTTGACGGCAGCAAGACAAGTTAAGATGATTATTAAGAGGGCTTAAAGAATTACAAGCAAGGGAATGGAATAAAAAAAAAGTTATGCTCAACTCTTATAACCTCTCATTATATTTCAGTTACAATTTATAAGTCCAAATTCAAGTATTGAGATCTGGCACAGTGGTTAGCATCATCACCTCACACTGCCTGTGACCTGGGTTCAACTTCCGACTTGGGTCACTGTCTGTGCAAAGTCTGCGCAGTCTCTCATGTCTGCACCTGGATTTCCTCCATGTATTCCGGTTTCCTCCCACAGTCCAAAAGAACCCGATTAGGTGATTGGCAATGCAAAATTCCTCAGTGTACCTGAGTAGGTGTCAGAGTGTGGCAACTAAGGAATTTTTACAGTAACTTCATTGCAGTGTTAATGTAAGCCTAAGTGTGACACTAATGAATAAACTTTTAAACTTTACCATGTTCCATTCTGGGTATGGCACTTGAGGAAAGATATATAAACCTTAAGGAGGATGCAAAGGAAATTTATTAGGATAAATCAGGGATGCCAGGAACCCAAATAACGGGTGCTAAGGAGCAGAATTCTTTCGACATCTCACTCTTAACAAATCTGTGCTATCCTTCTATAGTTAGAACATAGAACATAGAACATTACAGCGCAGAACAGGCCCTTCGGCCTTCGATGTTGCGCCGACCAATTAAGAAAAAGCAATGACCCTCTAACCTAAACCATTCCCTTTTCGTCCATAAACCTATCTACTAACCTCTTAAACGCCACCAAACTTGGCACATCTACAACTGCAGCAGGCAGGGCATTCCATACCCTTACCACCCTCTGGGTAAAGAACCTACCTCTGACATCCGTCCTATAACTACCACCCCTTAATTTAAAGCTATGTCCCCTCGTGCTAGCTTTCTCCATCCTAGGAAAAAGGCTATCACTGTCCACCCTATCTAAACCTCTAATCATCTTATATGTTTCAATAAGGTCTCCTCTTAGCCGCCTTCTTTCTAACGAAAACAACCTCAAATCCTCAGCCTCTCTTCATAAGACCTGCCCTCCATACCAGGCAACATCCTGGTAAACCTCCTCTGTACCCTCTCCAATGCCTCCACATCTTTCTTATAATGTGGGGACCAGAACTGCACACAATACTCCAAGTGCGGCCGCACTAGAGTTTTGTACAGTTGCAACATCACGTTGCGGCTCCGAAATTCAATCCCCCTACCAATAAAAGCTAAGACTCCGTATGCCTTCTTAACAACCTTATCGACTTGATTGCCAACTTTCAGGGATCTATGCACACATACACCAAGATCCCTCTGTTCATCAACACTATTAAGAGTCCTACCATTAGCCCTATACTCTACACATTTGTTATTCCTGCCAAAGTGAATTACCTCACACTTTTCCGCATTGAACTCCATTTGCCACCTCTTGGCCCAGCTCTGCAACTTGTCCAAGTCTCTCTGCAAATTATAACACCCCTCTTCACTATCTACCACTCCTCTGACTTTGGTGTCATCCGCAAATTTACTAATCTATCCTTCTATACCTTCATCCAGATCATTTATAAAAATTACAAACAGGAGGGGCCCCAAAACAGATCTCTGAGGTATAACACTTGTAACCAAACTCCATGATGAATAATTTCCGTCAACTACGTCGTCGACACCTATGTAAGTATCTCTTAAGTTTCTCCCAGATTATTCTATTGTTACAATTCCAGCTGATGTTACTATTGCACAATTGGATCCCAGATTGGAACACAGCTTAATAGATTCTAACTTTTTTTTAGGCTCAGAAATGTAGAAAGCAACCTTTGAACAGAGTCACAGGAGTCTGCTATTGAACTTTCAGTGAAATAATAAAACATTTATCGCTCAAGAAAAGATTAACTATTTTACACCAATCCTTCCCTCCAATGTACCTTTTCAGATAGATATTATATATATTACATATATATAGAGAGAGAGAGAAAGAAAGAGAGAGAGAGAGAAATATTTGTAAGGATAACACTAGTTACAAAATCTATCTTTTGCTCTAATGTTCATTGTGAGTACAAATCATGTAAAGCTATAGGAAAACAGTCAGACATATCATGCTCTGAAAGCAAATGACAAATGCCTTCCAAACAACTTATATGGATTTCTCATCAATTCCCCACAGATGCCTATCACGCTGTAAGCCAATGGATATCCATCTTCGACATGAGGGTTTCAAATCTGTGCTCTCAAAGAACATGCCTTGCAATCATCTCCAAACCTTCCCCAAGCAACTCTTTCTCCCAGACATCTCCACCAAGGATCTATATCCAGCGTTTTAACTTTTCTTTCTGGTGTTCCTCTGTCCTGCAGCACCATGTGCATTCAAACTTCACCTTCTGTGCTATCTCTCAGATAGCTAGACATCAACACTGTTTCACAGGCCTGTGATAAGGAGTGACTAACCCTTTTGGTACCTTGGATCTCTGGATTCTCACAAGCCAATGTTGTTCTAGGTTTGTGCCTTGCAGCTGTGTCTTTTAACCTGCAGTATTACTCTTCTCTTCATTCTTATTTTCACTGAACACAGATTCTCGTTATTTTCCTTTCGCTGGAGAGGTTTCCTGAAACTATTTACTGTCCCTCTCCATTGTTGCAGAATCGTTCTTTTCTTTAGTTTGGGGCTTGCTCTCTGCATATCTCTTTCCAGCAGTTTCTGTAGAAAAACTCTTTACTTCCAGATTACGTCCTTGCAACTGAACTCAAACAGCCTTTGCTGCTTCTTTGGGCCACTGGTTGCTCAACAACATCCCACTTCTTTTTATGCTCTGTGTTTGCCCTAAAGTCATACAAAAATGAATATAAATGCAAGCATATTTTCCAGCAAAACCAGAACTCAAGTTTCCTTAACAGACAACTGCAGGAATATAAATTAAGCTTAAAGTTATTCATAACATCCACAAACACAAATATAAATGATTTGGAACTACTCCCTAACAGATTACAAAAGATTCCCGACAACCACCAGTAAATTGACTGGCCTGATATTTCCAACTGGGTCCTTCTCTCATTTTTGAACAACCTTCATTCCCTAAGCAACCTAGGGTACATCGCAGCCAGGTTGTGGGGGCAGGGGGGGGAGGGGGGGGGTGTTAATTATCATTCTAAGTACTGCCAAGCCTGTCCCTTCATTTTCTCTGATTTTATCCCATTAAGCACCTTGACAATCTCCTTGTGAATTAGACCCAGATACACTGGGGAAGCCACAGTTTAATTTGAAAACCATGGTTTAGCTTGATGTAAGATTCCAGAGCTATCTTTCTCCATCAATTACTAAATATAAATTGAGGGTATTTTTACATTGCAATAAATTGGCTGCATTTAAATAGGTTCAAACCCATCACCATCTGTCGGCTGCCGCTTTCGTTCGAATACTTCCAATCCGCCGAGGTTAATGATGCATAGTATAATATCACTTATGTGGGATTCTTTTATTGAACATTTACAGCTGGAGACAATCCAGCACTCAGTGGGCACTCATTGCTTGTGTTTATACAGTACCTAATCATACCGCAATGATGACTCGATCTGTTTCATATCATGAAGTGCATCTGAGGCCAAGTTTTTGTCTCCAATTGGTGGAGAGATATAGGGTGAAACATGCTGCACTTAGTTATTTTTTCTGGAGAAAAAAAAAACAATTTTCTTTGCCCTCCCTGCCCTATGCCATTTTTGCATTGCCTTTTCCTTGGTCAGACACAATAAGAAATTTTACAATACTAGGTTCAAGTTCAACAGGTTTATACGAGCTTTTGGAGCACTGCTTTTTCATTAGCATTTCCATGAGATGTTGCAGGGTTTTGGAAGTCTTCTTTGACAGTTCACGACTACGGGGGAAATCTGCTTGGGAATCATAGAAGCATTGAAACATAGAGGATATGATTAGGAGGATGCCATTTGGCCCTTTGAGCCTGTTCCACTGTTCATTACGATCATGGCTGATCATGCAACTCAATAGCCTAACCCTGCTTTGTCCCCATAATTTTTGATCCTATTTGCTCCAAGTGCTGTGTCCAGCCACCTCTTGAATTACATTCAATGTTTTGGCATTATCTACTTCCACATGAATTCCACATGCTCACCACTCCTTGGCTGAAGAAATACCTCCTCATCTCTGTCCTAAATGGTCGATCCCGAATGCTCAGACTGTGAACCCTGGTTCTGGACTCCCCCACCACAGGGAATATCCTCCCTGCATCTACCTTATCCAGCCCTGTTTGAATTTTATGAGTCTTACAATCGCAAGTATTCCAACAAATCAGTAAGAAAAATGTTCTCACCTTCAAATTACACAATTGAATGATGCATTTTAATGTAGAAGAGTTTAAATATAGTGATCCATCACAGCGATGTCTCTTGCAATGGTAAGACCCTCACATTGACCAGTATTATAGTATTGTTGGCATGAATTACAATCCTTTCCAAATGTCAAAATTCCATAATTCATTAAAAAATGTAAACTAAAAAGTCCAGTCAGACACTGCTATCAGATTTTACACAGTAATTTAAACCATCTTAAATGTCTAGCTATTAAAACTGTCTACATTTGACAATATTTTTAAAAAACTCTTCACTTGTTTCCCTCCATTGATTGGTACGTTCTTTGATTTGAACTGGGAGTGAGGTAGAAATCTATCAATTTCAGAAAGTGTCACTGGAAGTTCTTATTATGACAGCTGTAGCTATTATGAATGTTTGGATGGGGTTTTAATGAAAATGGCTGCAGATGGTTGAGGGATCTAAAAATGATTGACATTTTAAACTTTTTAGTAACAGAACATGTCCTTGATGTGGTTTCCTGTTTCATAGACTCCCTACAGTACAGAAAGAGGCCATTTGGCCTCTCAAGTCTATACCAACCACAATCCCATCGAGGCCCTACTCCCGTAACTCCACACATTTACCCAACTAATTCCCCCGACACTGGGGTCAATTTAACACGGCCAATCAACCTAACCCACACATCCTTGGACCGTGGGAGGAAACCTGAGCATCCAAAGGAAACCAAGGTGAACACAGGAGAATGTGCAAACTTCACACAGACAGTGACCCAAGGCCAGAATTAAACCTGGGACACTGGTGCTGAGAGGCAACAGTGCTAACCACAGTGCCACCATGCCACCCATAATAGAAAGGAAATCTAATAACCTAATAAACAACTGGAGAATTAGGGTGGAATGTTATCCGTTCGATTGGTGGAGTAAGCCAGTAAAATCACACAAGAGCCAAGAAATCAGAATCATACTCAATTTCTCTTGTCTTGCAATCTTAACTGAACTGGATTTCCAGTGAAATTAGCCTTTCATCCATTTCGGGAGAGAGGCTGAATAATTTATTTAAAGCTCAATTTGCATGTCTTTAGTGAGCCTGGTGCTCAGTCATCGGGGCTCACTTGCCTTTATGGCCTCACTGGGAGAGTTCACTCCGGTGAGGAAAACATCTGCTCCCTATGAATAGGGGAACAGTCATGTTGGCCTTGCCAGTAAAACCAGAGGCTATTGAGGCCCACCAGTGGCTGGGGGCAAGGTGCGGGGGTGTGCCCCTTGAGGGTATGGGGGTGGGCACTGGGTTGGAAGGGGCCTGAAGGGGCATGGGTAGACCTGAAGGGGTGAGGACTGGAAGGGTGGAGCATATGGGAGAGAGGGCAAACTGGCCGCTACGTACTCTGCATCAGAGTGGTGGGGGACAGGAGGGTGCATTGCCACAGTGTCTATGATTGGTGGGGTGTATAGAGGAAGCGGCATGATCAATTCAGGAAGGGGCAGCAGGAGGATAGCGGGGGCTGCATTTTTGGGCAGTGTGAGGAACACCATCACCCATGAGCCCCCCTGGTTGCAGGACGTGGGGGGTTGGTTCCAGCTAACTGCAACAGCAGAGGCCTGATGAATCTCTGTCGCTTTTTGTCAGGCTTTGCTGTTAGAAATGCACATGTACAGAACAGAGACCTGCACATGTGCAATAGCTCCCTCTGCTACTGGCTGGCAAATTAAGCCCTGCCTACTACCTGTAGTAGCTAGAAACAGTCCAGCTCACCTTTTCATGCACTTTGTGCACAAGGTTGGGTCTAAAACTCACTAAAAAATCGGATCTGTAACTCTTCTATTTTCACGCTAGCTGGATACTTAGAATTTTTCTCATAAAATTCTACATTTAGAATTCTTTTACACTGGAGTAGTTATTTTTTCAGTATTCCTAATATTGAGTATCCTGGATGAATCAGTATGAAGCTATGGGATGTATGGAGATGGCATGGGGATCTGAATGACTATATGGCTATATAGAAATGTAAAAGATATGACAATGGGAGATGGGCCATGAAATGGCATGGATGATCTGAAGGAGCATGGAATACCAGAGAAGTGAGCAAGTGGTGAGATTTAACAGGCCATTAAGCGATATTGAGACCTGGGCTGCTGTGTTGGAGAACTGAGGCAGATCTTTCCATGAACATGTCTCACACCCAAACTTGTCATGCATTCCACTGTGGCTCTTGAATTGTACTGCAAACATAACAATTGAAATTCTCAACCATTCACATTCCGGTCCCACTGGCAGTGCATCCCTACCTGTGGGTTTCCCACCAGAGTGGGGTGACATCAATGGGAATTCCTACTGACAACAGCAGGATCAGATAATTCCATTGCTAGAAAACAACTCGTGACCTCCTGTCGGCAGAAAATACGCAACTGGGAGGCCGGAGAACCTCACCCCATCATTCTATAAAAAAACAAAATTCCCTATCAAAGACACACGTGGGTCAGGAAATCAGAAGTGTAGAGTCACTGGCAAACACAGTAACATTATTGAACAGTAAATACAACCTAAGTGTATAACTTCTGTTGACAAAACAAAACCAGTTAAGACAATTTTACAGAAGAATTCCAAATTGGATACAACATACTGGCATTGTCTTTCTTCTGAAATCAACAGAAGGAATCTGTCTGAGTTTTCTCAGACTTCTTGCCACTGTAACTACAACAATGTTGTAACAATAATTCTACTTGTGCAAAGCTTTGACAGATCAATGGAACATAACCAGGTTCTGGATCAACTTGACATTGGGTTTCATATCTACAACATTCTAGAGGTGACCATTGACCAGAAACGGAACTGGACTAGATATATGAATAGAAAATAGAAAAGAGCAAGTCAAAGTTAAGAAAGCCTGTAGCAAGTAACTTACCTCCTTACTCCCTAAAGTCTATACACCATCTACCTGAAAGGGGTGGGGGTTGGTGGAGGATAGAAGCGAGAACTCTCATAACATTTATGCAGCATTTAGATGAGCACTTAAAATGCCATAGCATACAAGGCTTTGGATTACAGCAGATAGGTGCAAGGTGGCTAGCACAGACATGGTGGGCCTGCATGAAAGCTTTAAGAAAATGTATTATTTATTCACCACAAGGCAGGACTTTATTATCCTATATTACAATGTAATATATGAAGTGATTTATTTATTTTCTCCTTCAGTGGCTTTTAACCTCATTTAACCTTAGCGTCATCTTCAAGTTCCCTACAGAGGTGATAATGAGGCAAAAATGACCTGCTCATTCATTTTCCATTGCTTTGTCAGCTCTTGCCTGGCTTCCTGAATAAAGTGTGACCCAGTACCCACTGAATGAACTCAACGTGCCATCTGGCAGCTCTTCAACCAAGCCTGTTCTTTGAATCCCTTATTTAGCAGCTAACCAATCATCCGCAAGTCATACAGACAGAATTTTAGATTTCCCCTCTAATAATTAAAGCTATCATGTTTACAGCAGTTAGGAGTGTTTGTACAATCACTCATCTCCACAGAATGCCTGTGTAGATCTCAGTTTCCACATCAAAGCCACTTTTTTTACAATTTAAATTAAAACCCACATTACCGAAGAATTCCAGGTGGTATTTATTTCTGGGCCTTTCGGTTCTCCAATGACACAAAATGAGGAACGCTTTTACCATAAGACACAGAAGAACTGCAGTTTAGCTACATATGGGGCAATGCCATTATCTGTAATCACTGGTTTCAATCGCTGCTACAACTCCATGAGACCACTTTAATCAAAAAGGTAATTCTATTAGCCTGTGATATTTAGAAAAGCAATACTTGAATGGGTTTAATTTAAGGTAATGAATGATTTAACATTAATTCTTTCAACATGGGCTTAATGTTGGCCACAGTGAGGCCTGCTGAGAAGTCCAAGGTGTTTCTACATTGTGTCTTAATGCAATATTCCCAGTGAGGTGTGGTGTAGAATCCCTGCTTTATGCTACTGTCGCTGACCTCTGGTCAACTGAGCCATAAAAAGAGAATGCAAACATCCCTACTCACTCTAAAAAATTAGTTACCTAGTAACGCTGATGAATAGGACATTTATTAGAGGTTGTGATAACATCATTTGGAGAATTGTAACTTAGAAATTAGATTAAGCCAGAACAGCAAAGGAAGATGAATCAGCCTGAAGAGTTAAAATGATAATGATCCCAAGAATACCTGGAAGCTGCAGGAATAAGCTCATCGAGTTAATTGGCTTTTGTGCACAGAGCTTTACAATTCCCAAAAAAGGTTTACGAGGTCAGTAATGGGAATGATGGTGTCAAATTCCATCAGGATATGAATGACTGTTCAGTCTTTTGCTGGACATGTTTAGTTTAGGTTTATTTATTAGTGTCACAAGTAGGCTTACATAAACATTGCAATAAAGTTACTGTGAAAATCTCCTAGTCACAGCACTCTGCCGTCTGTTCAGGTACACTGGGGAGAATTCAGCATGGCCAATATACCTAACCAGCACACCTTTCGGACTGTGAGAGGAAAGCAGAGCACCCGGAGGAAACCCATGCAGACACGAGGAGAACATGTAGACTCTGCACAGACAATGACCCAAGCCGGGTCCCCAGCTCTGTGAGCTAACCACTGTGTCACCATGCCCACATGATCTTTTGGTAAATGGGTTTACAGTATTATTGCAAACTATCTGTTAAGTCCAAGTGAAGTGGGAATGGGAGGGAAAGTCAAGTGAAGTAAATAATCTTTGTGTTTCCAAATGAGCAAAGGGTCTGGAACAATCATGGGATTTTATGGGATTTCGCTTATCCCTAAATTGTAAAATCCCACCCAAGGTCAACTGACCTTTCCATGATTTGCCCCTCATCTGCTCCAATTCCCATGGTGGGTGAGATGGTAAAATTCCAGCCTCTACGTGCAAATCAGAACACAGAGGATTGGAAGTAAAAATGGTAAGAAGTCAGCAAGTTTGTTTTTGTTATTTTGCTCTTATCAGGCATTCTGAATAAGATCACCAATAGCATTTTTTGTACCATCAATAAATAACTAGATGTGAGAGACAGGGTCAGACTGTCATAGGAAAGACCATTAGAAAGGACTGGGATGGGCTTGAAAGGCATGGAGGGGATGCAGCAAGTGTCTGTGGAGTTCCCGCCTGGCAAACCTAATCCATTCTCCAGCTCTAGTTAATCCGAACGACAGCATCAAAAATCCCAAACACTTAATACCGAGAGGGAACTAAATTGGGAAGTTCCAAAATTAGCATAGGTACCGAAATACGCAATTAACCAATGGCAGTTGATTGCAATGTATGCAGCGCCCACATCCATCTTGATAGCTCTGTGCCAATCCTGGATTTATAAACTGATAATTAGCTGCATGCATCAACGGGAGGCCAATATTTAATTTGGATGACTAATACTACTGAAAGCTAGCCTACACTGCTTGATGTTACACTACAGGTCTTAATAGTGAGCTGCATTGTTGAGCAGATGCTTGGTACCATGGTCAAAGAGAATCTGAAACATGTAAATCAGAAATGGGGGCGTGCTGCTGTATGTTGTAGGCTTAGCTCATCTCACAGAGGTTCTGAGTCTTATATAGTTGATCCTTGTTTATTATTAACTCAAAATTATATACAGCTTGGGCTGCTGTGAGCTAACCCCATGCTTGTTTCTATTCAGGTCTCTGTCCAGCCCAAAACAGACTCCAGTCTCAGATCATGTATTTCCTTCCATCACACTGTGTCTAATACTATTTCCCAAGCCTATAGTATTGGCTAAATGTTGTAATTTCTACTCCGTAGTGTTCATAGGGAGTGTGATAGCAACTGTTGGAACCTGGGGTTGGGGCTCATTCTTCTGTTACTGGCCAGTTTTCTCTGTGACTTCCACTCAAGGTACAGTGGTGATTGTCTGAAGGTTTGCCTGGTATGACCAAAGAGGAGCTTCTACCAACTGCAAAGAAATTGGACAAACCAACTCTGAAGAGTGAAGACAATTCAGAGCTGAAGCCCAAACTGAGAGTTTCTTTATTGGTGGGGCTCTCAGGAAATTTCAGTTCTGTATGATTGACAATAGGAGTTATCCAAACTTCTTATGCAGCTGCAATTGAAACATTGAATTGATATTGTTAGATATTGCTCATACTTGTGAGGCCAATTGGCTCCACAGTGCTGACATAGTTTCCCACCCTCTTTTGGTTGGTGTGAGCATTACCTTCCTTGATTGAGGGTCTTGCTGCCCCTTTGTTGTTTTACTAGTTAGATAGTTGAATATACCTGTATCATGACATGCTTTCACCATGTAAAATAGGTGGGTGTTTTTGTCAGATCTGAGACCGTCTGGCCAGTTGGATGGCCTTTTCTAGAGTCAGATCATTCTTGCCCTGTAGTATGTTTGAAAGGACACCATCTACCACTCTGACAACAATTCTGTCCCTTATGAGGGTCTAACTTAATGTTATTGTGGTCACAGCTTTCAGCCAATCCGTATAATTCATTTGGAAAAAAGTCAAAATGTTCTGCAGGTTATTGGACGCTTGCGTTGAATTTCATTCTCTCCATACTTTTGTTGCTTCTTAGATTAAAGTATGTATCAAATAATTTTAATGGTTCATCTCATTTCTCTGAGGTTTTTTTTTACATCTTGCCTCTCAATAACTTCATCAGCTATTGGATCTACTAGCTAAAATAGTGTATTGACTTGTTCAACTTCTGTTTTTTTTATACCTATTCCTGAAGCGATAAAACTGTATTGCAAAAGGAATAATGAGTGGACCTATGCCTGGAGAAATTGTTTCTACAGAAGCCTTGAAATTAGGACAAAGTCTTTCAGACTTTGCAGGTTTCTGCATTTGAACAACAATCAGAAACACCAGATATATGTAAAGATGAAGCAATGGCCAAAGGAACTCAATCAGCAGCTAACCTGTAAGCAGTTGATAATTCCTACAAATGGTGATGGTGAGGACTCCTTATTAAACATAAGGTTAAAAAAGGACATTAGTTGTAACATTGAAGTCCAAAACCGTAATGCTGATATCAAATGACAATTGACACCATGATCTGGATAGGAGACTTGTTCCTGCTGCTCTGATTGTGATGAGGAGATGCTGGTATTGGACTTGGGTAAACACAGTAAGAAGTCTCACAACACCAGGTTAAAGTCCAACAGATTTATTTAGTAGCAAAACTACTAGATTCGTTGGGTAAGTCCATTCATTATTACCTGACAAAGGATCAACGCTCTGAAAGTTAGTGGCTTTTGCTACCATATAAACCTGTTGGACTTTAACCTGGTGTTGTGAGACTTCTTACTGTGCCCTGTATACTGCCAGCTGACATTCAGTGTACACACCCTAACTGCATCAACTCACACTTTTTTATGTATTCATTTGTATGCACAGAATGAATGTATGGGCTTCGCTATCTGGCCAGCATTTATTGCCCATCCCTCATTGCCCTTGGACGGCAGTTGAGAGTCAACCACATTGCTGTGGCACTGGACTCACATGTAGACCAGATCAGGTAAGGATGGCAGATTTCCTTGTCTAAGGACTTAGTGAACTAAATGTATTTTTTGGCAGTTGACAACTGTTTTATGGTCAACAGTTGATTCCTAATTCCAAGTATATTTTTTACTGAATTCAAATTTCACCATTTGCCATGGTGGGATCCAGACATGGGTCTCCAGAACATTAACTGAGTTTTTAGATTATTCATCTAGGGATAATAAACTGGGTCATCCTCGCCCCACCACAAAATATGTACATGCACATTTTTGAATCTCCAATGTAATTTTACCCACCCCCAAAAAACAGACTCCATGACTCTAATTATCTTGCCCAAAGTGCATTATATTGTGTAGTATTTAATATATAAATAATGAATATCAACCCTCTAATTTAAATAAGCACCAGGTCTGTATTTCAGAACATCACGGGCAGCACATGCACATTTTTTTCAACATGCAGTTAATACGTGCAAGGAATTCCAGGGAGGTAGTTCTGTAAAATCTACCCGAGGATTGTCTGAGGTGCTTGAGACTTCCCATGGGTTCAATTACAGAGCTTTGTGAAATAGTAGCTGATAACCTGTGGGCCTGTATAGTGACTGAAGCTACTTTGCCTTTGGCAGTCAAGGTCACAGGTCCTCCAGATGAATGCTCGCCACTGTCTCATTGTAATCACCTGATGGTGATTTAGTGAGCATTTGCTCGTGTAGGCTATCTACCTTCAAGCTAATCCATTTCCACGGACAAGTAGGTGTGGATTTGTATCTCAGACGACAAGCAACTGAACAGGAATTGGTCTTTGTATCTTGTCTATACATTCCAGGCAGGCTGCCAATGCCCACTCTGTCTCCATGGGCAACTTGCTCAAAGAGAAAATTAATTTGCAAGTTGTCTACTTTACCAACCATGGCCCTCAGGTACATTCCAGGCAACAAGAGTGAATCCTTGGCAGCATCCCTGCTCCTCATATCTCCACAGGAACACATTGAAGTTTAAAACATACTGTTCATTGGCTCCAAAGAGAATGAATCCTAAACAGAAGGGGTATGATCTTTTGTAAGCAATGGAAAGAACATGCAAATATTGCACTGGGTTCCTTCATTGTTTTGCATCATTCACAAACTTTGAAGTTGTATCCTAGCTTGTACACAGCCAACTCAATCATTAATATATCTCAGAAAAAAACAAACCAATGTTGGTGACATGATGGCATGATGGTTAGCACTGCTGCCTCACAGCACCAGGGACTCGAGTTCAATTCCAGACTTGGCCACTTACTGTGCAGAGTCTGCATGTTCTTCCTGGTTCTGGGTGCATTTCCCCAGGTACTCTGGCTCTCTCCATAGTCCAAAGATGTACAGATGTTAATTGCTAAATCACTCCTTATTGTCAGGAAGATTAGTAAAGTAAATACATGGGGTTATGAGAATTAGGTCAATGCAGGCTCAATGGGCTGAATGGTCTTTTTCTGCACTGTAGAGATTCTATGATTCTGTGATCCCTGAGAAACTCTACTGCACACCTTCCTCCAGCTTGAAAAAACATCTATTGATCTCTGTTAGCTGTCACCCAGGCAATTTCACTCCCATGTTGCAACCATCCATGAACTCACAAGTCTGTTGTGTAGCACTGTATCAAATGCCTTTTGGGAGTCCATGTACAGCACATCCCGACCATTATCCTCATCAAACTCCTGTAAATCAATTAATAGAATCATAGAAACCCTACACTGCAGAAAGAGACCATTTGGCCCATTAAGTCTGCACTGACCACAATCCAACCCAGGCTTGTGGGTTAGCATAGGATAGCCCTATGCTATCCTTACCTATTTTATCCACTAATCCCTCTAATCTATGCATCTTAGTACACTATGGAATAATTTTAGCTTGGCCAATCAACCCAACACACATATCTTTGAACTGTGGGGAGGAAACCGGAGCACCCAGAGGAAACCCACGCAGACACGACGAGAATGTGCAAACTCCATATAGACAGGAATCCAACCTAGGCCCCTGGAGCTGTGAAGTAGCAATGCTGTACTGCCATGCCTCCTTAAGAAATGAATGATGGCTTTCCTGAACTAACCTGCATTTGGCCATTTGACTACTCATTTGTCCTGAGTTAAGGGGCAGTTTAGCACAGTTAATCAACTTAACATGCACATCTTTGGAGGGTAGGAAGACACTGAAGCACCTGGAGGAAACCCATGCAGACATGGGGGGAAATGTGTAAACTCCACAAAGAAGTCACCTAAGGCTGGAATTCAAACCATTCCCTGGTGCTATGAGGCAGCAGTGCCTCTGTGCCACCGTGCCACTCAGCAAAGATATTTCCTTCTTTGAAGTGCACTCTTAAGAAGGGTTAATGTCTGAAAGACATTCAGAAATATGATGGCTGGACTAAAGAAACTTTGAAATTGGCCAGTAACTTTTGAATCAAAGCTGGTCCACACCACTGGACAATATTCCTTCTGCTTGTAATTACATCCATTTGAAAGCGATGAAATTGGCATTACGCTACTGTGGGTGTTGACCTGAAAGTCTGCCAAGCCTGATATTGGCTGTTATATATAGAAGGCAACTAAAGTCCCCATCAGTGTGTCAGTTATAAGGGGGAAGGGAGGAATGGGTTGGTTTGCGCCAGCCAATAAACAGCTTCCTCCTGATTTTGACAAAGAGTCATCATGACACGAAGCATTGGCTCTATTCTCTCTCCTGTCATACCTGCTGGGATTTTCCAGCATTTTTGGCTTTTGTTTCAGATTCCAGTATCTGCAGTATTTTGCTTTTATCCTCCGTGTTTATCTACAATTTAAGCTGAACACAGAAATTCCTGACGAGATGAGGCCAGTGAAACAAGTGGCCAAACAGATTTAACAAATCTTGTTCCCCAATTCATGCTTCATATCGTCCTGTATCCTGCGCTGAATTAAACTTCATCAGCACCTCAACAATTTAGATGAAGGTAAGAACAAATGGGCGGCACGGTGGTACAGTGGTCAGCACTGCTGCCTCACAACTCCCAGGACCAGGGTTTGACTCCTGGCTGAGTCACTATATATGTATCTGCGTGGATTTCCTCCGGGTGCTCTGACTTCCTCCCACAGTCTAGAAAATGTGCTGGTTAGGTGCAATGATCCAAAGAGGTGCAAGACTCTGTCATCTAGAGGAATTTCACAATAACTTCATTACAGTGTTAATTTAAACCTTATTTGTGACTAATAAATAAAAACTTTAACATTAACAATAGGACTGATTTGTAACCCTTTCCAATGAGGTATAAACTGCATCAGAAATATTGCTGCAAGACATAATTGTTGATGCCATCTCTGCCAAGGGAATATTCCTGGTGCATGCTTAAGATTCTCGTAATAAATGAAATAAGTCATCAAATAGGATTCAAATCAATGCTATAACATTCCTGCTTCAATAAGCAAAAGCTAATAAAAGTTCAGAGTGTGTAAATTTATTTAAATTGCCAATCACCAGCTCAGCAGATTCTTCTTTCAATTTTCTTTTCAGTGGCTTTTGTGTTCTGTTTCTTTGCCTGTTCACTTGCAACCTTTATGTCTCTGGGCCAATTTAATCCATTATAAAAGTGTCAGAATAGAAAGAACATTTTTATTCTTGAACAGAAAATTAGGTAAACTTCTCATTTGAGTTTTGAATCATTAGTCTGTAATGAGTATTTCAGCAAACTTGTTCTCTCAGAACAATTGTTACATTGTATTTAAAATATTGTGTCAACAAGCTGTAGCATGTTCCTAGACCTGGGGCAGCCCTGCTGCCTCACGGCGTCAGGGGCCTGGGTTCAATTCAAGCCTTGGGTAGCTATCTGTGTGGAGTTTGCGCTTTCGTCCTACGTCTGCATGGGTTTCCTCCGGGTGCTCCAGTTTCCTCCCACAGTCCAGATATGCAGATTAGGTTGATTGACCATGCTAAATTACCCTTAGTATCCCAAGGTGTAAATGTTAGGGGGATTGATAAGATAAATTTGTGGGGTTCCAGGGATAGGGAGCTGGGATGGGATTGTTGTCGGTGCAGGCTCAATGGGCCAAATAGCCTCCTCCTGCACAGTAGGATTCTATGATTCGAAGGTACGATGCTGCAAATGAAAGCTGCATTTTTTTTATCTGTGCCAAGAGTGCAGTTTGTAGTCAGTGTGCATGCATGTGAATTGCTGTGTTTGGGAAGTAACTGTGATAAATAGTGGCTACCTTGATAAGATCATTGCACGGTATTTTTCACATAGCTGCAGGCTACCACTTGTGGACCTGAAAAGTTCCCAATCTAATTCACATTGGAAAGGTGAGCTGTCTCAAAAATTGAGCACCAGATGAAGCCAGTTGTTTCATCCTGTTTCTGTGCAGCAGCAACTCTGGACATATTCCCCATTAACAGGATGCTGCCATCAAGCCAAAACGACATTCCACCAACCACAATATATTAGATGAATTTCAATGCCGGTGTGATGCCAGGTAGATTGGCCATACGTCCTAACTATTGGTGGGTCATATAAAACTGAATGCCCCTGAGCTGCACACAGCAGGTTAAGTATTGACAGTACCCAACCAACCCATGCTTGCAAACCCAGAATATCGGACAGAATTTTCCTGTCCTGCCCGACATGGGGGCACAGATAATTTGGTGGACCATGTAAAGATGCATTAACCTCAGGCAGGAATTTTCAAACTTGAGGCAAGATCGGCCAGAAAATCCCACCCATGGGGTTCAATAGTAGATGTGATTCTGCAATTGGACAACACCTGCTGGGCAAATAAAAGCAAGATACCGCAGATGTTGGAAATCTGAACGAGAAACAGAAAATGTTGGATAAATCCAGCAGGTCTGGCTGCATCTGTGGTGAAAGAAACAGAGTTAGTGTTCAAGATCTAAATAAGCCTTCAACAGGATTGAGGAATTGTACAGTTGGAAAGGGAGCAGAGGAGGTGAGGCAGAATAGAAGACCAGGGGTAGTGGCAGAATAGAAGAGCATGGATATGTCAGAGCAAAGGAGGTATAGACAAATCTGTTTTGGACGTAAGACAAAGGGGAGCACTAATGGTTAACAAGTGCACAATAGGATAGCAAGATGTGTTAATGGAGCAATTGAACAGTGAGGATTAGGTTGCCAAACAGGGAAGGGATGGGTAGTATTGAGGCAGGCCAAGGACCTGGAAAACAATCGACAACAAACTACTCATGGCTGGAGGGAAATTTAAGATGGAAGGGAAGTTTACTGTTCAATATTGTTGAATACAATGTTGAATCCAGAAGGCTGTATCATGTTGAATTAGAAGATGAGGTGTTCTTCCACTTTGCATTGGGTTTCACGGGAGTATTGCAGCAAGTCAAGGACTGACAGGTGGGCATGAAGGCAAGATGCTGAGTTGAAATGGCATGCAACAGAAATGTTGGGGTCAGTCTTGATTAAATTAGATAAATGTCTTTGTGCAATAACATTAGTGAATAATGGATGTAGAAATGGATTGAGAAGGACTAAAACTTCAAATAAGTGTGAATGAAGATGCACTGCAGGAACCAAAACTCCTAAGACAGCACTTTCCAAACCAAGACCACTATCGTTGGAAGGACAAAGACAACAGGTGCCTGGGAACATCAGCACCTTGAGGTTCCTATTCAAGCCTTTCACTGTCCTGTCTTGGAAATATATCACAATTCCTCCACTGTCACAGGATTAAAATCCTGGAACTCCATCCCTGACAGCACTCTAGGACTGCAGCGATTGAAGAAAGCAGCTCGCCATCACCTTCTCAAGGGCTAGCCCAAGACGCCCATATCCCATAAAAATAATTTTTAAAAAATGAAAAAATAGGAGGTGGATGAACAAAGCAGGGAGAAAATTGGGAATTATGTTGCCAATGTCATTGCCAAGTTAAGTTATTTTTCACTGTTTTTGTTCATTTAACTCTTTGTTTAATTTATTTATTATTTATTAGTCACAAGTAAGGCTGACATTAACATCGCAATGAAGTTACTGTGAAATTTCCTTCCGAAAGTTATGGATGAGCAGACAGCCTTAGTAGGTCCAAATTTCATTTCTTTAAGAAGTTCATAGATAGAGCAGAAAATGGACGATAGCATTTTTGGTTTCAGGAGTATGAATTAAAGTACGAAAGAAAAGAAGAGATGATGAATCGGGCAAAGTATATTTTGACACTCTGGGGGGAATTTTCCTGTCCCTCCTGCCACATAGCAGGCAGTGGGGTGGAGGCAGACCATGTAAATGTCAATTAATCTTGGATGGGATTTTCAGGTTTTGGGGCGCAAGCAGCTGAAAAATCCCACCCTGTGCATTTTAGTTCCCTTTAACAAAAGGACATTAAAGCTACAGTAAGTGTGTGTAGTGCTGAGATTAAAAGATGACACAACAATGAGATATTATAGCTATAAGAAAATTCTGAGACGAGTTCCACTGAAGCACTGTGGCTGAGGAAATTTAGGCAAGGTTTTTAAAGTTGGCAAATGTTTTGATAAAGTGAAGGAGGACAGAATATTTCCTCGCATTGGAGATTTATATAATTCTAAATTCATCAACAGGGTCAGATGTTGCTGAATCTTCACCACAGGAAATGATTGTAATGTGGCGATTATAGATTCCTACAGTGCAGGAGGCTATTCAGTTCATCAAGTCTGCACCAACCACAATCTTACTGACGCCCTATCCCTACAACTCCATGTATTTACCCTAGTTAGTTCCCTGACACTGAGGGAGAATCTAGCATGGCCAATCTACCTAACCCGCACATGTTTGGACTGTGGGAGGATACTGAAGCACCTGAAGGAAACCCACGCAGACATGTGGAGAACATGCAGACAATGACCCAAACCCGGAATTGAACCCGGGTGAAACATCAGTGGTAACCATTGTGCCACCAGCGAAGTATGCAGGCATAAAATATGCACAATTCGCTCTAATTCACTTGACAAAGGAGTAATGCTCTAAAACTTGTGATTTCCAGTATACCTTGTGTCATGTGACCTTTCAACTGGAAATGATTGTAGCAGAAACAACTGACTTTTTAAAGGGGAAAGAAAATAAATAGAAGCAAAGAAAGATGCAGGGTTATGGGAAGGGAACAAAACTGGAATTAGTTTTGTGTCGTTCAAGTCAAAAATATGATGAACTAAAAGGAATCTTTATACTGTTATCCTCTGACTATATAATGTTGGATATAACAAATGTAGTATTATTTTGTTGAATTGGATGAGTCAAAATATCTTTCAGTTCAGCACAGAGACACATAGATGTTCTATTTGTTCTACCATGTTGACAACTCGATAGTCTTCAGAGTAACATTAAAAATGATGCCTTGTGAAATTTGATAGTGCCATATTGATACATTGGATTAGCCAAGGAAATTCAGTACTTAAAGGATTCGCACCTTTCAGTGCCAATTACATCTTGTTATTATCTTTGTGTGCACGTGATAAAACCCTATCTCAATTGAACAGGAACTTAAGAAGACTGCCCTAAAGGAACCTGTCAATATAGTGACAGATATCCTGAGGCTGTGACCTTTACCTGTTGCTCTTTGTAAAGTATGTTAATGGATAAGTACTTGCGTGGCCTGAACTCGAGATCTTTGGGTGGAATTTATCCAAACTAAGAACTGCATTGACATCTCATAAGGCTGTCCATTGCTATCCACTTCTTGATCTTTATCATTTAAGTGTAAGAGACTGGAGTTTTAATAACCATGTATGTATGTAGATTGACTTCACCACAGAAAATGTGGATAGAGTTTTCCTTCTGACTTCTTCTTGTTGGAATCAGATACAAATTATGTTAATAAAAAAGTATCTTTTCCAAAAAAAAGACTAATATGACCTTTTTTTTAAGTCTATCATAGGATGTGAGTGTTGCTGGCATTTGTTGCCCTTGAACAGAATGGTTTCTGTAAATATTTCACTGGAACAAGTCTTCCGCCACCAACACTCTTTAGTTATACAGTGAATAAAGCACCATATCTGCATCTACTGTACGAAAGTCAAAGCCCTGAGACCTACAGCCCCTGGTCCAGGTAAAGACAGCTGGTTTCAAACCCGGGTTTGAATCCTGCCATGGCAGATGCTGGAATTTGAACAAATAAAAAATATCTGGAATTAAGAAACTATTGATGACCATGAAACCATTGTCAATTGTTGGAAAACACTCATCTAGATTACTAATACCCTTTAGGGAAGGAAATCTACCTGGTCTTGTCTACATTGCCACAGCAATGTGGTTGATTTTCAAATGGGGTATCAAGCCACTCAGTTGTATGAACCAAGGGCAACTCGGAATGGGTAATAAATAGCCAGCCAGTGATGCCCATATCCCACAAATGAGTATGAAAAGTCCCCAGCTGCAACTTTAATTGACACTGAGGATTTAAGTTTAGATAGCACTTGATTATATAAATGTTGAACAGAAGAATGACATAACAGATCTGCAGGGGGAGTTTGGGGAAGTGTGTTTGGATAAGCCAGGTTGCTCTTGCTTGGCTCCGCTATTGAGAGACTAACTGACCATTTTTCCAAAACATTACGTAACTACCAGCAAAAATATTCCACTATAGAATGCCACTTTGGGACCTCTGTCAGCCCTTCAACATTTTGAGATTGATGACAGTAATAGGCACCCAGAAGTACTAAAATACAATATCAGTTCCTTCCAAGTCAAGGGTCAGCCTGACTTGGAAGTGTGGCACCACTCCTTTACTGTCACTGGGTCAAAACTTGGAACTCCTCCCTAGCACAATGTGGGTGTAGCAACACCACAGAGGGACAGCAACAGTTCAAGAAGGCAGCTTAACACCACCATTTCAAAGACAAATAAGAAGTGGGCAATAAATGTTAGTCTAGCCAGTGATGCCTACATCCCATAAATGAATAAAAGAAATTGACCACAATCCACTAACTTTCTTAGAGAGATTTAAATTAGATAGTCAATATCTTTTCCCAAAAATAGAGGAGTCTAAAAATAGAGGATATAGTTGACATGGAACTTCCTGCTTCAGCTATTTAACTTGAAAATCGCAAGGATTGCAGGCAAAAAATATACAATTGCAGATGCTCCACCCCAAATTTAATCAAGCAAATTGTTACCTGTAAGCTGTGGAAGATATAGTGACAGTAACCCTGAGAAATGCATGTGAATGAATGCATGTGGGTGTTCACTATTGTGTGTGTTTTGAGCTTTGAGTTACATTTTGCCTCGATTATGTAATAAAGAAAATAAAATGTCAAGATGTTTTCCCTTTCTATGGATTTATTTAGAATGGTCACTTTAGTTTTGAAACAAAATGGAGTTGAGAAGTCAGGTAACTTTTTCTTTTAATAGACATGCAACTAAACAAGGCAACTTAAAAGTAAAATACTGTGGATGCTGGAATCTGAAACAGAGAAAATGCTGGAAAATCTCAGCAGGTCTGTTCTTTTCAAGTTCCCTCCAAGCCACGGGCCAGCCTGACTTGGAATTATGTCACCATTTCTGTCCTTTTTAAGAACACATTTGTCTTTTTCAATCAATAGCCATAGAGTCCTCGAGGGTTACAGCATGTAAACAGACCCTTCAGCTCAACATGTCCATGCTGCCCTTTTTTTAACCCCTAAGCTAGATCCAATTGCCTGTGTTGGTCCATTTCTCTCAACATCCATCTTACCTATGTAACTGTCTAAACGCTTTTTAAAAGACAAAATTGTACCCGCCTCTACTACTACATCTGGTAGCTTGTTCCAGACACTCATCACCCTCTGTGAGAAAAAAACTGCCCCTCTGGATATTTTAGTATTTCTCTCCTCTCACCTTGGCCTCTAGTTTTAGACTTCCCTACTTTTGGGAAAAGATATTGACCTTTTCTACCTTGTCTATGCCCCTCATTATTTTATAGACCTCTATAAGGTCTCCCCTCAGCCTCCTATTTTCCAGAGAAAAATGTCCCAGCCTATGCAGCTTCTTCTTATAACTCAAACCATGGTAGCATATTTGTAAATTTTTCCTGCACTCTTTCTAGTTTAATAATATCCTTCCTATAATAGGGTGACTAGAACTGCACACAGTATTTCAAGTGTGGTCTTACCAATATCTTGTATAACTTCAACAAGATGTCCCAACTCCAGTATTCAATGTTCTGATCAAATGAAACCAAGCATGCCAAATTCATTCTTCATCTCTCTGTTCACCTGTGATTCCACTTTCAAGGAGCTGTGAACATGTGCCCTAGATATCTTTGTTCTGTAACTCTCTCCAATGCCCTACCATTAACTCAGTAAGTTCTGCCCTTGTTCAATCTATCCAAATGCAACACTTTGCATTTGTCTAAATTAAACTCCATCGGCCATTCATCAGCCCACTGGTCCAATTAATCAACATTCTATTACAAGCCGAGATAACCTTCTTCACTCTCCACTATGCCACCAATCTTGGTGTCATCTGCAAACTTACTAACCATGCCAACCAAATTCTCATCCAAATCATTAATATAAATGAAAAGTAACAGTGAACTCAGCACCGATCCCTGAGGCACACCATTGGCCACAGGCCTCCAGTTTGAAAAACAACCACCCTTTGTCTTTTGTCATCAAGCCAATTTTGTATCATTTAGCTGCCTCACCTTATGAAACAATCTACCATGTGGTATCTTGTCAAAGACCTTGCTAAAGTCCATGTAGACAACATCAACTGCACTCCCTCATCTACCTTC
Organism: Sphyrna mokarran; assembly: GCA_024679065.1. NCBI lineage: Eukaryota > Metazoa > Chordata > Chondrichthyes > Carcharhiniformes > Carcharhinidae > Sphyrna > Sphyrna mokarran. The sequence goes on from JAGIQG010000002.1 coordinate 29,271,088, forward strand.
TTGGTTACCCCTTCAAAAACTCAAACAAATTTGTGAGACATGATTTTTCCATTCACAAAGCCATGCTGACTGTCCCTAATCAATCCTTGTGTCTCTAAATGCCTGTAAATTCTGTCTCTCAAAATACCTTCTAACAACTTACCCACTACATATGTAAAGTTCACCGGCCTGTAGTTCTCAGGCTTTTCCCTGCAGCCCTTCTTAAATGAAGATACAACATTTGCCATTCTCCAATCTTCAGGCACGTCACCTGTGACTATCGGTGATTCAAATATCTCTGGTGGGAGACCCGCAATTTCTTCCCTAGCCTCCCACAGTGTCCTGGGACACATTTCATTAGATTTATTCACATTGATGCGCTTTAAGACTTCTAACCCCTCCACCAAGAGTTGGAAAACAGAGAGGGAAACCATCTTATCATTTTTCCCTTGTCCATAACAACACCACTATTTGCAACTTGGCTTCCAAACCACTCACCATGCTGACTTTGAACTAGATTGCCATTCTTTCAGTATTGCTGAGTCAAAATTGTGGGATTCTCTTAACAACACTGTCAGTGGACTGCAGCAGTTCAAACATATAGTTCACCATCACCTTCTCAAAGGGAATTAGGGATTGGCATTAAATGTAGGCCTTGCTAGTAATGCCCAAACTCATAAAAGAATTAAAAAATATTCATTGGTGCTTAATGGTGGACATTTCAATTTTGCAATTGAATTCCCAAGGTAGCACGAGCCCATTTGGTCCAATGAGTCTGTACTATCTCTCTAAAAGAGTATTTAGCTCTAGGTTCACCCCCCCAGCCCTATCTCTGTAATCTTGCACATTTCCTATGGCTATTCCATCTAATCCACATACCTTTGGACAGTCAGGGGCAATTTACATGGCCAATCCATCTAACCTGCATATCCTGGGCAGCCCAGTGGCACACTAGTTAGCACTGCTGTCTCACAGCGCCAGGGTCTCGGGTTTGATTCCAGCCTCAGGTGACTTGCGTGGTGTTTGCACATTCTCCCCATGTCTGCGTGTATTTCCTCTGGGTATGCCGGTTTCCCTCTTTAGACCAAAAATGTGTGGGTTAAGGTGATTGGCTATGCTAAATTAACCCTAGTGACGGGGGAGGATTAGCATAGTAAATATGAGGGTTATGGAAACAAGGCCTGGGTGGGATTGTGTTTGGTGCAGACCCGATGGGCTGAATGTCCTCTTTCTGTAATGTAAGATTCTATGATCTTTGGGCTGTGGGAGAAAATTGAAACGAAACTAAAACATCTGAAGGAAACCCATGCAGACATGGGCAGAACCTTAAAGTTCCACACAAATAATCATCCAAGACCAGATTTGAACCCGAATCCCTGGCATTTGGGGTAGCAGTGTTAACAATTATGCTACCATGTTGCCTGAATAAGTATTTGAATCAATATTCAAAGCAGAAGTAAACATAGAGAAAGGGACAGAGAGCAGGTACTTGATTGTTTTGGATTGCCCTAGCAAAGGTCTGGTACAGGTATGATAGTTCAAGGAGCCAACTGTTATAAACTACAGACATATCAGATTCCTGTAAAGTTTCTTCCGCTAAAGTAAATTAATGTGCACCAATTCAATTATTATATATTAAATTACCAAACTATTGGCCATTATAACAGATCATAAGCAACATTTAAAAAGATAAAATTTTATTTTCAGTCTCTTTCTTCATATACTTTGATGCAATACATCACATATTTGCCACGTTTCTTAAACAAATCTTTAATTCCTATTAGTCAAGAATTTTTAATTGAATTAATGATAAAAGAAAGAGGGAAGGAAGTCATCCAAACAAATCAGAATACATTTTATAATTTGTAAACATTCCAGGGATGTACACACACCAGCAACGAATGGAGGACCCTTATATACAGTGAGCATTGAAGTGGATGCTGTCTCAAGGATACATTAAGAGGTCTTTGATCTTTCCCTTGCAGTAGACAGTTCACATTAATTATTCTATAAAGAGTTAAATTATCACTGATGTGTGCTATGCACCCATTATGAGACATAATAACCATGTTGCACTAATTGACATGTTGCAAGGATGGTGATTTAGCTGACACCTCTTTCTGCGGAAAATATGCAGGTACCTGAAAATTAGATTCCTGTGGTTAAATTGTTGTGAACACATTTGCTAGTGCTCTTCCCAAGCCACTCTTCTCCATTCTTCTCAAAAATTTAAAGTTTATTTATTAGTCGCAACTAAGGATTACATTAACACTGCAATGAAGTTACTGTGAAAGTCCCCTAATCAGCATAATCCAGCACCTATTCGGTCAATGTACTAACTAGCACATCTTTCAGACTGTGGGAGGGAACTGGAGCACCCAGAGGAAACCCATGCAGACATAGGGAGAACGCGCAAACTCCACGTAGATAGTGACGCAAGCTGGGAATCGAACTTGGGTTTCTGACGCTGTGAGGCAACAGTGCTAACCATTGTGCTACCCTACCATCCCTGTGATTGGTTTTGATTTCATGGGTGCAAAATATCCTCCTCTGCTTTATCTAAGTGGTTATTCCTCATATAGAATAAAGAACAAAGAAAATTACAGCACAGGAATAGGCCCTTCAGCCCTCAAGGCCTGCATTGACTATGGTGCCCGACTGAATTAAAACCCACTACCCTCCTGAGGACCATATACCTCTATTCCCATCCTATTCATGTATTTGTCAAGATGCCCCTTTAAAGTCACTATCATATCCGCTTCCACTACCTTCTCCAGTAATGAGTTCCAGGCACCCACTACTCTCTGTGTAAAAAAATCTTTAAACCTTGCCCCTCGCACCTTAAATCTGTGCCCCCTAGTAATTTACTGTTCCACTCTGGGAAAAGGCTTCTGACTATCTACTCTATCCATGCCCTCATAATCTTGTAAACTTCTGTCAGGTCTCCCCTCAAGCTCTGTCATTCCAGTGAAAACAAATCAAGTTTGTCCAGTCTCTTCTCATAGTTAATGCCCTCCATACTGAGCAACATCTTGGTAAATCTTTTCTGTACCCTCTCCAAAGCTTCCACATCCTTTTGGTAGTGTGGCAACCAGAATTGAACACTATATTCAAGTGCAGTTCAACTAAGGTTCTATAAAGCTGCAATATGACTTGCCAATTTTTAAATACCCCAGCCAATGAAGGCAAGCATGCCGTATGCCTTCTTGACTATCTTCTCCACCTGCATTGCCACTTTCAGTGACCTGTGTACTTGTGCATCCAGATCCCTTTGCCTATCAATACTCTTAAGAGTTCTGCCATTCAATGTATATTTCCTATATAAATCATACATTTTTCCCAGCTTTGTATAGTTGCACATTTTGTGGTGGAATATATATATTTATGTATTTTTGAGTTTATGTACATATTCTGTGTAGAGAACGATAAAACTGTGACTGTGAGACCAGGATTAAACACAGCGATGTTGTAGATGTCAGATTGTAGAGTCTAAACGATGGAAGACTAAAGGTCTGATCTTTTAGCATTTAGTGTTGAGGCATATTGTGGGTTGTAGCTTACAAGTAAACAGAGTATATTTGAAATTTGCGTTTGAGGATATGTGTCAAAATTGATATGTAGCTATTTCATTTTTTAAAAGGTTCAAAAGTATCAAAGGACATGTGTATTTTACAGAAGATTCATGAGTAAACTGGAATTGGCATTTCTTTTTTAAATATTGACCCAAACATGGTGATGAAATGGGAACATGAAAGTTTTTAATGTTGGGAATCTGGGTTTTCTAAGATATTTGAAACTAATGGAGGAGTAAGCTGAAATGGGTGAGAAATGTATTTACAACAACAGAGCTCTAACTGTGGGGAGTTGCTGAGAGGCAGTGGGGAGACAGGACGGGGTGCTCCTATGGAAAGCCATCTCCTGAAAGCCATACACTTTCGAAGTGTTGCTGGAAAAGCTAAGGAAGTCTTTTAACTGAAGAAGTACAACTCAGGTTTTGGGCCAGGGAAATATTTGTCCTGAGAAACAGTTGATTTTTAAGTCTCACTTTGGAAAAACATATCGTAATCTGGAATGTCATGGAATGGAATTCTGTTACAAGCAAAAGCAATTTCTCAGTTTGAATAATATTTCTTGATTTTAAGGTTGACAATTTATATTGCTGAAAAGAGTGTCCTATTGCATACCTTTGGCAACGTTTTTGGTGGTTTGGCTTATAAGATTTTCCTAACTGAGTGGGCGAGATTCTCCAGCCTCCTAGACACGTGTTTCCCACTGGCGGGAAATGGCACATTGTTTACCAGTGGTGGAATTCTCTCGTCCAACTGCTGTCAATGGGAATTCCTATTGATGTCGACCCACATCAGCAGGAAACCCCTCCGGCAGGGCCGGAGAATCCCGCCAGTGTGAACGGCTGGAGAATTCCAGACTGTATCTTTCAATGTTGCTTGTTCAGGTTTTATTTTTTCTTTTAATGAACATTTTAATAAACAGTTCTTTGAATTTGTTAAGTAATTGCTGAAGGCAATTATGATTTTGCTTTCAATAGCTGTCCTCTCTTTTGTTTGATCCATCAATGACTTTAATTGGAATATGAATACAAAAGGATTTTTATAACTTATTTGGTCAAATTATCTTTGTTTGACATTTGTTCCTTCCCTCTCTCCCTCCTTCGGTCCCCCAGCCCGACAGATGTCCTTGCTGATCTTTCAGTTTCCCATTCTGATATAGTGTTTACACTCGGGATGTTAACCTGGCTTCTCTCTCCACCTCTGACCACACCCATTCGCTGGCAGGAGACAGGGAAATGGTCTGCCATTATGGCAGGGACCTGGTCATTAATCCCGCAGATTTTCATTGGTGCCGATTTCCAACTCGTTTCTACAAAACAAACACAAACAGGTTGCAAACGGTCCAGAGGGAGTGGGAACCAAAGCAAAGATGAATTAACTGAAGGGGAACCAGAGTGTCAGGTGATTAAGACTCAGAGAAGGAGCAGGCAGGGTGTAGTTGCTAATCAAAGAGGGTCTGGTAGACTGAAGTGCATTTGTTTCAATGCGAGAAGTGTAACAGGTAAGGCAGATGAACTTAGAGCTTGGATTAGTACTTGGAACTATGATGTTGTTGCTATTACAGAGACTTGGTTAAGGGAAGGACAGGATTAGCAACTTAACATTCCAGGATACAGATGTTTCGGGCAGGATAGAGGAGGATGTAAAAGGGGTGGGCGAGTTGCACTACTGGTTAAGGAGAATGTCACAGCTGTATTGTAGGAGGAAACCTCAGAGCACTCATACAGCGAGGCATTATGGATTGAGCTCAGGAATAGGAAGGGTGTAATCACAATGTTGGGTGTTTTCTATAGGCCACCCAACTGCCAGCAGGACTTAGAGGAACAGATAGGTAGGCAGATTTTGGCTAGGGTTTTTGTGGCATGAGATTTTATCTTCCATTATATTAACTGGGACTCAGTTAGCACTAGGAGTGTGAATGGGGCAGAGTTTGTAAGCAGCATCCCAGGAGGGCTTCTTAAAACAGTATGTAGATAGTCCAACTAGAGAAGGGGCCATACTGAACTGGTATTGGGGAATGAGTCCAGCCAGCTGGTCGACATTTCAGTTCGGGAACAGTGACCACAATTCAATAAACTTTAAGGTACTGATGGATAAAGAAAAGTGTAGTGGTCAAGTTAAGATGCTAAACTGGGGGAAGGCAAATTACAACAACATTAGGTAAGAACTGACAAATGTAGACTGGGGACAGATGTTTGAAGACAAATCAACATCTGACATGTGGAAGGGTTTCTAGTGTAAGTTGATAGGGATTCAGAGCTGGCATATTCCTGTAAGGATGAAGGATAAGGATGGCAAGTTTTGGGAATCTTGGATAATGAGAGATATTGTGAACCTCGTCAAAGAGAAAAAGGAAGCATTTGTCAAGGCTCAGGAGTCTGGGAACACATGAAGCAAGTGTGGAATACAAGAAATGTAGAAAGAAACTTAAGCAAGGAGTAAGAAGGGCTAAAAGGGGGCATGAAAAATCATTTGCCAGTAGGAAAATCCCAATGCTTTTTATACATGTATAAAGAGCAAGAGGGTAGCCAGGGAGAGAGTTGTCCCACTCAAGGACAGCGGAGGGAATGTATGCATGGAGCTAGAGGAAATGGGCAAGGTATTAAATGAGTATTTCAGTATTCACCAAAAAGAAAGACTTGATGGGTGATGAATCTGGGAAAGGGTGTGTAAATTGTCTGAGTCACGTTGAGATCCAAAAGGAGGAAGTATTGGAGTTCGTGAGAGACATTAGGGTAGACAAGTCCCCAGGACCTGATGGGATATACCCTAAAATACTGAGAGAGGTAAGGGAGGAAATTGCTGGTGCCTGAGAGATTGTTGAGAGAAATCTTTGTATCCTCATTGGCTACAGGGGAGTTCCCAGTGGATTGGAATTAGCCAAAGTTATTCCTTTTTTTAAGAAGAGTCACAAGAGTAATCCAGGTAATTACAGGCCTTACGTCAGTGGGAGGAAAATTATTGGAGAGGATTCTTTGAGAAAGTATTTACTCCCACTTGAAAATAAATGGATGTATTAGCGAGAGACAACATGATTTTGCGATTTCCCAGAATGTTGCTTAGTATGGAGGGCATTAGCTATGAGGAGAGGTTGAAGAAACTTGGTTGTTCTCACTGGAATGACAGAGGTTGAGGGTAATCTGATTAAAATCTACAAGATTATGAAGAGCATGGACAGAGTAGATAGTCAGAAGCTTTTTCCCATGGTGGAAGAATCAATTACTAGGGCCAATAGGTTGAAGGTGCAAGGGGCAAGGTTTAAAGGAGATGTACGAGGCAGATTTTTTTACACAGAGAGTAGTGGGTGGCTGGAACTTGCTGCTGGCAGGTAGTGGAAGCAGATGGGATAGTGAATTTTACAGGGCAGCTGGACAAATGCATGATTAAGAGGGGAGTAGAGAGATGTAGTCCCTGGAAATTGGAGAGTGAGGGAGTGGGTGAAGTGGGCGGTTTAATTCAGTCGGGTAGGATGGTCAGTGCAGGCTTGGAGGGCCGAAGGATTTTCTTTGTTCTTTGAGACAGATTTCAATCTGAGATCCGGCTGGCTCAACATTAACATCAACGGCTATGGTTGTAACACTTTTGAATGAACCGCAGACTGATTCAGCTGCTGTCAAGACTCTCACTTCTGAATCAAAAGGTTGTGCTCTATCATTAGAGGTGCCTGTCTACTATTGAGATTTTAAGTTGTACACTAGTGCAATGGCTATGTTGCTCACCCAGGCACCTGAGTTGAAATCCCACTGTTTGTTGTGGACCAGTGCCAGAAAAAAGAAAGGATCCCAAAAATGTTCAAATACCTTAGGGGAGATAGTGGCACAGTGATGTTGCCATTGGACTAGTAATCCAGAGACCCAGATTAATTTTCTCTCCCCCTGGCCCCCCACAACCCCGTTTCTCTCTCTCCCTCTTCACCACCCCTCCCACCCATACACATACATATTCCCTGAGTCCCGGGTTCAAATCACAGCAGATGTTGAAATTTTACTTCAATAACAATCTGGAATTAAAAGTCTACTGATGATCATGAAACCATCGTCAATTATCGTAAAAACCCAGCTGGTTCATTAATGTCCTTCAGGGAAGGAAATCTGCCATCCTCACCTGGTCTGATCTACATGTGACTCCAGGACCCACAGCAATGACTCTTAAATGGTCTCTGAAGTGGCCAAGAAACCCACTCAGTTGAAAAGCAATTCAGGATAGGCAATAAATGTTGATCCAGCCAGCGATGCCCACATCCCACAAAGGAATAAAAGAAACTGATTCACTCAGTCTTTCAGAAAAGATATCCTGTGACTCCAATATGACCTATTTAGCATGAGGCTCTGGCTCCAGATTGTGTAACTGGCATTCAATGCTCACTAGTCAGCTATGAGCACAGCAATAAATGCCCATTTCTGAAATGCTTCAGGGCATGTTAAAGATCCTGCAACGTTATTTGTGTTTGTCAATGCAAATGAAAGATATGGTAAATGTATGTCTTACTTGCTGTTTTTAAAGGTTCCATTCAATTTGTTTTTGAAACTACCTTTAATTGTATTATGCAACTGGTATTCCTAATGATATGGAAAAGGTTATCCAAAAGGAAACATTTTATTGCATAGAGGCAATCCACAGAAGATGATGCGTATGTGCTGAACTTCACGTGGTAAATGGGGCTAAAGTTTATGCTGCAGTACCAGAAGACGGTGCATATCTTAGAATAGCACGTACACCAAGGAATTAACTGATAACTCCAAAGGAAACTATCAGCCCATCGGGGTAACATTTATCAAACCTAGCGCAGTGTGATCCAGCAGATGTAAATTAAAGGTATCACTGGAACTATCAAAGGTTCGAGACCTAAGCCCTTATGTATTTATCTATTAGCAATGTTGATTTTAAACAATGTTATATGTAAGCCTAAACTAAGAGCCACAAATCCGTCATCACTTTTAAGTATGCCACATGTAAAATTATGTCAGTATTGTGAAAATATGATCATGGTTCCATGGTTACCTGAACACAACAAAGTCCATTACTTCATCCCAAAAATTACAGTCCTTCAAACAAATCTTATCACTATTAATCTCATAGCAGCCAAATGAATGGGCTAACATGTAAGCCCCACATATATTTCAGGCTGCTGAAGCACTTACATTCCTGAAGAAATGCGAGATGATTTAATTAATAAAACATAGAAGACATGAAAGGAGATTGTCAGAATCGTTGCTCACTATACAAAACAGTGCATAGTAATAACCCTGAGAGGCTGCATTCAGGAATTCCAATAATATTCCAACAAGTGCTAATAGGAATACAGCTTTTTAGTAAGGACACTGGAATCCCACTTTTGTTTTTCTTTTCTCTTTCTTCGACTTCTCTGTATAAGGAATCTGGGATAATGAAATGAAGCATACTGCAGTATCGAAGCACAGGGAGTTCTCCCAGGGGTTTTGGTCAGCATTCCTCCTTCAGCTGCTTGTCAGTAGCTGGTGGTGAGAGCTGTTCCCTCACGTTGCCAGCACTGTGCAACATGCAGAAGGTCATCATGAATCTTCAGACCTGCTCAGGTGAGTACTGCAGAGATGTCTTAGAAGCCCTCAGGTATGGGTAATAAATGCTGGCCCAGCCAGCAAAGTCCACATTCCATGAAGGAATAAATAGAAAATAAACAAATAATTGGAGGTGAAGACAGTCCCACAAATATCACCATCTCAATTCTGGGGGAACATGTGCAAAAGACTAAGCTGGAGCACTTGCAACTATGCTTCTTTTGATTCATTCATATGATGCGGGCATCGCTGGCTGGGCCAGCATTTATTGCCCATCACTAATTTATAAGTCATCCACATTGCTGTGGATCTGGATAGGTGTTGCCTAGACCAGGTAAGGACCCCAGGAGTTTCCACCCCACCAGAGTGATGGCATAAAGCACACCCACTCCTTTTGTTTCTTTAAATGGCTCAAAATCTGAGGACAAAACAGATTTGTGCAGATCCTTCGTGGGATGTGGATATTGCTGGCTGGGCCAGGATTTATTGCCCATCCCTAATTGCCCTTCAACCGAATAGCTTCCCAGGCCACTTCAGAGCCCATTTAGAATAAAGAACAAAGATCAATACAGTGCAGGAACAGGTCCTTCGGCCCTACAAGCCTGCACCGATCATGTGTTCCTAATTAGATCATCTGTTCGTATCCTTCTATTCCCAGTCTGTTCATGTGGCTGTCTAGATAAGTCTTAAATGATCCTAGTGTGTCTGCCTCAACCACCTTGCATGGTACTGCATTTAGAACAAAGAATAAAACAGCACGGGAAACAGGCTCTTCGGCCCAATGAGCCCGCGCCGCCACCCCGATGTTCCCAACTCTACCCGCGATTCCTGTCTATGTTTATTGATCTATGGATTAAAAAACAAATTTGAGACAATTTAGGGAGAATTTGTTTTGCCAATTAGCCTAAGAGCACATCTTTGGGATGTGGGAGGAAATTGGAGCACCCAGAGAAAACCCACGCAAGCACGGGGAGAATGTGCAAACTCCCACAGACACAGGCCCAAATCCATGTATCTGCGCAGCACAGCGATAGTCACTGAGCTGTCGTGTTGCCCATCAAATGGTCCAGGTCAAGCGTACACTAACGACGTGAAGCACTAGGATACTCTCAAAAAAGATCCAAGAGCAGCCCTCTCATGACCCATCACGTGTATGCCCCTCGTTAGACAACAAGGTGGACCAAAGCACCTGTAGGATAAAACAAGTACATCAATATCATCATCTATTTACACACTTCCCAGGGACTCCCAAGGCTCATGATCCCTATTTTAAATCAGTTTTCTATATCCCTCCATTCCCATTCTGTTCATGTGCCCATCTAAGTATTTCTTAAATAACTCCAGAGTACCTGCCTCCACCACTTTATTTAGCAGCGCATTCCATACTGCCACCACCCTCTGTGTGAAAAAACTCCCTCTAGCGTCCAAATTATACCTTACCCCCCTCACCCTAAGCCCGTGACCCCTCGTGCTATTTGAGTCCATCCTAGGAAAAAGCTTAACCCGGTTTACTCTATCTATACCCCTCATAATCTTGTACACCTCTATTAGATCTCCTCTAAGTCTACATCTTTCTAAGGAAAACAGTCCCAATTTGCCTAACCTCTTCTCGTAATTCAGACCTTCCATACCAGGCAGCATCCTGGTAAACCTCCTCTGCATTTTCTCCAGAGTCTCCACGTCCTTCCGGCAGTAAGGCGACCAGAACTGGACGCAGTATTCCAAATAAGGTCTAACCAACGTTTTATACAACTGCAACATTAAAGACCAGCTCTTGTACTCTATATCCCTTCCTATAAAGGCTAACATATCATATGCTTTCTTCACAACCTTCTCCACCTGCTCTGCCACCTTCAGAGACTTGTACACCTGCACCCCCAGGTCCCTCTGCGTTTTTATACTCTTAATAGGTCTATCCTTTATCATATACTTCCCTCTACATTCTTTCTCCCGAAATGCATCACCTCACATTTATCAGGATTGAATTCCATCTGCCATCTGTCTGCCCAAGCTACCAGCCTATCTATGTCCTGCTGCATTGCCTGACAATGCTCCTCACTATCAGCAAGTCCAGCCATCTTTGTATTGTCTGCAAACTTGCTGATCACTCCACTTACTCCCTCTTCCAAGTCATTTATATATATTACAAATAGAAGAGGTCCCAGTACCGAGCCCTGCGGCACACCACTAGTGACCGACCTCCAGCTAGAAAAACACACTTCCACTATTACTCTCTGTCTCCTATTACCAAGCCAGTTACTTATCCATCTAGCTACCTGTCCTTGTATCCCATGAGCAGGAATTTTAAGAGTCAACTACACTGCTGTAAGTCTGGAATCACATGTTGACCAGACCAGGTGAGGAAGGCATCTTTCCTTCCCTAAAGAAAAGAAGTATTATACTCAACTTTCTGATTGAGCCTGAAACTTTGACAAATTCTAATCAAATCGCCTCCTGATTTTTTTTTGGCTTCCCTGATATATTTTCTGCCTGCCACAAATCCTACTGTTGGCAGGAGAGGCAAAATTCAGCCTACGGGTCTAAACAGCCAATGGAGCTGTTAAGGAAATTGTGCATGCTCACACATATTGCCCACACAGTCCCAATTCATTTACTGCAATATTATGTCATTAGAAAGTGCGTAGAAATACATTTTCTTCAACATATTCCAACACACACATATTACTGCCTGCAGTAATTCTGGTGGGTGCACTGTGAATACCAGCCAGAGGCCTCGACTGCTGCAGATCTTAGATCTTTGAAATGTAATGATGCCAGCATGGAAGCATGCATAATAGCTTCAAGGCATCCTTTGTTGCCCGAGGGCATGCAGGTAGATCAAAGACTCAGAAAAATCAGACAAGATATACATTTGCACCACACTGCGCCCCTCATGTGAAGATTGGATTAGTGTGTAAACCACCAGCAGCAGACTGTGTGCTTTCATTGGCATCAATAAATTGAAATGAGATCCAAGTAAGCAATTTTAAACCCATATTTTGGGCACCTCAGATTGAAGGATGGGTAACCCTCACTCTACTGCTTTAGGATGAGCATGTTGCAGCAGTTAAAAGTTACAGCACAAAAGAAGCCACTCAGCTCATCTTGTCCATGCTATCCTGAGGATTTTGTGAGCTGTTTTGGGCACCATATCTAAGGAAGGATGTGCCAGTCTTGGGAAGGACCCAGAGGAGACTCACAAGAATGATCCCTGGAATGAAGAGCTTGTCCTATGAGGAATGGTTGAGGACTCTGGGTCTGTACTCATTGGAGTTTAGAAGGATGAGAGGGGATCTTATTGAAACTTACAGGATACTACAAGGCCTGGATAGAGGGGACACAGAGAGGATGTTTCCACGAGTAGAAAAAACTAGAACCAGAGGGCACAACCTCAGACTAAAGGGATGATTATTTAAAACAGAGATAAGGAATTTCTTCAGCCAGAAAATGGTAAATCTGTGCAACTCTTTGCCACATAAGGCTATGAAGGTCAGGTCATTGAGCCTTTAAAACAGAGATAGATAAGTTCTTGATTAATAAGAGGGTCAAGGGTTATGGGAAAAAGGCAGGAGAATGGGGATGAGAAAAAAAATCAGCCATGATTGAATTAGACCGAATGGCCTAATTCTGCTCCTATGTTTCATGGCCTTATGGCCTTATCCTGACAGGATGTTCCATCTTGTGGGAGAATTTAAAGCTACTGGCCTCTGCACCAGATTCACCAACCTCATCGGGAACTGGAATTCTCTGGTCCCCGCTGCAGTAAACAGATATTTGGTTGAGTGCCAAACTTTCCAAACTTGCTGGCAGGGGTGATGGGTGCGAGAGTATTCCAACCATTGTTTAAATATAAGGAGTCACCCATTTAAAATGGAGATGAGGCAAAAACAATTCTCTCAGAGGGTCAGGAGTCTTTGGATCTCTCTTTCTGAAAAGGTGCTGGAAGCAAAGGATGTGATCTTACCAAAAAGATTCTATCTACTGAACGAGTGTGAAAACGGGAGGGAATTTTCCTCAACACCACCACCCCCCACTTTTTTTGGCGAGCTCCCAGATGAAGTCATACGGCACTTGTGATTATGAGCCCAAATGTGATTTTCACCAGTAGGGGGAATGGGCAGAGCCGAGTCATGCCAGGAAAGCGGCTACTGATCTGTAGATGTGCCATTGCGCAGGTACCCTAATCTCCCACTGTACTGTGTACAGTGTGTATGCAGTGCACTGGAAAATCTGTCAATCTTATTGACAGTATAATGAGCTGATAAGATTGCCCCCTAGCATCTTTGAAAATTTTTTAAGGCAAATAAGGATAGATTATTGGTAAGCCAGAAGATGATCTGTTATTGGGGATAGATGGAATGCAGATTTGAGGTTACAATCAGATCAGCCATGATTTTATTAAATGGCAAAGCAGGCTCAAGGGGCTGAATGGCCTACTCCTGATGTTTATTCCTACATTTGTATGATGGGATGAAATCAGTGGTCATAGAACATAAAATATAGAACTTAGAAAAACTACACTTTAATCAGGCCCTTTGGCCCACAAGTTGCGCCAATCATATCCCTACCTACTAGGCTTACCTATAACTCTCAATCCTATTAAGTCTCATGTACATATCCAGAAGTCTCTTAAAAGACCCAATCAAATTTGCCTCCACCACCTACGGCAGTCGATTCCACTCACCCACCACTCTCTGAGTGAAAAACTTACCCCCAACATCTCCTCTGTACCTACTCCCCAACACCTTAAACCTGTGTTCTTTCATAGCAACCACTTCAGCCCTGGGAAAAAGCCTCTGAGAATCCACCTGATCTATACCATCTCTATCAGATCACCTTTCATCCTTTATCTCTCCAAGGAGAAAAGACCGAGCTTCCTCAATCTATCCTCATAAGGCAAGGCATGGTCAGTTTTAGACTTTGCTTGACTCTACTTGCTGGGCAATATAAGATTGGACAGATGTAAAACAGGAAGCCGTTCCAATCCTGTCAGATTTCTGTGTGGTGAATGAAATTAAATTTACCCCAGAGAACTCAAACTTTTCACTACTGTGGTCCTCAGTATAAATTGTGAGCCTCTCCAGATGAGGTGCATGTTGTAAGGAACAGTTGTGGGGATATTGGAAGGCTGCACATATCAAGTGATGCAGAGAACTGCTTTGGAGTGTTAAAATGCCTGTTGTTACTTAGCTGGCTGTGGCAAGGTACTCTTGACCTCAGCATGCTTCAGAGCAAAGACTGTCCTCATGTATCCCATCCCTCCTCCTCCTGGCTGATTACATTCTGCTTTAGAATACTAGATATACTTAAACTGATGCCCAAAAGTGTGCAGGGTGTGAGTGCCACTTTCAGAGAATTCAGAGTGTGGCAGAATGTGCAATGACAAATCATACAATTATACTGCACAGAAGAAGGGTCATTCAGCCCATCATAACAGTGCCATTTTCCAGGAAGCCAAGGGGCGAAGAATAATACTGGAGTTAATCTATGCAAGCAAGGTTATAAAAATGTATGTAAGTAGGTAGACATTCTAAACATACACTTCCTCAGCCAGATTTCACAATTCCAGGGGTGCTTAGAGACCTTCATAAGAGTTGCTGCATGACTTCTACCCAGCCACCTAATTTTCTGCTGGATATAGATAACACGGTGTGATCATCTTTTGACAAATGGGTAATTTTCATAGAATCATTAAATCCCTACAATACAGAATGAGGCCATTTGACCCATCAAGTCTGCACTGATCACAATCCTACACAGGCTCCATTCCCTTAACCCCACACATTTACCCTGCTAATTGACAACAGGGTCAATTTTACCATGGCCTATCAACCTAAACTGCACATCTTTGGACTGTGGAAGGATACTGGAGCACCCAGAGGAATTCCACGCAGACAGTCACCTGAGGCTAGAATCGAACCTGGGTCCCTGGCGCAGTGAGGCAGCAGTGCTAACCACTGCTCTGCAGTGCCACCCAATTCTGTTTAAAAGCAACAGAAGGCAGGCATTTGTAAAAGAGTGAAAGAGAAAGGCAATCTCTGAAACCTACATTTTCCTTACAAGCCTGTAAAAGCATGTAAATGACCGTTACAGCACTAAATCCTATTAATGAGGTTGATGTTTCATCTGTTTCACACTGGTATATTCTTATTCATTCATAGGGTGCAAGTGTCACTGGCTGCACCAGCATTTGTTGCCCTTGAGAAGGTGATAGTGAGCTGCCTCCTTGAATCACTGCAGTCCACATTGTACAAGTACACACAGTAAGAAGTCTCATAACACCCGGTTAAAGTCCAAAAGATTTATTTGGTAGAAAATGCCACTAACTTTCGTAGTGCTGCTCCTTCATCAGGTGAGTGGGAGTTCTGTTCACCTGAGAAGGAGCAACGCTCCGAAAGCTAATGGCTTTTGCTACCAAATAAACCCTGTTGGATTTTAACCTGATGTTGTGAGACTTCTTACTGTGTTTACCCCAGTCCAATGCCGGTATCTCCACATCACGTGTACAAGTACACCCACAGTGCTGTTACAGAAGGGATTTTTGCAGTAGTTCTATTACAGCTGAATTGTTTGCTAGGCCATTTCAGAGAGTCAACAATATTGCTGTAGGGCTGGAGTCACATGTAGGCCTGATCAGGTAAGGAGACAGATATCCTTCCCTAAAAGACATTAATGAACTAGATGGGTTTTTTTTAACAAACAGTGGACAATTGTTCAATAACATTTATATAAACAAAGGAACTCCACAGGAATTTGCTGTGCAACTTCCTGTTGGAACGATCAGCAAAGTGCAATAATATAAATATTGACCAATCTATAGCATAAGTTAGATTGTGGAAATTCCACAATTTGAGAGAGTATGTTATATGCTCATTCATCAATAATGAGCATTTGGGAAGTAAATTACAAATCCTCTCCTCCCTCAGTAATTAGCAGCCTTCACTGAGAGGAGATTTTTCCTTTCTTTTCCCAGGCTAGGTTTTAAATCCAGGTCTACAGAGATAAAAGACTGCCAGCAACCATTGTTAGCTAAAAAAAATGTCAAACTAGACTTCTGACTACATTGAATTCAACTTTGACACTAATCTAAATTGCAACAAACGAAGAGTGTAAAGTCCTGATGGTTCTCTGAAAAGAAATGAAGTGCAGACAGCTTCCTTTTACGTAGAAATTATAAACCAATCAACAGAGCAGAGAGGCCAATTTATTTGGGCCTCTCTGCACACTGAGGCACATTGTGGGGAGAACATTCCAGGAATTAACCTGAAACTGTCACCGACTGATTAGTTTTTCCACATCCTGACACATAAGAGTTTCCGAAAATAAATATATTTAAAAAGGTGACTAAGTTAACCCACGCACCAGTTGGCAATTAAGGCGGAACATCATAACTAAAAGATATATATTGTGGTTAAAGGATGATAAACAGATTGATTCTAATGAAAGCTTATGATATTTGACAGGGGGAGGGGTCATTACATACAATGCCATTTTCTTTCTTTGATTGGCAAGAAAGGTGACCTAGTTCTTTTTTATGTGATTGTAATCTTAGGCAAAATACACACTGATGTTAAGTTTTTGCAGTAAGGATCATTCATTTTTTACTGTGATTAGAAATGAATACACAAAGGTAAAATTTATTTATTAGTGTCACAGATAGGCTTACATTAACATTGCAATGAAGTTACTGTGAAAATCCCCTAGTCGCTATGCTCTAGCACATGTTCGGGTACAATGAAGGAGAATTTAGCACCTAACCAGCACATCTTTTGGACTTGTGGGAGGAAAGTGGAGCATCTGGAGGAAACCCACGCAGATGTGGGAAGAATGTGCAAACTCCACACAAACAGTGACCCAAGCCAGGAATCAAACCTGGGTCCCTGGCACTGTGAGGTAGCAGTGCTAACTACTGTGTCACCATACTGACCATGGTATGAAATAATGTGGAGAGGCATATGTCCAAATCTGAGTCAGATCTCAAAATAATTCATTTGGTTTCATTGAGAAAGATGACTTGATTGCACTGTTGCTAAATAAGATCCAAAAACCAACAAGTTGTGGGAAGCACAGGGGATGGATTTTCAGTACCAGCCGACGACACATGGTAAAAGTGGACTGGAAGCTCTCATTCATCCTGCTTTCATTAAGGGAATGTTATATGGATCAATAATGGGGGCAATGGAGCTGCTCATCACAGTCCATATAGTCTCTCATGGATAAGTATCAGAGGCACATTCAGAATTGGACAAGGCACTATGGTTTTAAGTAGAAGAATTAATGTCAGATACAAGAACAGAGAGTTATTCCTATTGAGAAAGACAAAATAATGTGATTCTTTTCTCTTGAAATGACAAAGCTGAGGAATGATCTGATAGAGGCCTTTAAGATTTTGAAAGGGTTAGATTGGATAAATAAAGAGATGTCTACAGAATCCAGAGCTAGAAGCAAAGTATATATTGATTTGATTTGATTTATTATTGCCGAATAAATTAACATACAGTGAAAAATATTGTTTCTTGCAGGCTATACAGACAAAACATACCTCCATAGAGAAGGAAATGAGAGAGTGCAGAATGTAGTGTTACAGACATAGCTAGAATGCAAATAAAGATCAATTTAATGCAAGGTAGGTCTATTCAAAAGTCTGACAGCAGCAGGAAAGAAGCTGTACTTGAGTTGGTTAGTACGTGACCTCAGACTCCTGTATCTTTTTCCCGAAGGAAGAAAGTGGAAGAGAAAATGTCCGGAGTGCGTGAGGTCCTTGATTATGCTGGCTGCTTTGCCGAGGCAACAGGAAGTGTAGTCAGAGTAAATGGGTGGGAGGCTGGCTTCTGTGATGGATTGGGCTAATTCATGACCTTTTGGGCAGAGCAAGAACCATACAGGCTGTGATATAACCAGAAGGAATGCTTTTGATGGTGAGAGTCATACCTGACGTGCCAAATGTCCTTCGTCTTTTGAGAAAATTGAGGCATGGTGAGCTTTCTTAACTATAGTGTTGGCATGGAGGATCACAAAAAGTTCTTAGTGATCTGGATACCTAAAAACTTGAAACTCTTGAACTTTTTACTATGTCTCCATTGATGTAGACAGGGACATGTTCTCCTTTACGCTTCCTGAAGACGATGACAGTCTCCTTGGTTTTGTTGACATTGAGGATGAGATTATTTTTGTCCCACCAATTCACCAGATCCTCCATCTCATTCCTGGACTTTGTCTCACCATTATTTGAGGGCTGACACACTATGGTGATGTTGTCAGCAAACTTGAAAATGGAATTGGAGGGGAGTTTGACCACACAGTCATAGGTGTATAAGGAGTATAGTAAGGGGCTGAGAACACATCCTTGTGAGGCACTGGTGTTGAGGATAATCATGGAGGAGCTGTTGTTGCCCATCCTTACTGATTGTGGTCTGTGAGTTAGGAAGTTCAGGATCCAATCACAGAGGGAGGTGCTGAGGCCCAGGCCATGGAGTTTGGAGATGAGTTTTGTGGGAATAATAGTGTTGAAGGCTGAGCGGTAGTCAATAAATAGAAATATTTGTTATTTAGGTATTCCAGGAAAATGACATCTGCTGTGGATCTGTTGCAGCAATACGCAAACTGTAGTGGATCCAAATAGTCAGAGAGGCTGGAATTGATTCGGGCCATGACTAGCCTTCAAAACACTTCCTAATGATGGATATAAGTCAGTCACTAGTACAACCATTAGGAACTCTGGAAGGAGCTTCTTTACTCAAAGAGTTGTTGAAATGTAGAGCTCCCTGCACAAGAAGTAGTCGACATATCTAACATAAATGCATTTAAGGGAAAACTAGATAAATAGGAAAGAGAAAGGAATATCAGGATCTTATGATAGATTTAGAGGAAAAATGGTAGAAGGAGGTTTATTTGGAGCATAAATGTCAGCATGGGTCAGTTGATTTGACCCATGGCTTGTTGGCTTGTTGGCTTGTTTCTATCTCGTAAGTTCTATGGGCCAGATGGTTTGTGGGGGGGGGGAGCTTTGATATCCAGATGATTTCCAGATCCCAACACCATTGGGATCTGGTGGGAACATTGGGAACCATTGGGAACCATTGGGAACCATTGGGAACATCCCTCGAGCAGAGGGATCTTGGGGTACAAGTACATAGCTCTTTGAAAGTTGGCACCCAGGTTGATAAAGTTGTTAAGAAGGTGTACGGTGTGTTAGCTTTTATTGGTAGAGGGATTGAATTTAGGAGCCGTGAGGTTATGTTACAACTGTACAAAACTCTGGTGCAGCCGCACTTGGAGTATTGCGTACAGTTCTGGTCGCCGCATTACAAGAAAGATAGAACATAGAACATAGAACAATACAGCACAGAACAGGCCCTTCGGCCTTCGATGTTGTGCCGACCAAAATAAAAAGCAATGCCCCTCCTAACTGATGTGGAAGCATTGGAAAGCAGAGGAGGTTTACCAGGATGTTGCCTGGTATGGTGGGAAGGCCTTATGAGGAAAGGCTGAGGGACCTGAGGTTATTTTCATTAGAGAGAAGAAGGTTACTCGGTGACCTAATTGAGGCGTATAAGATGATCAAGGGATTGGATAGGGTGGATAGTGAGAGCCTTTTTCCTCGGATGGTGATGACCAACGCGAGGGGACATAACTTTAAATTAAGAGGTGGTAGTTATAGGACGGATGTCAGAGGCAGGTTCTTTACACAGAGGGTGGTGAGAGCGTGGAATGCCCTGCCTGCAGCAGTTGTGGACTCGCCTACTTTGGGGGCATTCAAATGTTCGGTGGATAGGCATATGGATGATATTGGAATAGTTTAGGTTAGAGGGTCCACTGGCCGGCGCAACATCGAGGGCCGAAGGGCCTGTACTGCGCTGTAATGTTCTATGTTCTATGTTCTATTTTGCAATGATACTGCTCACATCGGGCAGGAGGGAAGTTCAGCATTCAATTTGTGGAGCTGAGCATCTCTCGGAGATGGGAGTTGCCTGCAGGGCACGATCAACAAAGCCATCATGTGGCCTGCTGCTGCCATGCCGAAGAAGGCAGACACTGTTTGGAACATTGCATTAGCACAAAGGAAAGTGGCCATGAGGCCAAAATGAAGGTAATGTGCATGATCTGTCGCAAGATCCCCAATGTCATTTTCAATGAATTAAAGAAATGATTTCAATCCTTCCTCACTTCAGCTTTGTACCTTTTCCTCTTACCCACCATAGTGCATTAACAAGCTCCTCAGGGAGCCTTCATTAGTTGAAAGTCAGCAAGTTCCCTGTTTCCTCCTTAAAGAATAGAGTGGTGTCAAGATCCAGAAGTGCCTTCCGGGAATGTAATTTTTAAATTGATTTTGTACCTGGTCACAACCACAGTTGAAAATCTATGTAATATCACATACAGAAAAAGAAACAGTGATTTTATCAATCAGGCTTATTCATCCCAATTGCCTCTTATCAATTCCTCAGAATAAGGGTGCAATCCACAAGTTAAAACTTACTGGCAAATCGTGCTATTAATTGATTTAAAACTACACTCATCTAAGTTGCCTTGTATGTGGATAGAGCAAGCATAATCCACTAATACACAATCTTACATTTAAGACAAGCCACAATGAGTTCATCCCAAGCATATTAACCTCTTTGCTTTAAATAAATGATCACCTCCGCTAAAATGTTTCTTCCAAATATGATAATGTGTTTATGTGCCCATGTTTTGATGTTCTGACCCTGATTAACAGTAATGTTGTTGGGTCATGGAGGATAGAGTGAATTATTGAAGTGTCCAATCAGCCATGATCGTATTGAAGGGTGGAGCAGGATTGATGGACTGAATGGCCTACTCCTATTCCTATGTTCTGATACTGCACAATGCAAACGCACACGTCAAGATTACAATTAACACGATAATGAATATATCAAATCTGTCTTGTCATAGTGCACAAAATATTACTTCTATAAACCCAGTACATCTGGAACCATATTGTCTGTACACTCCTTGGAAATTTAGAGTATTCATATAAGATTCTGTCTTTCCCTGAGCCACATATATTATTTTGAAGAAAATTGCACATGGCATAGTGGTTAGCATTGCTGCCTCACAACTCCAAGGACCTGCGTTTGATTCTGGCTTGGGTCACTGTATGGAGTTTGTACATTCTCTCCATGTCTGCATGGGTTTTCTTCAGGTGCTCCGGTTTCTTCCAATAGTCCAAGGATTTGCGGGTTAGGTGTGTTGGCCATGCTAAATTGCCCTTTAGTGACCCAGGATGCGTAGTTTAGAGAGATTAGTGGAGTAAATATGTCTGGTTATGGGTATAGGGCCTCGGTGGGTTGTTGCAGATTCGAAGGGCTAAATGGCCTCCTTCTGCACTGTAGTGATTCCATTATCTCATTTTA
Source organism: Sphyrna mokarran (assembly GCA_024679065.1). Lineage (NCBI taxonomy): Eukaryota > Metazoa > Chordata > Chondrichthyes > Carcharhiniformes > Carcharhinidae > Sphyrna > Sphyrna mokarran. Next base: position 29,292,547 of record JAGIQG010000002.1, read on the forward strand.
TGAAATTAATTAATGTACTATTACCTATTTCTGATGGAGCCTATCCCAAATACCAACCATGCATAGCAAAGAACAAATTGTTTATCTGACTTCACTTGAGCTTTCCATTTCTGTATGTTCTCCATTAGCATTATAAAATTATGTTCCCTCTTAATTATTGTTTTGCCAATGAAAATCAGTTTTATTCTGTCTTAATTTAGGATTTACTTCCTTTTATGCTCCTTCTTATTTTTGGGGACCAGCTTATCAATGTAATTTCAAAAATAGAACTCTGACACAGCACATAATATTAAAATCTGTCTTTACGAATGAACATGAAAGGGATAATGTAACCCTTCAGTGAATAAGAAATCATGACTATCCAATTTCTGCTGTTATCAATGGTCATTCACTATTGTTCTATTTGTATATTAATGTTTTTCCACAAAGATATTTCCATGCTTTTATTGAAACTTTCACCCTCCCATCCAACTAACATCCTCAGCACATTGCCTCCAAGTGAAGTAATCGAGATTTTACTGCCTTGCTCATTGCAATTCCCATGATGGGCATAGTTGTAGAGATCTGGTGATTTTATTTTCTTCACTTGAATCTCTCTTATGTATATTGGATGGCATCATCAATTATGAGGTTTTGGTAGAGGGACCAATGTTGACTCAGACATTGGGAGAAGTCCATTATCCTCAACCAAATCCAACCTCAAACAGAAGCCACCTTTTACAAAGCAGCACTCCCTGAGCTGTGCACAGTCTATGGGGGCTCATTCCGCCAGTTAGTTATGAGGCAAGCAGTAAGATCAACCGAGAGGCAAAAAATTGGGTTTGTGTCAGTTTTTTGCCTCTCACAATATCACCACCAATAAAGGGTGCAAAACCATTCTAAAGTTTTTTTTTAATTTAAATATCATTAATGAGTCCTGGGCTCACTTGACCTTGCTTGCTCACCACTCAAGGTCCTCACTGGTGAGAATTATGTATCATCCCCACAAATGGAGGAGAAAGAAAGGGAGGACACTCTGCGTGGTGGTGGGATGGGACGGGTGGATATTGGCCAGAATGGGGAGAGTGGAGATTGGCGATGTCTGGGACGATGATTGGGGTGATTTGGGTGGTGGGGAGGATTGGGATTGATGATGTCTGGGACGATGATTGGGGTGATTGTGGTGGTGAAGGTGGGAGTTGGATTGACAATGTCTGGGACGGTGATTGGGATGATGAGGGGGTTTTGGATTGGTGATGTCTGGTACGGTGATTGGGGTGATGAGGGGGATTGGGATTGGCAATGTCTGGGATGATGATTGGAGTGATTGTGGTGGTGAAGGTGGGAGTTGGATTGACAATGTCTGGGACGGTGATTGGGGTGGTGAGGGGGTTTCGGATTGGCGATGTCTGGGATGGTGATTGGGGTGATGAGAGGGATTGGGATTGAACATAGAACATAGAACATAGAACAATACAGCACAAACAGGCCCTTCGGCCCATGAGTTGTGCCGATCACATTTACCAATCCACAGACCTATCTATAACCCCCTATCCTATTCTTTTCCATATACTCATCCAGAAGTCTCTTAAAAGACCCCAGTGAGTTTGCCTCAACAACCTCCGACGGCAGTCGGTTCCATTCACTCACCACCCTCTGAGTGAAAAACCTACCCCTGACATCTCCTTTGCATTTGCTTCCCTGCACCTTAAATCTGTGTCCTCTCGTAGTGACCATTTCAGCTCGGGGAAATAGTCTCTGAGAGTCCACCCTATCTATTCCTCTCAACATTTTATAAACCTCTATCAGGTCGCCTCTCAACCTACGTCTCTCCAGTGAGAAGAGTCCCAGCTCCCTCAACCTATCTTCATAAGGCCTGCCTCACAATCCAGGCAGCATTCTTGTAAATCTCCTCTGCACTCTCTCAATAGCCTCTACATCATTCCTATAATGAGATGACCAGAACTGCGCACAAAACTCCAACTGAAGTCTGACAAGAGTCGTATAGAGCTGCATCATTACCTCCTGACTCCTGAACTCTATTCCTGGATTAATGAAGGCCAGTACACCGTATGCCTTCTTGACCACTTCCTCCACCTGTGAGGCCGATTTAAGAGTCCTATGGACCCGGACCCCGAGATCCTTCTGCTCTACAACACAGCTAAGACTCCTACCCCTTATATTGTACTCCTTCATCCCATTATTCCTGCCAAAATGGACCACTACACATTTATCTGCATTGAAGTCCATCTGCCACTTCTCCGCCCAGTCTTGCATCCTGTCTATGTTCCGCTGCAACTTTTGGCATCCCTCCAGACCATCCACAACACCACCGATCTTTGTATCATCGGCGAACTTGCTAACCCATCCCTCCACTTCCTCATCCAGGTCATTTATGAAAATGACAAACAGCAGGGGTCCCAGAACAGATCCCTGGGGCACTCCACTGGTTACCGACCTCCATGCAGAACAAGACCCATCCACAACCACTCTCTACCTTCTGCCGGCAAGCCAGTTCTGGATCCACGAGGCCAAAGCCCCTTGGATCCCATGCCCTCTCACCTTCTCCAGAAGCCTTGCATGGGGGACCTTATCAAACGCCTTACTAAAGTCCATGTACACTACGTCCACTGCCCTTCCTTCGTCAATGTGTTCAGTCACATTTTTGAAGAACTCAACTAGGCTCGTAAGGCATGACCTGCCCTTGACAAAACCATGCTGACTATTTCTAATCAGTCCAAACTTCTCCAAATGTTCATATATCTTATCTCTCAGAAGCTTCTCCATCAGCTTACCAACCACTGAAGTCAAACTCACCGGTTGGTAATTTTCTGGACTATCCCTGTTCTCTTTCTTAAAGATAGGAACCACATCCGCAATCCTCCAATCCTCCGGAACTTCTCCCGTTTCCATGGACGATGCAAAGATCATCGCCAGGGGCTCTGCAACCACTTCCCTCACCTCCCACAATAACCTGGGGTACATCCCATCCGGTCCCGGCGACTTATCTATCTTGATTATGGCAATACATTGCAATGTCTACATTGGCAATGTCTGGGATGATGTTTGGAGTGGTGAGGGGGATTGGGATTGGTGATGTCTGGGACGGTAATTGGGGTGGTGGGGGAGATTCAGATTGATGATGTCTAGGACGGTGATTGGAATGATTGTGATGGTGGAGGTGGGGGTTGTATTTATAATGTCTGGGGCAGCGATCGGGAGGGAGGATCAGCGATGTCTGGGACGGTGATGCGCAGTACACTTGTAGGTCGAGGTGCCTGAGCTATGGTGTCCCTAGAGCTCAGCAGCCCGCATCCCAGTGAGAATTGGCTCCACACTGCCAATTCCAATCACACTGTGATTGGCGGGAATCACATTTGGGTTTTTTATTTTAACGAAGTGGCATATGATTACATTAGTTCACCATTTAGAATATTTTGGTAAGATTGTGCCCTATGCAACAGACAATGTGCAATGCTAGGAATGAGAAAAATAATGGAAATTTTCCAGCTGTTCTTCTTGAAGTCCAAAGAGAACGTTTAGTCCAAGAAAGGGACACAATGGGCAAATTTTACAGCCTTGCTCAAATGAGACTGGAAAATCCCGCCTGTTGTCAATAGGTATTTCTGTTGTCCATTCCTCACCTGCTCCAATTCCATGGTGGGAGAGGCAGTAGAATTCCAGCATATAGGCAGAGCTTTCAATAATCTGAGCATGGTGAGGAATAGGGTGGCAATTGGGATGGAGGCTAGGTGGGTGTCTGATTGTGAGGGCTATATTAGCCAGGTGGAGGGAAAGGGAGATCCATGCCTCATGATGGAGAGTATCTCGGTTTGGAGAAGATACTGGGGGGAATTAGATCCTGGATCAGGGTTTGGGGGTGCTGGGTAGTGAGACATCAGGACCTGGTAGAGAGGGGAGGGATGAGAGGGGTGGTAGAGGACACATCAGGCCTTGCTGCTGGTGGAAGCAATCAGGTCATGATGGAGGGTGGGGCTAAAATTGGGATTTGGACTTGGGAAGAATCATGGAGGGAAGAGAGTTGGCACTGATCATATAAAGATCCTCAGGCATTTAGATCCATAGACTCCTTCGGTGCAGAAGGAGGCTATTTGACCCATCGAGCCTGCAGTGACAACAATCCTACCCAGGCCCTATCCTCATAACCCTATGCATTTTACTTTAGCTAGTCCCCCTCACACTAAGACTCAATTCAGCATGGCCAATCCACCTAATCGGCACATTTTTGGACTGTAGGAGGAAACCCATGCAGAGACAGGATAAATGTGCAAACTCCACACAGTCACCTATCCAGGGAACCAAACCTGAGTCCCTGGCGCTGCGAGGCAGCAGCACTAACCACTGTGCCGCCCAGGATCCAGAAGGTGGGTGTGAAGGCACTTGAATAATAATTCCATCAAGACCTCATCTCGAGGCAGCTCCCAGTTAGACAACACTTGGGAAAGTTTAAAGTTCAAAAACAGAATGACACTGAGTATCCTCATGATAATGTTTAAATCTGCAGCCCATCTCCTTGAACTCAGTTAGTGGTTGGCTGGATTCAGTGAAAGCCAACCTGGAGGTGGTTTCGGGATGGCAAAGAGATTGCTGAGACTTTTATTCCTCCCACCTGATCTCGTTTGAAGTTAAACTTCAGCTCTGTAGGTCGAACACTCAATCATCAGCAAGCTTTTAGAACCAGAGCATCAATAACTAACTCTCCTGTCTGATTGAAAGCATTTGATCATTTCTAACCATGCAAAGTAAAAAGTCAACTGCTCATTTGATTCCGGCATTCGTTCTACTTTCACTTGGAAATCAAAGGGGCTCCGACACTGTCCTTCTGGGCACCTGTACCTTGAGATGGAAATTAAAGAAGGACAAAAAAGGGGAGACATACATAGATGGAATAAATTCAGGGGGTTTTCGTGGACGGCACAGCGGTTGGCACTGCTGCCTCACGGTGCCATTGAGCCGGGTTCAATTTCCGGTTTGCCTCACTGTCTGCGTGCAGACTGCACATCCTCCCCATATCTGTGTGGGTTTCCTCCAGGTGCTCCACAGCCTGAAAGATGTGCTGGTTAGCTGCATTGACCAAACAGGCGTCGGACTGTGGCGACTAGGGGAATTTCACAGTAACTTCATTACAGTGTTAATGTAAGCCTTTACTTGTGACTAATAAATAAACTTTCCTTCAAGCATTTTGGGATTTCAAGTGAATCGAAGGCAGCCAGATAAATAATACAACCCGACAGAACACACGTCGCTGGGCTCGGTATCAGAGATGTTTCGCGAGCTCTCGCTCTGTGTCACAGAAACATATGGAAATAAACCACGGGAAGCAGATAGCAGATAAACACAGGAAGTAATTATTCAGCAGGAAAGCTCGAAGGGAAATGGATTGTTTTTGTGGCTTCTATGGCGTTCCTCCTGATTATTTTGGACATTAGTAGTAATTACAGGGCAACCTGTGTTTAGATAGTGTTGACACCAAAAATGTTACCAACAGATTTGTTTATTATTTTTTAAGCAAGGATTAAATGTTACATCATTTTAAATTAAGGATCGTCGAAAATATCAGCAGCACGAGCCTTTAAGGAATCAATATTCCAGATTTAGGGAGCCGAAACTCAGGATTGTCAAAAAGCAGAATTTGTCAAGCAAATTCCTGTCGGGTTATCCGAGAACTCGTGCACCCTTTCCGACTCAGTCACAGGGAACAGGGATGAATAGATCCAGGACCACCATGGAGAAACACCGCAGCTGGACCACTTAAACATTGACACCTACTGTTGGGAGTCTCTGACCTATAACTGCCTGGACCCACCAAATAAAGAAGCAGGCCTCTGTCCAAATTAGTGCTGCAGATGTGTGGAATGGATACAAGCCAGTTACACAACTTCTGCTGTACATGCACTGCCATTCTCTTAAAGAGTAAGGCATGTCCCAGGTCAAAATAAGAACCATCATTGCTTGGGAGCACAATGTCACTTTCTTTTCCTTAAAAGATGCAATGCATATCAATGTTTTGAAGCTATTTATGCAGCACATGTTTAAAAATATCAGTAAATATCATAATCCTTTACACCAATTCTCGAATTGGCACACCGTTGAAATTTATCATTCCCATCCTTGTAACATTTGCTTACATGAGAATCCAGCTTCTTCAGTTCTCCGAGATTTTATGAATTACTTCAATTACGAGGATAGGTTGGAGAGGTTGGGACTATTCTTCTTGGAGAGAAGAAGGCTAAGAGGAGATTTTTAGAGATGGTTAATATCATGAGGGGACTGGACAGTGTCAATGGAGAGAAATCGCTCCCCCTCATAAAAGAATCAAGAAGGCAACACAGTTAAAGTGATTTACAAAAGAAGCAATTGTGATATAAGGAAAATCTTTTTCATACAATGGGTGATTCGGGTCTGGAGTGCACTGCCTGGTAATGTGGTGGAGGCAGGTTCAACTTACATATTTCACAAGAAAATAGATGGTTTCTTTGAATAGAAACAATGTGTAGGAATGGGGGGAAAAGAAAGGGGAATGGCACTAAGTCATGATTGTTTGGAAAGCTGGTGCAGAAACAATGATTTTAAATCCAACCGATTTATTTGATAGTAAATCCACGAGCTTTTGGCCTTTGTGGCCTTCGTCAGGCGAATGAGTTTCGCCTGACAAAGGCCACAAAGGCCGAAAGCTCGTGGATTTACTATCAAATAAATCAGTTGGATTTAAAATTGGTGTTGTCAAACTTTACTGAGTTTACCCTAGTCCAACGCTGGCTTCTCTACATCACGGCAGAAACAATGAGCCATGGGACCTGTGACACAGTGGTTAGCATTGCTACGTTACAGCACCAGCGATCATGTTTAATTCCTGGCTTGAGTCATTGTCTGTGTGGAGTCTGCACACTCACCCCATCTCTGCCTGGGTTCCTCTGGTGTTCCAGTTTCCTCCCACAGTCCAAATATGTGCCAGTTAGATAAATTGACCATGCTAAATTCTCCCTTAGTATACCCGAGCAGGTGCTGGACTATGATGACTAGGGGACTTTCACAATAACTTCATTGCAATGTGAATGTAAACCTACTTGTGACTAAAAATAAACGTCTTCCTGTGCCGTAACAATTCTGTCATTCTCTGAATTTAATCTCTTTGGAAGAATTTGCTTGTTTATCTGCACAGGCAGAAATTGAAGCACAGGTTTGAGGAATATTGATTAAGAGTTAAATGTTAGTACTTTCTGTGGGTATGAATTGTGTTCTGCAATTTCTTTATATTTGATGGGTTGGCTCAGCGGTAACACAAAGACAGGTTTAGGTTCAAGTCCTACTCCAGTACACAATTTAAGCTAACACTTGAGTGCAATCCTAATCCATTGTCAACGGTGCCATCTCTCAGGTTAGACAGCAAACCAGCTGGTGATTATGCAGGATTCCATCACCCTGTTTGGAGAAAGGGGTGTCTGCAGTACCTTCTACTGTGTAAATTTGCCACTATGTCTGCCTACCTAACATAAGTGACTGTACTTCAAAAGCAACTAATTGGCTATTCAAGTGCTTTGGGACATCCTGAGGATATAGAAGATTTTACATAAAGGAAACTTTTTGTTAGTGCCTTGGATTAACGAATTCAGTGAAATGTCTCTGATCACTGTTTTCCGAATTATTCCTTATTCTACATAGCTTTGCTGCATTACGAGGCAAGTCAATACATCAGCATGTACACTAGAAACACCACAGTGTAGAGTTTCCAAGTACATAGATTTACTAGGGACCACATTGTGAATGAGCTTGTCCTGTAGCTCAGGAACTGGAACTATGGTATAGGAGATTAGGGTTTAGAAACATTAGAATTCGATTTCTAAATATAAAATAAAAACACATAAGAAAGACTTAGAACATAGAACATAGAACATAGAACATTACAGCACAGAACAGGCCCTTCGGCCTTCGATGTTGTGCCGACCAAAATAAAAGCAATGCCCCTCCAAACTAAACCATTCCCTTCTCTTCCATATACTTATCAATTAACCTCTTAAACGCCACCAAACTTGGCGCATCTACAACAGCTGCAGGCAGGGCATTCCACTCCCTAATCACTCTTTGAGTAAAGAACCTACCTCTGATATCCGTCCTATAACTCATACCCCTTAATTTAAAGCTGTGTCCCCTCGTGCTAGCTTTCTCCATCCTAGGAAAAAGGCTATCACTGTCCACCCTATCTAAACCTCTAATCATCTTATATGTTTCGATTAGGTCCCCTCTTAGCCGCCTCCTTTCTAACGAAAACAACCTCAAATCCCTCAGCCTCTCTTCATAAGACCTGCCCTCCATACCAGGCAACATCCTGGTAAACCTCCTCTGTACCCTCTCCAATGCCTCCACATCTTTCTTATAATGTGGGGACCAGAACTGCACACAATACTCCAAGTGCGGCCGCACTAGAGTTTTGTACAGTTGCAACATGATGCTGCGGCTCCTAAATTCAATCCCCCTACCAATAAAAGCTAAGACTCCATATGCCTTCTTAACAACTTTATCCACTTGACTGCCTACTTTCAGGGATCTATTGACACATACACCAAGATCCTTCTGTTCCTCAACACTATTAAGAGCCCTACCATTAGCCCTATACTCTACACATTTATTGTTCCTGCCAAAGTGCATTACCTCACACTTTTCCACATTAAACTCCATTTGCCACCTCTCGGCCCAGCTCTGCAACTTGTCCAAGTCACTCTGTAAACTATAACACCCCTCTTCACTATCTACCACTCCACCGACTTTAGTGTCATCTGCAAATTTACTAATCCATCCTTCAATACCCTCATCCAGATCATTTATAAAAATTACAAACAGCAGGGGCCCCAAAACAGACCCCTGAGGTACACCACTTGTAACCGAACTCCACGATGAATATCTCCCATCAACCACCACCCTCTGTCTTCTATCTGCTAGCCAATTCCTAATCCAATTAGCTAAATCACCCTCTATCCCATACATCTGCATTTTCTGCAGAAGTCTTCCATGGGCCACCTTATCAAACGCCTTACTAAAGTCCATATATACTACATCAACCGCCTTACCCCCATCCACCTCTCTGGTCACTTTCTCAAAAAACTCAATGAGGTTAGTAAGGCATGACCTACCCTTCACGAAACCATGCTGACTATCCCCAATCAATTCATTTCTCTCTAAATAACTATAAATCCTATCCCTAATAATTCTCTCCAATACCTTGCCCACAACAGAAGTAAGACTCACTGGCCTATAATTCCCTGGAAGGTCTCTCTTCCCCTTCTTAAACAATGGGACCACATTCGCTATCCTCCAGTCCTCCGGAACCACACCCGTAACCAACGACGACCTGAAGATCAGAGCCAGAGGCTCTGCAATCTCCTCTCTTGCCTCCCAGAGAATCCTAGGGTAAATCCCGTCCGGCCCAGGGGACTTATCCAACTTCAAACCCTCGAGAATTTCTAGCACATCCTCCCTATCTACTACAATACTTCCCAATTTGCAACCTGTACCTCAGTGTTCTCCATAGCTACATTTCCAGCACTCTGCGTGAATACCGAAGAGAAATATTTATTCAGTGCCTCACCAATCTCTTCAGGCTCCACGCACAACTTCCCACTGCTGTCTATGACTGGCCCTAATCTTGCCCTAACCAATCTTCTATTCTTAACATATCGAAAGAAAGCTTTAGGATTCTCCTTAATCCTATCAGCCAACATCTTCTCGTGTCCCCTCTTAGCTCTCCTCAATTCACTTTTTAGCTCCTTCCTGGCTAATCTATAGCTATCCATTGCACTAACTGAGCCTTCAAGCCTCATCCTGACATAAGCCTCCTTTTTCTTCTTAACCAGCAAATCAACTTTTTTCGTACACCAAGGCTCTCTTACTCGACCATTTCCTCCCTGCCTGACAGGGACATACTTATCAAGGACTCGCAGCAGCTGCTCCTTGAATAAGCTCCACATTCCAGATGTTCCCAGTCCCTGTAGTTTCCTAGTCCAATCTATGCACCCTAATTCTCTCCTGATGGCCTCATAATTACCCTTCCCCCAGCTATAACTACTGCCCCCAGCTTCATGCCTATCCCTGTCCATCACTAAGGTGAACGTAACCGAATTGTGGTCACTATCACCAAAATGTTCACTAACTTCCAAGCCTAACACCTGGTCTGGCTCATTGCCCAGCACCAAATCCAATGTAGCCTCACCTCTAGTTGGCCTATCTACATACTGAGTCAAAAAACCTTCCTGCACACTCTGTACGAAAACTGACCCCTCTAACGAGCTAGAGCTATAGCTATTCCAATCAATATTAGCAAAGTTAAAGTCCCCCATCACAATTACCCTACTACTTTCACTCCTAATCAGAATTGACTTTGCAATCCTTTCCTCAACCTCTCTAGAACTATTAGGAGGTCTGTAAAAGACTCCCAACAGGGTGACCTCTCCTCTCCTGTTTCTAATCTCAGCCCATACTACCTCAACAGACAAGTCCTCATCAAACTTCTTTTCTATCACCGTGATACAGTCTTTGACCAATAATGCCACTCCTCCCCCCCTTCTACCTCCTTCTCTACTCCGACTAAAGCATTTGTACCCCGGAACCTGCAACATCCATTCCTGTCCCTGCTCTACCCAAGTCTCTGAAATGGCCACAACATCGAAGTTCCAGGTACTGGTCCAAGCTGCAAGTTCCTCCCCCTTATTGCGAATACTCCTTGCATTAAAGTATACGCATTTCAAACCATGCCCCACCCCACCCGTACGCCGCTGTGTTTTACAACTCTCTTCTATAACCCCCTTACTCTCATCCCTCTCAGCACCCCAACTACTTAGGATCCCACCCCCCCCCCGAATCAGTTTAAAGCCCCCATCATAGCCTTAGCAAATTTTCCCCCCAAGATATTAGTCCCCCTCTGGTTCAGGTGTAGACCATCTCTCTTGAAGAGGTCCCACCTATCCCAGAATGAGTCCCAATTGTGTTTATACAATGCATTTTATGCTCATCAGGTATCTTCAAGTGTTTTACAGCCAGTGAAGTACTTTTGGATTACCGTAGCTATTATAATGATAGTGCCACAGTGGCAACGCTGCTTCCTCACAGCATCAGATACCCAGGTTCAATTTCGGCCTTGGATGACTGCCTATGTAGAGTCTGCATGTGCTCTCCATGTCTGTGTGGGTTTCCTCCAAATGCTCTGGTTTCCTTCCATAGTCCAAAGAGGTGTGGGTTAGATTGATTGTCCCTTGGTATCAGGGGGATATCAAGTGTCCCTTAGTATCGGGGGATTGGCAAGATAAGTATGAGGAGTTCCAGGGATAGGGCATGGGTAGAATTGTTGTTGTTACAGGCTGGATGGGCCAAATGGCCTCCTTCTGCAGTGTAAGGATGCTATGAAATTCTAAGTAATCTATATGACTCTAGGATAATATGTTGCCTCCCTGATGCCAGGAAGAAGGATGGCACAGAGCGGCTGCAGGACATTCTGTTGGCGGAGGGTGATAGCCAAGGTTGTGGTCCACATTGGTACCAATAACTTAGGCAGAAAGTGGGGTGTGGTCCTGCAATCAGAATATGGGGACCAAGGCAAAAAATTACCAAGCAAGGACTCAAATATAGTGGTCTCTAGGTGCCACATGGAAGTGACTACAGAATTAGGAGGGTAAGGCTGGTGAATTCATGGTTGTAAGGAGGGTTACAATCCAGAAAGGAGGGTTTTAGATTTCTGGGACAAAGGGATTGTAGTACTTGTACAAGCCAGATGGGTTGCACTTGGACAGAAGTGAGGCTAAGTTCCACGTGGATCATTTTGCGACTCTGTTCGGAGGACTTTAAACTAACTCAGCATGGATATGGGAACATCATTGTATCACAAGGTTTAGGATGATAACAGAAAAAGGTAATAAGGCAATCCACAGTAAGACTGATTAACTGGGGGACAGCTGACTTCAGTGGGGCAAAAACAGAGCTGGGACATATTGACTGGGATGAAAGGTTGGTGAGAAAGGCTGAATAATCTTCAAACCAGAAATGGTGCCAAGACAATGATGATATATTCCCTAAAAAAGGAAAGGTAAGTCAAACAAATCCAGAGCTGGCTGGATGAAAAAAGAGATAGAAATTAAGATAAAAAAGAAAAATGTGCTTATGACAGCTGTCAGGTAGAAAATACAATTGAAATCCAAGCAAAATATAGAAGCTTTGGCAGGGGAGAAAGTGGGGGAGAAAGCACATTAAAGAAGTAAGGAGGGATTATGAGAAAAGATTGGCAGCCAACATGAAGTCTCACAGCAACACAGAGGAATTCATCAGTGAATGGGATTTCTTCCACAAACCCCAAGAGGCCAACAGTGAAGTCAACGATACAGCCAATGAACTGGAACAACCAACAGAGAGACTCGCAATGCAGCAACCGAAGAGGAAAGAGTCGAATTCGATTCTCCAGAAGGCCGCTGCCCTCAACTTGACATATATGCCCAAGCCATCAGTTACCCACAGATCCAACCAAAGAATACACCCACCAACTCAACAGGCTGATCAAGACTTTTGATCCAAACTTTAAGAGCACCCTCCATGCACTCATCCCACATACTCCCCATCTTGGAGACCTCTACTGCCTCCTGAGGATATACAAGGCAAACACAGGTGGCCGTCCCATCGTATCAGGCAATGGGATCCTGTGTGAGAACCTCTCTGGCTACGCCAAGGGTATCCTGAAATCCATTGTACAAAGAACCCCCAGCTTTTGACGTGATACTATGGACTTCCTATAGAAACTCAGCACACATGGAGCAGTTGAACCAGGAGCACTCCTCGTCACAATGGATGTCTCGGCACTCTACACCAACATCCCCCACAATGATAGCTTTGTTGCCTCAGTACTCAACGCCGACAACTGCCAATCTCCAGATGCAATTTTACAACTCATCTGCTTCATCCTGGGCAACCTTCCAGAATTAGTTCTTCATCCAGATACACAGAATAGCCAAGGGGACCAAATTCACATCTCAATATGCCAACATATTCTTGCACAGACTTGAACAAGACCTCTTCACCGCACAAAACCTTCAACCGATACTATACACTAGATACATCAATGACATTTGAGGTTTGGGGGGATGTGAGGAAAATCATTTTTACCCAGAGAGTGGTGACGGTTTGGAAGGGTGATAGAGACTTGATGGACCAAAGGGCCTCTTCTGCACTGTATGATTCCATGACACAAAACATGGAAGCATTGTAAATTCTGAAGAGGGCAGAGTAAAACTTCAAAATAGTACAGACAAGTTTGTGGAGTGGGCAGATAGGTGGCAGATGAAGTTTAATACAGAGAAGTGTGAGGCGAAGCATTTTGATAGGCATAACATTGAAAGATAATATAACATAAGAGGTAAAATTCATAAAGGGGTGCAAACACAAAGGGAAATGACTGTATATATGTATGTGTTATTGAAGGTAGTTCGACAGGTAGAGGGAACAGTTCATAAAGCATACTACATCTGAGGCTTTTTTGGGAGGGGCACTGAGTACAAAAGCAGGAGTTTATGCTGAAATTATCAAGGATACTAGTTAGATCTCAGCTGGAATATTCCACTCTATAAGAGGGATGTGAATGTACCAGAAAAAGTGCAGAAGATAGAGAATATTGAAATATTTCAGCCTCTAACTAAAACTGTACTCATTCAATTGCCCCAAAACAATTGCAGTAATTTAATACTGTGCTGCTCTTGCTGTCGTTCAGGGGAGACGATTAGTACAGACCTCCCATGCTGTGACACATATGGCAAGAAAGTCTTTAACCTCGTAACACTCTAAACTGAGACAATTTGAATTCCAAAATACCTGACTGACTGACAAGTTAAATTCAATTAACATTCAATCGCCTTTCTCAGAATGCAAAATGACCCGGTAAACAAAGCTGTGTCAAATTTAATAGGTTCGTTGAACTGAAGCGAATGAAACATGTTCAAAATGTTCAACTCACTAATATCCAAAAAGGATGAAGAGTGGAATGGCGAGGAATGCCATTGTCAGCATTTTGTAAAGCGGGAAGTAAGCGTTGGTAGAATTAAATAGGAGTGGCTCATCTCAGATAGTTGATCACTTGTAAATGCAGACAGACTTTCACAGAAGCCCTACAGTGTGGAAGGAGACCATTCAGCCCATTGAGTGTGCATCAACAGCAATCCCATCCAAACCCTATCCCTGAAAGCCCATATACTTACTGTGCTAATCTCTCTAACATACACACTCCGGGACACTAAGAGTCAACTTAGCATGGCCAATCAACCTAACCAGCACATCCTTGGACTGTCTGGGACCATCTGGGTGAGTTGAACTATTGCATGTTAGATAAACAGTGGAAAGGCTGGAGTTGTCATTTTTATCGGCTCTTCCCGCAAACATTGCCCTTAAATCATAGATTCCATCTCAGGATAAATGACTATTTTTTTCATCAGAAGCATTCTGTTCTGCCCAGATTCAACCCCATATCACACTCCAGGATAATCCCCACAACCCAAGCAGAGGGTGGGATTTTCCAGCTCCAAAACTGCAAAGTCCCATCCAAAGTGGATGGACTTTTACATGGATCATCCCCGCCCACTACAAATACCCTGGAGGGTGAGTTGATGGGAAAAAGATACAAAAGTCTGAGGTCACATACCAACTCACTCAATAACAACTTCTTCCCTGCTGCCATCAGACCTTTGAATGGACCCTCCTTACATCAAGCCGATCCTTTTCTACACCCTAACTGTGATCATAATACTACATTCTGCACACTCTTTTTTTCCTTCTCCCCTATGTACTATGAATGGTATGCTTTGCCTGTATAGTGCAAGAAACAATACTTCTCACTCTATCCCAGTGCGTGACAATAATAAATCAAATCAAATCTTAAAAACAGAAGTCAAAAGGGGCTCATGCACACAGAATATCATTGTCTGGTACAAAAAAAACAAAAAGGTTGTTGCAAAATTACCCTTTATATCTAGAGGACAACAGCATAAAGCAAAATATGTTTGCTTTTATAGAACCTGGACAATTCTGGGCATCACACTCAGAAAGGATATATTAGCCCTGGAAGGAATGTCCTAAGTTCTATGAAAACGTTACCAGGCATTCAAGGGTTATATACATAGACGAGGCTTGTGTTTCCTGGAATAGAGAAAGTTAAGGGATAATTTGATTGATGTTTTTGAAAACCATTCAGAAAAACACTTCTGGTGGGGGGTGGGGGTTGTGGTCCAGGGGAAAGGGTCCCAACCTTAAAATCAGAATCAGACCACTCAGAATTTTAAACAAAAGCATGGAAATGTGGAGCTGTCTTTCATAAAGAATAGGAATAGGAGCTGGGAGACCAATTGAAGCGTCGCTGTTGGCAACCTAGACCAGCTAACATGTCAGCTACGACTCTCACCAACTTTTCCGCCATGGAAAGCATTCTTTCTGGTTATATCACAGCTTGGTATGGCTCCTGCTCTGACCAAGACTGCAAGAAACTACAAACGATCGTGAATGTAGCCCAATCCATCAAGCAAACCAGCTATTGACTCTGTCTACACTGCCCCAGAAAAGCAGCCAGCATAATCAAGGATCCTACACACCCCAGCATTCTCTCTTCCACCTTTTTCTGTTGGGAAAAATGTACAAAAGTCTGAGGACATGTACCAACTGATTGAAGGACAGCTTCTTCCCTGCTGCCATCAGACTTTTGAATGATCTACCTTGCATTAAGTTGATCTCTGCATCCTATGACTGTAGCACTACATTCTGCATTCTCTTTCCTTCTTTACGAACAATATGCTTTGTCTGTATAGTGCGCAAGAAACAATACTTTTCACTGTATGCTATTACATGTGACAATAATAAATCAAATCAAATCAGATCATTAAATAAGTCAGGTATTGGTCCAAGATGTCCACTTGCTGTCTGGAGCCATGAGGGAGGGTACACTTATCAACTGACTTGAGAGACTGCACACTCCACATCATCTTGGAGGGAGCGGGTGAAAGAGGGGTAATTGGAAAGCAAGAGACTGTCAGTCACTGGTTTTGTAGCAAAGTGGTAATAATCAGGATGCAGTTTGATCGTCTCCTTCAGAATCCAGAGCCTGAGTTAATAAAGTAGCAGAAGATGTTGCCATGGTTTCAGAGCTTTATATTCATAGCTGTACGCTTCTCTGATGGAGAGATGGGCCTTGCTTGGGTGCTGGTGTTCTTTGAGTTGATGCTGCCAGTTGTTTGTGAAAGGGCAGAAGGAAGAAAGAGGACATATGTTGCTAGTGGGTTGATACGATAAGAAGTCTCACAACACCAGGTTAAAATCCAAAAGGTTTGTTTGGAATCAAGAGCTTTCGGAGCACTGCTCCTTCGTCGGATGAGTCACTGAGAAACTCACTTGACAAAGGAGAAGCACTCTGAAAACCTGTGATTCCAAACAAAATCTGTTGGACTTTAACCTGGTGTTGTGAGATTTCTTACTTTGCCCACCCCAGTCCAATGCTGGCGTCTCCACATAACATATTGATGGCAGTGAAGTGAGACAGATAAACCCTATTTATTTCTCAATTTCCTTCTTGTGCCATCTACCCGTGCCATAACAGATATGATTGATTTGAGTCACTCACTTCCACTGCCGCATTTGTGTTTGGTATCAAAATACCCATTCATTGGAATTTTACTGCCCTGCCCACTACGGGAATCGGAGCAGGCAAGAGGTGGACCATGGAAATGCCCTTTGACTTTGGAAGGATATTGTGGTTTCAGGATAAGCAAGACCATAAAATCCCAGCTATTGTTGTGTAATAGAGTTTATGGATTATTTTGTAATGGGATTGAGTTAGGTGGTGGTGGTGGGAGTCTTGGAAGCAAAGAGGTTGAGAATTCTTCCTTTATACTAGACCCATTTAGGCTTTTACTCTGTGCTAACTAACTAACATTGACCTCTGATCCCTCATGTCTTAAATTTAAAAATTGTTTCTGTAATGAAGTGGTTATCACGTTTGCCTAATACGCAAAAGGCCACCGGTTCAAGCTTTCTCATGTTGGTGAAAAAAAAATGAACGAGAATTTAGCATAGCAAATTTACCTAACCAGCATGTCTTCTCAGCCTTTTGGCTAAGATCAAGTGTAGTATCAACGTGCTGTACTTGGTTGAAGTCATAACGTTTCATTTTAGCTTCATTTGAAGCAATTTTTAAAAGTGGCACCTTGGCCTTTTGGCTAAGATGCAAAAACAAATTGACTCTGTAGCAATCAGGGCTTCCCTGTTGTTAGCACCTTATCCATTCTACAACCCTCTTCGCTCAGATCCACTGATCCTCTGACTCTGTGAGCTGGGTTTGGAAATATTAGCTGCCCATGAATACCAGCCAACAGAGTGAAATGCAAGCTTGTACAGTTAGTTAGTCAGCTTTGAGGCTGGTCAGATGCTGCACTCGAGCCACTGGGCTCCTGGTGTGTGGTCCCAAGCAGCTGGTGTGACACCAATATAAATGTGCTGGATTTTGCTAAGATCTTTTCTTACGGGCTCTTTCATCTATCAATCTTCACAAATTGAGCCGGTTTATTTTGGTATTATTGTCAGCTGTGTCAGGCCCATGCATTGGGAAGTGGCAGCACAGTACAGCAATATAAAAGCAGTTATACCTCTTCCCAACGCCAGCTGACTCAGAGTCTGAAGAAGAATTGCTGCTGTTGCCAGCTGTGCAGTAAAGCTGGTCTGCTGAGTACCGACTGCTCACACAATATGAACCGTGACTCATTCCTCCAGTTGGAAGAATTGAAACACATACATTTATTATAGTATCTTCTATGACCTCAGGATATCCCAAACCATTCACAGCCGATTAAGTATTTTCTGTTTCGGGAATGTGGTCAGTGTTGTGACGCAAGAAACATGGCAGTCAATTTTTGCACAGCAAGCTCCCACAAATAGCACTAAGAACAGAAAATTTGTTTGCAGTGAGGTTGATTGAGGGATAAATATTGGCCAGGATACCAGAGATAACTCCCCCCTTGCTGCAATGATCTCAACAAGGCCCATGAGATTGACCTCTTAGAGCATGAGATCCCTGATTGAGGTAATGATTACGTGCCCAAATAGGGATGTCATCTGTGTATACATTGAAACGTGTCAGGACTACTGACACTCTGGATTCTGATTTTGTACCTGAAGTTGTCTTAGGAGTAGAATTAAGTTTGTAAATAAAGGGAATCAGGTGAGAGATACTAGCCTCTGAAGAGTTATTTCATTGACCTTCCCTTTTTTGTTGCTCTCCTTAACTACTGGAGCCAAGATATTATGATTTTCTGTGCAGACATTTGCCCCACAGCTGCAATTGTGTGTGTGTGTGTCTGTGTGTGTGGTTTAAATGTGGCCTAAATCTGTGACTGAGGAGAATCTCATACTGTTAGAGTTTATTTATTAGTCACAAGTAAGGTTTACATTAACACTGCAACAAAGTCACTATGAAATTCCCCTAATCGCCACATTCTGGCCCCTCTTTGGGTCAATACACCAAACTAGCACGTCTTTCAGACTGTGGGAGGAAACCGGAGTACCCGAAGGAAACCCAGGCAGACATAGGGAGAATGTGCAGACTCCACGCAGTGACCCATGCCAGCAATCAAACTGAGGTCTTTGGTGCTATGAGGCAGCAGTTCTAACCATTGTGCCCCCATGCCATCCCCATATTGTTGTTGATTATTTTGGAATCTGGGCCTTGACACAAACTTTGTGCCACACGTGTATATTACAAGTTTCAATGATAACTTATATTTACATAGCACTTTTAATAAAATGTCCCAAGGTAATTTGATTTGATTTATTGATTTGATTTATTACCGTCACATGTATTAGTGTGCAGTGAAAAGTATTGTTTCTTTCATGCTATACAGATGAAGAATACCGTTCCTAGAGAAGGAAAGGAGTGAGTGCAGAATGTAATGTTACAGTCATAGCTATGGTGTAGAGAAAGAGCAACTTAATGCAAGGTAAGTCCTTTCAAACATCTGACAGCAGCAGGAAAGAAGTTGTTCTTGACTCGGTTGACATGTGAACTCAGACTTTTATATCATTTTCCTGATGGAAGAAGGTGGAACAGAGTATGCCGAGGATGTGTGGACTCCTTAATTGTACTGGCTGGTTTGCCAAAGCAGCAGGAAGTGTAGACAGAGTCAATGGATGAAAGGCTGGTTTCCTGGACTGGGCTTCATTCACAACCCTTTGTAGTTTCTTGCTGTCCTGAGCACAGTAGGAGCCATACCAAGCTGTGATATAACCAGAAAGATTGCTTTCTATGGTGCATCTGTAAAAGTTGGTGAGAGTTGTAGCCGACATGCCAAATTTCTTTCATCTTCTAAGGAAGTAGAGGCGTTGGTGGATTTTCTTAACTATAGTGTCTGCTTGGAAGGACCGGGATAGGTTGTTGGTGATCTGGACACCTAAAAATTTGAAGCTCTTAACCATTTCTACTTTATCCCCATTGATGGAAACAAGGACATGTTCTCCACTATGCTTCCTGAAGTCGATGACCATCTTTTTCATCTTGTTGAATTGAGGGAGAGATTATTGTCACTGCACCAGTTCACCAGATACTCTATCTCTTTCCTGTATTCTGTCTCGTCATTGTTTGAGATAGTCAGAAGCTTTTTCCCAGGTGGAAGATTCAATTACTAGGGGCCATAGGTTGAAGGTGCAAGGGGCAAGGTTTAAAGGAGATGTACAAGGCAAATCATTTTGCATAGAAGATAGTGGGTGCCTAGACTTGCTGTCAGAGGAGGTCGTGAAAACAGATACGATAGTGACTTAAAGGGTATCTTGGCAAATACATAAATCGGATGGGAATGGAGGGATATGGTCCCCAGAAAGGTAGTTCAGTCTGGCTGAATGGTCAATGCAAAGCTTGGAGGACTGAAGGGCTTTTTCATGCACTATAATTTTTTTTATTGTTTATTTTTGTTCTTTGAGATCTGACCCACTATGATAGTATCATCAGCAAACCTGAAATTGAATTGGAGGGGAATTTGGCCACACAATCATAGGTATATAAGGAGTATAATAGAAGGCTGAGAACATAGCCTTGTGGGCATCAGTGTTGAGGATAATTGTGGAGGTGTTGTTTCCAATCCTTACTAAATGCGATCTGTGGGTTAGGAAGGTCAGGATCCAGTTGGAGAGGGAGGAGCTGGGCCACAGAACACAGAGTTTGGAGATGGGTTTCATAGGAATAATGATGTTGAAGGCTGAAATGTCACCAGTAATAGGAGAGTGACATTGTTATCTAGGTACCTTTGTTATCTAGGTGTTCCAAGGTCAAGTGCAGGGCCAGGAAGATGGCAACTGCTGTGGACCTTTTGCAGCGGTAGACAAACTATAGTGGATCCAGGCAAACTGGGAGGCGGGAATTGATTCATGCCATGACTAGCCTTTCGAAGCACTTCATACTGATGTATGTCAGAGCCATCATTAATGCACTTCATCATTAAGGCACGTTGCCTGACTTTTTTTTGATGCCAGGATGGTGGTTGTTTGTAATTCTGCTATTAGTCACCCTGCTTTTAAATATTGAAGCTGAGTTGCCACACTACTACCAGCTATGGAAAGCAGCTGCGTAAGGGTTAATATCTCCATCTGTACCTGCACCTAAAATATCGCGAAGGACTGTTACTGGACTGAATTGACTTGTATGTAAAGTGACAGGATTAACCATTTTGGAATAAGCACTGCTGACAGAAGTGAGCGGGGGCCAGGATTTCCTGATGATTGAATTTGTCTCCAGATTCATTTGCCTCACACTCAACAGCCACATCCTGCAGCCCCCAAGGGCTAGTAAAGCAAAGCTGCCACTGTCATGTGCTTGTTTGAATACCCTGAATGATTTGGCCTTGTCATGCGATATTATCAATAGCGGCATTCTGCTGTTTCACCATTCCCAAAATCTGTTTCCTCTCATTTCTGCCGCTCAGTGAGGAATGTTTGGAAACTCAGAAATAGGTCTCTTCCATTTTGTAAACACTGTGAGGAAGAAATGTCAGCATTGCACTAAAAAAATACCTGAAGCTTATGGGTCTGTGAAGAGTTTCCACCACAGATGTAACAATGACCAAATGTAACCCCACTGTCTTTTTTATGTGAGGCAAAGTCATTTTTTTATATGTAGTGTGAGAAACAAATACCGTGAACAAATAGAGAAAGAAATTGGCAAGATCGTAATCCTGCATTTAAAGGCAGTTTGTTTTAACACCAATCAGTTTAGTGTTAGATTACAACAAACCAGCCAGGAACAAAAGCAGAAGACTTAAGCCTTATCGAACACCAGCGGGGCTTTATGTGAAGTTAATTAGGTTGGACCAATCCCACTGCACCATTTTCCACATTATAAAATAATCAGATAATGCAAATATTAAATAGTGTGATATTCTGGCTGTATACTATACCTAATATTGATGTACATGTTCAGCAACACTGAGAGGTGAATTGAAACGCTCCATTGTGAGAATTTATAGCATAAAATCAAGCTACTCACCCTAACAGATCTATACCTTATTCTATTATTTTGTTGTTCATATATTTGTCTAACATTCCCTTAAACACTATTCCCCTCAACTGCCCCATCTGGCAGTCAGTTCTACATTGTCACAGTTCAAGTTTATTTATTAGTGTCACAGGTAGGTTTACATTCACACTGCAATGAAGTTACAGGCAAAGTTCTCTAGTTGCCACAGTCTGGCGCCTGTTGGGTACACTAAGGGAGAATTTATAATGGCCAAATAAATCTAGCCAGAATGTTTCTCGGACTGTGGGAGGAAGCCAGAGGAAACCTATGCAGGTACAGGGAGAAGGTGTCAATCCCACACAGACAATAACCCAAGTTGGGAATCAAAGCCAGGTCCCTGGTGCCATGAGGCAGCCATGCTAACCTTTGTGCTACTGTGCTGCTTCAATGTCTTATCAAACTTTTCTAGTGATTCTTCATAGCGGTGAATGCAGTTGTATTGCAGCTTTGCACAAAATATGAGAAATGATAGTTAATTCCACAAGTTGAAATCCCACTTTAGGATTAAATAACGAATGAATTAGTATATTTATGTAAAAATCCATTCTGATAAATGAATAGTCCCAACAGTAATAAAAAGACAGTACAGGTTTTGCCTGGCAATGGTAACTACATTAGGTACAAAAATAAATCATGAGATGTGATCCATTTCATGAAAGGCAAATGAAACATTCTGCTGGTTACCATGTATTTCAATCTATTGTCATCAATATACATCTTCATTGCTTATAATGGCATAGCATAAAATTAGAAGGTATAAGCATTTTCATTTTAAATTCAAACTATAATGATGACACTGCGAAAATAGTTACATAACCAGATGTAGAAGGAAATAATTTAAAAAAATACATTTTAAATTTATGGACACAGTACCCGAGCCCCAAGGCAAGTCTCCTGCTCAGTTCGCTTCCAAACCAAGCTTCTTTCTTATTATGTTTTTATCATTTGTGGGACATAGGTCTTATTGGGTGGCCAATATTTATTACCCATCCCTAATTGCCCCTGAAACTGAGGGGCTTGCTGAGCCATTTCAGAGGGTAGTTGAGATTCAACCACATTGCTGTGTCTTTAAAGTCACATGTGGGCTGGACCAGGTAAGTACGGCAGATTTCCTTCCCTAAAGGACATCACTGAAGCAGATGAGTTCTTCCAGCAATTGACAATGGTTTCGCGGTCATCAGCAGACCTTGATTTCCAGATTATTTTTTATTACTGAGTTCAAATTCCACCATTTGCACTGGCTGGGTTTGAACCCGGGTCTCCAGATTGGGTGGCATGCCTTATGATGATAGGTTGAGAGAGTTCGATCTTTTCTCCTTAGAGAGGCGAAGGATGAGAGGGGATCTGATAGAGTGTATAAGATGATGAGAGGTATTGATTAGGTAGACTCTCAGAGGCTTTTCCCCAGGGCTAAAATGGCTGCCAAAAGAGGACACAGGTTTAAGGTGCTGGGGAGTAGATACAGAGGAGATGTCAGGGATAAGTTTTTTACTCAGAAGATGGTGGGTGAGTGGAATCAGCTGCCATTGGTGGTGTGGAGGCAAATTCGTTAGGGTCTTTTAAGAGACTTCTGGATGAATACATCAGATTTAATAGGACTGAGGGTTGTAGGTAAACACAGTAAGAAGTCTGACAACATCAGGTTTAAATCCAACCGATTTATTTGATAGTAAACTCACAAGCTTTCGAACCTATGGTCTTTGTCAGGCAAATGAGATGTTCTGGTCTCCAACAGCACACATAACAGCACAGACTGTTTACAGGTTACTGATTAGAATGCGAATCTTTACACCTAACCTGCTATTCAAGTCTTAAAGTGGCTAACAATGTGAGGGGAAGGATTCCTTGTAGGTAAGCATAGAAGGTAGAGATTGGCGCAACTTGTGGGCCGAAGAGTCTAGTAGGTAGAGATCGGCGCAACTTATGGGTTGAAGGGCCTGTCTGTGTTGTAGTTTTTTCTATGGTTCTATGAACTATGGGAATCTATGATAGTATGAGGCATGTGATGGCATGTGATGAGGTTCTGATGGATTGGGAAATATTACTGAAAGGGGAGACAGTGGACAAGAAATGGCAGGCATTTAAAGAATGAATAGGTGAACTCCAAAAGGTTGTTTACTCTTGTTTGGCCAAACCATGACTTACAAAGAAAATTAGAAATAGTATCAGATTCAAGGAAGAGACATGTAAATTGGCAAGAAAAAAACAATAGGCCTGAGGATTGAGAGCAGTTTAAAATTCAGCAGAGGAACAAGGGAGGAAAAATAAACAATGAAAGTAAGCTAGCGAGGAACATAAAACTGACTGTAAAAGTTTCTATAGATATGTAAAGAGAAAAAGATTGACA
The DNA here is from genome assembly GCA_024679065.1 of Sphyrna mokarran. Classification (NCBI taxonomy): domain Eukaryota; kingdom Metazoa; phylum Chordata; class Chondrichthyes; order Carcharhiniformes; family Carcharhinidae; genus Sphyrna; species Sphyrna mokarran. The sequence goes on from JAGIQG010000002.1 coordinate 29,316,453, forward strand.
GAAACGAACATAGGTCCCTTACAGTCAGAAACTGGAGAATTCATAACAGGGAATAAAGAAATGGCCAAGGAATTAAATTCATATTTTACTTCAGTCATCACAAAGGGAGACATGAATAATGTAGCAGAAGTTCAGGCAGAAACATGTTTTAGCGAGGAGCTGAAGGAAGTCGGCATTAGTAGAGAAATGGTTTTGGGGAAATTGATGGGATTGAAGGTAGATAAGACTCCAGGTCCTAATCATCTTCAGCCCAGAGGACTTAAGAACGTGGCCTTGGAAATCGTAGATCCATAGGTGGTTATTTTTCAAAAATCTTTGAACTGGTTCCTATAGATTGGAAGGTAGCTAATGTAAGCCCACTATTCAAATAGGGAGCTAGAGAGAAAACAGGGAACTATAGACCAGTCAGCCTAATGTCAGTACTGGGAAAGTTGCTAGAGTTCATTATCAAGGATTTCATAACTTGGCATTGGGAAGGCAGTGGTATAATCAGACAAAGTTAGCATGGATTTACAAAAGGGAAATCATTCTTGATTCTATTGGAATTCTTGGAGAATGTAGCTAGTAAAAGTGACCAAGGAGATCAAGTGGACCTATTTTATTTAGACTTTCTGAAGGCTTTCGACAAGGTCTCACGTAACAGACTACTTTACAAAGTTAAAGCACATGGGATTGCAGGTAATGTCTTTAGATGAATAGAAAGTTGGTTAGCAGATAGGAAACAAGAGTTGGCATAAATGAGTCTTTTTCTGATTGGCACTCAGTGACTAGTGGGGTCTGTGCTAGGACCCCAGTTGTTCACATTGTATATTAATGATTTGGAAGAAGAAACTGAATGTATTATCTCCAAATTTGCAGATGATACAAAGCTGAGTGGGAGGGTCTATGAGGAGGATACAGAGATGTTTCAGCATGATTTGGACAGGCTGAGTGTGTGGATATGTGCATGCTAGATGCAGTATAGTGTGGATAATTGTGAGGTTACCCACTTTGGTAACAATAATAGGAAGACAGATAATTTCTTAAATGGGTGTAAATTGAGAGAGGTGGATACTCAATGAGACCTTGCATCAGTCTTGCATCAGTCACTGAAAGTAAGCACATTTGTACAGCAGGCAGTAAATAAAGCAATTAGTATGCTGGCTTTCATTACGAAAGGAGTTGAGTATATGGATAGGGATGTTTTGCTGCAATTATATAGGGTGTTGGTGAGGCCACCTGGAGTACTGTATGCTAGTTTTGTGTCCTTAATCTGAGATAGGATTTTCTTGCTATAGAAGGAGTGTGGTAAAGGTTTACCAGGCTGATCCCTGGGATGGCAGATCTGTCATATGAGGAGAGACTAAGTCAGTTAGGGTTATATTCACTGGAGTTTAGAAGAATGAGCTGGGCTCTTATAGAAACTTATAGACCAGTGAGCCCAACGTCAATATTGGGGAAGTCCACTATCAAGGATTTCATAACTTGGCATTGGGAAGGCAATGGTGTAAGTAGAAAAAGTCAGCATGGATTTACAATAGGGAAACTTATAAACTTATAAAATTCTCATATGGTTAGACAAGGTAGATTCAGAAAGAATGTTCCCAATGGCGGGGGTATCTAGAACTCGGGGTTCATAGTTTGAGGATAAGAGGTTAAATCTTTTATAATTGAGATGAGAGAAATTTCTTTACTCAGAGGGTTGTGAATGTGTGGAATTCACTACCACAGAATGTGTTTGAGGCCAAAACATTGTCTGATTTCAAGAAGAAATTAGATATAGCCCTTGAGGCTAAAAGGATCAAAGGATATGGAGTGGAAGGCGGAATCAGGATATTGAATTCAATAATCAGTCATAATTAAAATGAATGGCAGAGCAGGCTCGAAGGGCCGAATGGTTTACACCTGCTTCTAGTTTCCACATTAACATTAGCTGTGTTTCTGGATGAATAGTCCAGCGATAATAGCACCAGGCCATCACCTAGCTCGGGGTCACCCGCCCCAGCTTTTAATATAAACACCTCTTACTGAAAATCATACACACAGGCCGCCATTCTGAAAAGTTGATTTTTTAATCCAGGACTTCTCCCAACCCTGTCCTGTCGATGTAAATTCAGGCCAAAGAATGCAACAAGATTCCCTGGTATCGAAATGGGTATGCACAACTGCAAAAAGCATCGGCACATTGATTTGACTGGAACCTTCCTGGTGTGAGGGTCTACAATTACAAAGGCTGGCCTGGGATTGCCATTTCCAAATGGCTGACCATTACCTGAACAAAAGGACATTGAAATAATTTGACCAGTATTTAGCCCAGTGAATAACATCCTTTTGTTGCCTAATTTAAGGCAGAGAATGGCACAGGTTTTTTAGCTGTTGGACAGATTAACTTTTAATTGTGATTTTTTTTTAACTTCCAGAAGTTGCTACTCCAGTGATGGGAAGGCAAATTTGTTTCTTGTTTTGCAATTTTGACATTCTGGCCTCCTTTCATTGTGAAACAACTAAATGCCACCTGTATGCCAAGTTGATTGAACATGAGTTCAAACAGTGGCAGACCAAGTAAACAGTAATACAATCATAAAGAGAAGAAACTGCAACTGAGAGAAATAAATAGCAGCTAGGTTAACATCTTTAAGGAGTTGTGCTGAGTGTAACCAAAAGTTCTGCCCCAGGATTTCTTTTGAAACCTTAACCTGTTTTGTCTCTTTACGGATATTGGAAAAACAGCGTTTCCAGTTTCATCCTGCATTCATAACAAAATGTGCCATGCTATCATCATGTTGCTAAGCTATGTTATATGTCTCTACATTGTCAGAAGATGAAAGAAATTTGGCTTGTCAGCTACAACTCTCACCAACTTTTACAGATGCACCATAGCAAACATTCTTTCTGGTTCTATCAGAGCTTGGTATGCCTCCTGTTCTGCCCAAGACTGCAAAAAACTACAAAATGTTGTGAATGTAGCCGAATCCACCATGCAAACCAGCCTCCCATCCATTGACTCCAATCCATCTGCACTTCCCGCTGCCTTGGCAAAGCAGCCAGCATAATTAAGAACAAAGAACAAAACAGCACGGAAAACAGGCCCTTCGGCCAAACGAGCCCACGCCGCCACCTCGACGTTCTCACTTCTACCCATGATCCCTGTCATCCCTGTCCATGTTTATAGATTTATGCATTAGAACCAAATTTGAGACAACTTAGGGGGAATTTGTTCTGCCAATCAGCCTAAGAGCACATCTTTGGGATGTGGGAGGAAACCGGAGCACCCAGAGAAAACCCACGCAAGCACGGGAAGAATGCGCAAACTCCTACAAACACAGGCCCAGATCCATGTATCTGCACAGCACAGCAACCTCATAGATCCTGGACATTTTCTCTTCCACCTTCTTCTGTCCAGAAAAAGAGACAAATGTCTAGTCTAGTACCAACTGACTCAAAAACAGCTTCTTTCCTGCTGCTTCAGACTTTTGAATGAACTTACCTTGCATTAAGTTGATCTTTCTCTACACCCTAGCTATGACTATAACACTACATTCTGTACTTTCTCATATCCTTCTCTATGAATGGTATGCTTTGTCTGTATAGCATGCAAGAAACAACACTTTTCACTGTATGTCAATACGTGTGACAATGATAAATCAAATCAAATAAAAAATCAGATCAAATCAAATATAGTCAATAACTTCTCTCCCTTTGACCAAGAAGTTCTGGGTTCAGCACCATGTTGTCCTGATAGACAGTGGTGTATGGCACCAGAGGGAATTAAACCCCTGTACTGAAACAAGGCAGTGACACAGAAGTGTTCAGCAACACAATGTTACCCATGCAGACCAGCTTGGCATGGAGGTAGAGAGCTGGAACAGGCATGCCCTGGCAAAGAGGTGCTCAGCGCATCAGGAGCAGTGCAGCACTGTGGCAGGTAGCCATTATTTCACTCACCTCAAAAGTCTCTGGCAAACTGAGGGCCAGAGACTTATACATGCCAGTTTTTATCATTCGGTTTTGACACTGCCCTGATTCCCCGCTGGCATGAAGCAAGATCGGAGGGCCTGACAAGATCCTACTGGGCATCTATTTTAACCATAAATGATTTGTAATGATATGTAAATCTGCCAGTGGAAAGACCGACCCATCATTAACCACATATTGAGAGAATCGCAACATGATTTTGCATGGCGAATTTTTGGCTCCTGCTAGATTCTCCAGACTTGCCCACCACCAAACCCACCAAGGGCGTGTTGGGAAAATTTCACCTTAGGGAGACATTTCTGACAGTTTGTCCCTACAAAAACGAAGATACAGGAGCAGAATAATCAATGTGGAGCTTAGGAGCCAGCCTTGCTGTGTTTCCCCTCTTATTTATTCACTTGTGGTCAATTGTTAGTTGCTGACACTTTTGGATTGAGAGTACCTGTGATTAACTATGACTTCTCCTTTGGAGAGTTAAATGAGCAATCAGTTGAGGTCATTTAGTGAAATCTTTGGAAATAAAGCTTTTGTATATATCATTTATGCTACAAAAATGTGGGAGTTAGTGAATTAGCCATGCGAAATTGTCCCTTGGGGACTAGCAGAGTAAATACATGGGCTTATGGGTATAGGGTGTAGGTGAAATTGTGGTCAGTACAGACTCAATGGGCCAAAGGCCTCCTTCTGTGCTATAGGGATTTTATAATTCTATAATACTAGTCCTTTCATTTAAATGTTGTTGAATTATCCCATTAGGCCATACCTTCGTCTTGTCATGACAATCACAAAAAGCAAACAAATTAAAGAGAAAGTAAAGCAGTTTTGACAATGTTGGGAAGGATTTTTCGGCCTCTCCATGGCATAGAAGAAGATCAATGGATTTCACATTGACTGCATCCCATGCCACTGGGAATCCCAGGCCAGTGTTATGCCATCGGTGAGACCAGAAGATCCCATCAGCAGGAACATTAAGGAAATTGCTGCCTTCATCAGACAAGAGGATAGGTGTCCTATGTAATTTGTTTCAGTGCACTGCAATACCAGGCATGAGTCTTATTATGGGCTATATATTCACCACAGGCGGCATGGTGACACAGTGGTTAGCACTGCTGCCTCACAGCATCTGGGTTTAATTCCAGTCTTGGTTCACTGTTTGTGTGGAGTTTACAGGTTCTCCTTGTATCTGAGTGGGTTTCCTCCAACAGTCCAAAGTGTGTGGGTTAGGTGGATTTGACCTTGCTAAATTGCCCCTTAGTGTCAGGGGTCTAGCTATGGTAAATGTATGACATTATGGGTATTGGACCTGGGTGGGATTGTGGTTGGTGCAGACCTGATGGGCCAAATAACCTCTTCTGTACTGTGGGGATTCTATGATTCTATGATCACAGCTCATTATTCTCAAGTTTATGCAATTTGACTCTTTATTAAGTAAGACATTATTTGGTGTGGCAAACAAAACAAACCACATGTCTCCTCAAATTTCCACCTTGAATGTATCTTTAATTGCTTTAGGAACTACTTGACATTAATGAGATGCAATAGGGTTCTTAAAAACCCTTTAGAGAATTCAACATTAATTAGCAAGCAAACAAATATCATGGAGATCTTACAATTTCCCTGCTATTAAATGAACAGTGAATGATAAATGTTTTATACCTTGTTATGGCATTAAACAATTAGATGTTTTAAATACCCTTGACAATAAATTTTGTTTGTGATAATATCTAGTGGAATTGTTGCATTTGTTATACCAGGGCAGCAAGGTGACAGAGTAGTTGGCACTGCTGCCTCACAGTGCCAGGGACCCGGGTTTGATTCTGGCTTGGGTCAATGTTTGTGAGGAGTTTGCACATTCTCCCTGTATGTGTGTGGGTTTCCTCTGGGTGCTTCGGTTTTCCTTCCACAGTCCAAAGATATGTAGGTTAGGTGGTTTGCCCTTGCTAAATTGTCCCAGATGTGTAGGTTCAGGGGAGTTAGCGAGGTAAATGTGTTGGTTTATATGTTTAGGGTCGGGAGAGTCGATGGGCCAAATGGTCTCTTTCTGCACTGTAGGGATTTTATGATTCTATTCCATGATTCTGATTTCACAGATTCACATGTGAATCTCAGGATGCCAAAAGGAAAGTCCCATTAGAGTCACAGCAGGCTTTATAGCACAGAAGGAAGTCATTCGCCTTATCAAATCCATGCTAATATTCATGGCTATCTCCATCTCCCCTCTCAACCTGTTATACTGGATAAAGATAAAATACTGCAGATGCTGGAATCTGAAACAAAAACAGAAAATGCTGGAAAATCTCAATAGTCCTGATAGTGTTTGTGGAGAGAATTGAGCCAACATTTTGAATCTGAACAACTGAACTAAGGGTCCTCTTGACTTGAAGTGTTGTACTGTTGCATTTGACTTGGTTCTCACTTGAAGGAGTTCAACTGATATGAACCAAGTAACCTTTTTGTTTCATTGTATCTTCCTTAAAGCCAAGGAAGCATTTTGCTCCATTCCCTTTTATCTTGATTGGACTGAGAATATCGGAAACATCTTTTGTTTTATATAGGGAACATAAATTTAAGGTGTAAGGGACAAGGTTTAAAGGAGATGTACGAAGCAAGTTTCTTATACAGAGGTGCCTGGAACTCGTTGCCAGGGGAAGTAGTGGAAGCGGATATGACAGTGAGTTTTAAGGAGCATCTGGACAAATACATGAATCGGATGGGAATAGAGGGATATAGTACCCAGAAGAGTAGGGGATTATGGTTCAGTCGGACAGCATGGTCAGTGCAAGCTTGGAGGGCCAAAGGGCCTGTTCCTATGCTATAATTTCTTTGTTCTTTGTTCTTTGTTGTTCTTGTACATGACCTTCAGGAGTCAATGTTTTGAGATTGGGCTTTAATGTTTCATTGACAGCTGCCCCCTTGGCATTGTTTATGATGGAAAAGTCACTCTATCAATGGTAAGGAAGTTATACATGAAGAAAGAGTTGCATTTATGTCATGCCTGTCAGGATCACCACACATTCCAAAGGGCTTCAGTGCCAACAAAGTACTTTGAAGTATAATCACAGTTGCCATGCAGGAAATATAACAGTCAAATAATTCAAGGCAACAAACAGCAATGTGATAGTGATGTTGAGTGAGGGATAAATATTAGCCAGGATATTGGGAATAACTCCCCTGCACTTCTTCAGAGTAATGCTGTAAGATCTTTTACATCCACCGGAGAGGACACAGAGGGCCTTGGTTTAATACCTCAGCTAACGACAGCAAAGCATTACAGTCTTGACTTTCCGGTGAAGTTCTCGAGTCGGATTTGATTCACAACTATAACATGAAAGTGAAGTACTAACTGAGCCAAAGCTGACAACAATGAAAGAAGTGCTTGAACAGACTTGACCCTCTGAGACCCTCTGCGGGTGGCATGGTGGCACAATGGTTATCCACTGTTGTATAACAGTGCCAGGGACCCAGGTTCAATTCCCAGCTGGGGTCACTATCTGTGCGGAGCCTGCACATCCTCCCTGTGTCTGCATGGTTTTCCTCTTAGTGCCCCGGTTTCCTCCCATCTGGAAAGATGTGCCGGTTAGATGCATTGGCTGTGCTAAATTCTCCCTCAGTATACTTGAATAGGCATCAGAGTGTGATGATGAGGGGATTTTCACACTAACTTCATTGTAGCTTTAATGTAAACCAATACACTTAACCAGCATGTCTTTTGGACTGTGAAAGGAAACTGGAGCAGCCAACCAAAACCCTTGCAGACATGGAGAGAACATGCAGTGCCCAATTCTCCCAAAAAAATTCTAAGTGCTGAATTGGCGAGTAAAATGGTATAATTCACGACTGAGTTTTCAGTCAGAATTCAGACTCAAATCTCCCACACTCTGTGCAATGAAGAGGTCACAATCATGAATATTTTTGGTTTGATTTGATTTATTATTGATAGATGTGTTGACATACAATGAAAAATATTGTTTTTTGCATTATACAAACAAAGCATATGGCTATGAATATAAAACTCTGAAACCGTGGCAATATCTTCTGCTACTTTATTAAGTTAGGGTCTGGATACCAAAGGATACAATCAAACTGGATCTTGATTGTTACTGCTTTGCTGCACGCTCAGTGACTGACAAGTCTCTTGCTTTCCAACTGCCCCCTTTCACTTGCTGTCTCCAAGATGATATGGTGTGCATACTCTCTTAACTCAGTAGGTAGGTGTATCCTCCCCCATGGCTCCGGACCTCACACAGCAGTTGGACACCTTGCGCCAATACCTGACTTATCTACTGATTTGATTTGATTTGATTTATTACCATCACATATATTAACATACAGTGAAAAGTGTTATTTTTTGCACACTATATAAAGCAATTATAGGTCAGTGAGTTTGACGTCAGTGGTAGGGAAGCTTTTGGAGGGGATTCTTAGAGATAGGATGTATAGGCACTTAGAGCGTTGCGATCTGATTAGGGATAAGCAGGATGGCTTTGTTAAGGGGGGGTCGTGACTTACAAATCTGATAGAATTTTTTGAGGAGGTGACGAAAACGGTCGACGAAGGGCGAACCGTTGATGTTGTCCATATGGATTTTAGTAAGGCGTTTGACAAAGTCCCTCAAGGGAGGTTAGTTGAGAAAGTCAAGGCTCATGGGATACAAGGACAAGTAGTTAGATGGATAAGTAACTGGCTTAGTAATAGGAGACAGAGAGTAATAGTGAAAGGATGTTTTTCTAGCTGGAGGTCGGTCACTAGTGGCATGCCACAGGGCTCGGTACTGGGACCTTTTCTATTTGTAACATATATAAATGACTTGGAAGAGGGAGTAAGTGGAGTGATCAGCAAGTTTGCAGACGATACAAAGATGGCTGGACTTGCAGATAGTGAGGAGCATTGTCAGGCGATGCAGCAGGACATATATAGGCTGGTAGCTTGGGCAGACAGATGGCAGATGGAATTCAATCCTGATAAATGCGAGGTGATGCATTTCGGGAGAAAGAATTGAGAGGGGAGGTATATGGTAAAGGGTAGACCTATTAAGAGTATAAAAACGCAGAGGGACCTGGGGGTGCAGGTGTACAAGTCTCTGAAGGTGGCAGAGCAGGTGGAGAAGGTTGTGAAGAAAGCATATGGTATGCAAGCCTTTATAGGAAGGGGTATAGAGTACAAGAGCTGGCCTTTAATGTTGCAGTTGTATAAAACGTTGGTTAGACCTCATTTGGAATACTGCGTCCAGTTCTGGTCGCCTTACTACCGGAAGGACGTGGAGACTCTGGAGAGAGTGCAGAGGAGGTTTACCAGGATGCTGCCTGGTATGGAAGGTCTGAGTTACGAGGAGAGATTAGGCAAATTGGGACTGTTTTCCTTCGAAAGATGTAGACTTAGAGGAGATCTGATAGAGGTGTACAAGATTTTGAAGGGGATAGATAGAGTAAACAGGGTTAAGCTTTTTCCTAGGATGGACTCAAATAGCACGAGGGGTCACGGGCTTAGGGTGAGGGGGGTAAGGTATAATTTGGATGCTAGAGGGAGTTTTTCCACACAGAGGGTGGTGGGGGTATGGAATGCGCTGCCAAGTAAAATGGTGGAGGCAGGCACTCTGGAGTTATTTAAGAAATATTTAGATGGGCACATGAACAGAATGGGAATGGAGGGGTATAGAAAACTGATTTAAAATAGGGATCATGAGCCTTGGGAGTCCCTGGGAAGTGTGTAAATAGATGATGATATTGATGTACTTGTTTTTATCCTACAGGTGCTTTGGTCCACCTTGTTGTCTAACAAGGGGCATACACGCGATGGGTCATGAGAGGGCTGCTTTTGGATTTTTTCGAGAGTATTCTAGTGCTTCACATCGTTAGTGTACGCTTGACCTGGATCATTTGATGGGCAACACGACAGCTCAGTGACTATCGCTGTGCTGTGCAGATACATGGATTTGGGCCTGTGTCTGTGGGAGTTTGCGCATTCTCCCCGTGCTTGCGTGGGTTTTCTCCGGGTGCTCCGGTTTCCTCCCACATCCCAAAGATGTGCTCTTAGGCTAATTGGCAAAACAAATTCTCCCTAAATTGTCTCAAATTTGGTTTTTAATCCATAGATCTATAAACATAGATAGGGATCACAGGTAGAGGTGGGAACATCGGCGCAGGCTCGTTGGGCCGAAGGGCCTGTTTTCTGTGCTGTTTTGTTCTTTGTTTGTTTTTTGTATATCATTCATAGAAAAGGAAATGAAGCAAGTGTGGAATACAAGGAAAGTAGAAAGAAACTTAAGTAAGAAGTAAGGAGGGCGAAAAGGGATCATGAAAAATCATTGGCCAGCAGGATTGAGGAAAATCCCAAAGCTTTTTACACATGTATAAATAGCAAGAGGGTAGCCAGCGAGAGGGTTGACCCACTCAAGAACAGGGGAGGGAATCTATGCATGGAGCCAGAGGAAATGGGTGAGGTATTACGTGAGTACTTTGCATTAGTATTCACCAAAGAGAAGGACTTGGTGGATCATGGATCTGGGAAAGGGTGTATAGATAGTTTGAGTCATGTTGAGATCAAAAAGGAGGAAATATTGGGATTCTTGAGAAACATTAAGGTAGACAAGCCCCCAGGGTGTGATGGAACATACCCTAAAATACTGAGAGAGGCAAGGGAGGAAACTGCTGGGGCCTTGAGAGCAACTCCTCAGTGTCTACAGGGGAGGTCCCTGTTTAAGAAGGATAACAAGAATAATCCAGGTAATTGCAGGCCTGTGAGCCTTACGTCAGTGGCAGGGAAATTATTGGAGAGAATACTTCGAGACAGGGTATACTCCCACTTGGAAATAAGTGGACATATTGGTGAGAGGCAACATGGTTTTTTTGAAGGGGAAGTCATATCTCACTAACTTGATTGAGTTTTTTGAGGAAGCGATGAAGATGATTGATGAGGGTAGGGCAGTGGATGTTGTCTACATAGACTTCAGTAAGACCTTTGACAAGGTCCCTCATGACAGACTGGTGCAGAAGGTGAAGTTGCATGGGATCAGAGGAGAGCTAGCAAGATGAATACAGAACTAGTTTGGTCATAAAAGATAAAAGGTAGTGGTGGAAGCGTCTGTTTCTGAATACAGGACTGTGATAAATGGCATTCCTCAAGGGATCGGAGCTGGGACCTTTGCTGTTTGTAATATATACAAATGATTTGGAAGAAAATGTAACTGGTTTGACTAGTAATTTTGTGAATAACAAAAGGTTTGGTGGATTTGCGGATAGCGATGTAGACCATAAGAGGATACAGCAGGATCAGTTGGGGAATTGGGCGGAAAGGTGGCAGTTGGAATTTAATCCGGATAAATGTGAGTTTAGGAAGGTCTAATACAGATAGAAAATGTACAGAAAATGGCAGAACTCTTAAGAATATTGATGGGCAGAGAGAGCTGGGTGTACAGGTACACAAGTCACTGAAAGTGGCAACGTAGGCGGAGAAGGTAGTCAAAAGGCACACGACATGCTTGTCTTCATCAACCAGGGCATTAAGTTTAAAAATTGGCAAGTCATGTTGCAGTTTTATAGAACCTTAGTTAGGCCGTACTGGAATATAGGTTCAATTCTAGCCAGAAGGATGTGGAGGCTTTGGAGAGGGTACAGAAAAGATTTACCAGGATGCAAGTTTTTTACACAGAAGGTGATAGGTGCCTTGAACTCATTGCCAGGGGAGGTAGTGGAAGCAGATACGATAGTGAGTTTTATGGGACATCTGGACAAATATGTGAATGGTATGGGAATGGAGGGATGTGGCTCTCCACTTCCTGGAAGCATAGGGGATTTTAGTTAAGTTGGGCAGCATGGTCGGTGCAGGTTTGAAGGGTTGAAGGCCCTGTTCCTATGCTGTAGTTTTCTTTGTTCTTTGTTGTTTGAAACAAGAGAGTGCAGAATGGAGTATTACAGTCATAGCTAAGATGTATAGAAAGATGAACTTAATGTAAGTCCATTCAAAAGTCTGATGGCAACAGGGAAGAACTTTTCTTGAGTGAGTTGATATGTGACCTCAGGCTTTTGTATCTTTTTCCCAATGGAAGAAGGTAGAACAGAGAATGTCCGGACTTAATGGGGTCCTTAATTATGCTGGCCACTATGCAGAGGCAGCGAGAAGTGTTGACAAAGTCAATGGTTGGGAGGCTGGTTTGCGTGATGGATTGGACTACATTCATGATCTTTTGTACTTTCTTGTGGCCTTTGGGCAGAGCAGGAGACATACAAAGCTGTGATACAGCCAGAAAGAATGCTTTCTATGGTGCATCTGTAAGTGTTGGTGAGAGTCATGCTTGACATGCCAAATTTCCTTAGTCTTCTGAGAAAATAGATGTGTGGTGGGCTTTCTTAACAATAGTGTCAGCATGGGAGGACCAGGACAAATTATTGGTGATCTGGACACCTAAAAACTTGAAGCTCTCGACCTGTCTACTTCATCCCATTGATGTAGACAAGGACATGTTCTCCTTTACGCTTCCTGGAGTTGATGAAAATCTCCTTCATTTTGTTGAATTGAGGGAGAGATTATTGTTGCCGCACCAGTTCACCAGATTCTCTACCTCGTTCCTGTACTCTGTCTCATCATTGTTGAGATCCAATCCACTACGGTGATGTCGTCAGCAAACTTGAAAATTGAATTGGAGGGGAATTTGGCCTCACAGTCATAGGGTGTATAAGGAGTATAGTAGGGGGCTGAGAACACATCCTTATGGAGCATCCACAATTTTGAGGATGATCATGGTGTTGTCACCTATCCTTACTGATTATGGTCTGTGAGTTAGGATGTACAGGATCCAGTTGCAAAAGGAGGAGCTGAGACTGAGGCAACAGAGTTTGGAGATGAGTCGGAATAATGGTGTTGAAGGCTGAGCTGTAGTCAGTAAATACGAGTCTGATATACATGACCTTGTTTTCTAGGTGCCCCAGGATTGAGCGCAGGGTCAAGGAGATGTCACCTGCTGTGGACCTGTCACAGCAGTAGGCAAACTGTAGAGGATCCAGGTAGTTCAGGAGTCTGGAATTGATTCTGAAGCATTCCATGCTGATGAATGTCAGAGTCACTGCATGATAGTCATTAAGGCACACTGCTTGGTTTTTCTTAGGTACTGGGATGATAGCCATCTTCTTGAAGCAGATAGAGACCTCAGATTGTTGAAAAGAGGGGGTGAAGATGTCTGTGAGTACCCCCGCCAGCTGATCTGCACAGCATCTAAGTGCACATCCAGGTACCCCATCGGGGCCAGTTGCTTTCCATGGGTTGACTTTTAAGAAAGCTGCTCTGATATTGGCAATGGTGACTCCAGATACAGGTTCATCCAGGGCTTCCAGGGTGAAGGACATGCTCTCACTGACCTCTTACTCAATTCGGGCATAGAATACATTGAGCTCATCAGGGAGGGGTGCATTGGAGCTGGTGATTTTACATGCCTACATCTTGTAGCCTGTTATGTCTTTCAGATCTTGCCATAGTTCGGAGCCGCAACGTCATGTTGCAACTGTACAAAACTCTGGTGCAGCCACACTTGGAGTATTGTGTACAGTTCTGGTCGCCACATTATAAGAAAGATGTGGAGGCATTGGAGAGAGTGCAGAGGAGGTTTACCAGGATGTTGCCTGGTATGGAGGGAAGGTCTTATGAGGAAAGGCTGAGGGATTTGAGGTTATTTTCATTAGAGAGAAGGCAGATAAGAGGAGACCTTATTGAGGCATATAAGATGATCAGAGGATTAGACAGGGTGGACAGTGATAGCCTTTTTCCTCAGATGGAGAAGGCTAGCACGAGGGGACATAGCTTTAAATTAAGGGGTGGTAGTTATAAGACGGATGTCAGAGGTAGGTTCTTTACCCAGAGGGTGGTAAGGGTATGGAATGCCCTGCCTGCTGCAGTTGTAGATGCGCCAAGTTTGGGGGCGTTTAAGTGATCAGTGGATAGGTTTATGGATGAAAAGGGAATGGTTTAGGTTAGAGGGTCATTGCTTTTTCTCAATTGGTCGGCGCAACATCGAGGGCCGAAGGGCCTGTTCTGCGCTGTAATGTTGTATGTTCTATAGTTGGCGGTGGCCAATGTGGCTAGTCTGGGACTCTAGCTTAATGCGGTACCATCTTTTGCACCTTTGATAAATCTCCTTAGATCATATCTTGTCTTCTTGTATTATTGAAAGCTCAGAGGGGCATGGCCTATTCAGAGCATGCTCAGTGGCCCTGTCAAACTGCAATTTGTTGGCCAGATCAGTCGCTGGCCAGTTCGGGACTCCCACAGTGCTGCCCCAACATACTCTCCACAGCCTAGTCATGGCCTGCACAGCATTCCCCTGACAGCCCCAACTCCACCACCAACTCCCCCCCCCACGACCCCACAGCCATCCCATCCCAGAACACTGCAATCCCCAACTTCACTCCTCCAGCTGTGACGAGCTCCCCCATTCTCCCAACAGGCCTGCCCTCCATCCACTGACCTCCCCTCTTGGGAGGCAGACCCCCCCAGCAGACCACCCCCTCAGTCCATCCCAGTTGCTGGCCCTCACCAGTCCTGACCAATCCTTTGTGCAGAGTGGCAGCGGGATATCCCACCCCCAATGATCACTCCCTAAGCCATGCCCATAACAGGCCCCACGCCGTTGGTCCTGCTCCCTTGGCATTGCCTGAGGCCTGGTGGACAATGACAAAGTGTGCCCTAAGAATGGGCACTTTGCCCACTTGGGCAGTGCTAGGGGGCACAAGCTGGGATTGCCACGGTTCTCAGGCTTAGGTGGCACCACTCCACTGCTGCCTAACCCCTGGGGGCCTCACCTGCCCTCTCTTCACTTTGGCAGGGTTTCCTACTTGTTCTCAGCAAATGGAGAGCTACTCTAAACCCCGCCGGACTGCAATACTCCTGACGGGGTGGGAGATGCTACTGGGTTCAGAGATATCAATTCTGGGTCCAACAGTGACATTTAAATAAGATTAAAGACAGATTTAAATCACATGCCTGCATTCCCGCCAGTTTCCAGTATTGTTCAGAATGCATCTACTCTCTGGTTGTGGGAGATTTGCAAGCATTGGGAACGCGTGCACCAATTCTACAAAATGGTCAATATGCTAAAAGATGTGCACATCATGGGAGAACCAGGCCCGCAGACTCCACATTGACAATTACCCAAACCGGGAACTGAACTCGGGTCCCTGGCGCTGTGAGGCGGCAACGCTAACCACTAACTGAGCCTGAGAGATTGTTGAAATCAGCCAACTGAAAGATAAGTAAATTGCATAATGATTTATTTAGTTCATATTCCACCTGGGTTCAGAAAACTCTGTGGGTCGCTGTTAGTCCAGTTCCACTGCAGTCAATGGAATCAAATATCAGGTGCATCATACAATGGGCAGCTAATCCAGTACCAGCCTGTGCCACCACCCAAGATGATTTTCCCCAAGAATCTCGAAATCTCTCACTGTAATTGAACAAATTCTCCAACAGCAAGTAGATGATGGCTCTGAACATTGTCAGCTTGAATGAATGAAATGCACCGTCACATTAGTAAGTCTTCTCTTACATTTCGCTCAGTGTAAGCTTGTCTGCCACAGCTAAGGAAGATGGTCACCTATGGAAATGGAAACTGACACTGATGAAAACTGCCACCTTCTGCTATGCTGAGGGAGAGGAAGATTAATTTTAGCTAACGCTGCTCACATCTGTCACCAGGTAGACTCTGAAGACAAAAATAAAATAATAAAAAGTAAAAACATTGGAACAAAATGAAGAAAAAAATAGGGAAGGGGAAATATAAAATGAAGGAATCAAAGAAAAAAGAACTAGAGAAAGCTGATTGATAAACACTCCATGGGAGATTTGTTTTCATATGCCTTATGTCATAAAGGAACAAGAACAAAGAACAAAGAAAATTACAGCACAGGAAAAAAACCTTTTTGCCCTCCAAGCCTGTACCGACTATGCTGCTCTAAAACACCCTATCCTTCCAGGGACCGTATCCTCTATTCCCATCCTATTCACGTATTTGTCTAGATGGCCTTTAAAACTCACCCCCTTCACCATTTCTGCTCATAGGCTTCCCAATGTATTCTTAAGCACCAAGCACATTTTTAAGTTTATTTATTATTGTCACAAGTAGGCTTACATTAACACTACAATGACGTTACTGTGAAAAACCCTGAAAAAGTTGTGAATTAGAAGGGAAAGCTGCAACAACATTGAAATCAATTGGGTCGGGAAAAGAAAAAGAATCAAATATACCAAATCATGAGATCCCTTACGTTAATTCTGTCTCTGCCCTTTGCACAGCAGAATTAAACAGGAAGCATATTCTCACACTAATGGGGAATAGAATGCCTTGTTTACGTGCTACAGAATTGTATTTGTATGCTGGAATGTAGCCAGATAGAGTTCCATGGTAGCGCAAGGCCAATAAAATATACCCCAGGAACTTTAACATAAATGTTTAACAATGAACACTTTCCTCTTCATTGTTACTCAGCACTCCTCTGCTCCCTGAAGAATGGTACTTTCCCACTCCCTAAAGGGGAAGTTTTGATGAATGACAAGTGTTTCCATTCATGTTAAAATATGTTATTAGTGCTCTGTCCTTCATACATTGCCAAGGGCAAATTTATTTTTTTAGCCTTGGATGCCAATATTATCTTGAGACTCAGCATTCAATAATTATTAAATTGAATGACACTCCATTAACTGGACACTATATCCGTTGGAAATGAAGCATTCATAAGACATAGGAGCAGAAGTAGGTCATTCAGCCCTTCAGGTCTGCACAGTCATTCAATAAGATCATGGCTGATTTAAGATGATACCCCTCAACTCCACTTTCCTGCCTTATTGACATAACCCTCGATTGGCCAATTGTTAAAAATCTGCGTATCTCAGCCTGGAACATATTTAATATGTGAGTGGCACAGTAGTCAGCACACTGCCTCACAGCACCAGGGACCTGGATTCAATTCTGGCCTTGAGTAACCGTCTGTGTAGAGTTCTCCCACGTCTGTGTGGGTTTCCTCTGGTATTCCTGTTTCCTCCCACAGTCCAAAGATGTGTGAGTTAGATGGGTTGGCCATGCTACATGCATGGGATTACAAAGTTGGGGGTGGAGGGGTGTAGGTCTGGTATGATGCCTTTTTGGAGAGATGATGTGGACTCAACATGTTGAGTAGCTTCCTTGTGCACTGTAGCGACTCTTTAGTTCTATAGGTAATAACCCAGCTTCTACAGCCCTTTACAGTAAAGAAGTCCATAGGTTCACTACCCTCAGAAAATAAATTCCTTTTCATCTCTGTATTAAATGAGACACCCCTGACCCCTGCGGACCTAGATTCTTCCACAAGGGTAAAAGCCTCTCAGCCTGTCAAATCTCCTGAGAATCCAATAAATAATAATCAGCTATATTTTTCTGCTCTGGTTGATTTAGAAGATCCTGCATTGCTATTATCCTGGGCATCATTTATCTCTCAAACAATACCATCAAAACAATTTAGCATCTTAATTGTTGTCACTTTTGTGGTATTAAAAATTAAAGTTAAAGTTTATTTATTTGGCACAAGTAAGGCTTACATTAACACGTCAATGAAGTTACTGTGAAATTCCTCTAGTTGCCACAGTCCAGCACTTGTTTGGATCAATGCATCTAAGCAGCATGTCTTTCAGACTGTAGGATAAAACCAGAGCACCCAGAGAAAACCCACGCTGACATGAGGAGAATGTACAAACCCTACACAGACAGTGACCCAAGCAGGGAATTAGTTTGAGTTATTAACAGAGGAAAGCGTACTCTTTAAGATCACTATCCCAAATCTGCACCAAAATCTGCAGCTGAATTGTCCTCTCAAAAAGAAAGACAAGTTTCCTTCAAGGCCCAATGCACTTCTGTCATATTTACATTGAGACAAACTCCTGCATCCCATTCATCTTCTGGCCAAATTAATTCTCTCTGTGATAACTGAAAAATTCCATTCTCACAAATCAAGCTACATTCTCCTGTGATTTTGTTTTCCTGATGTTGAAAGAAGGATGCACATGCCTTATCATAGAATAACAGAATCTCTCCAGTGCAGAAGAAAGCCATTCGGTCCATCATGTATGCACCAATCAGGCCTTATAACCCCACATATTTACCCTGCTAATCTCTTGACATTCGGGTTAATTTAATAAGGCCAATCAACTTAACTCACAGATCTTTATCCTTCCAGTTAAGTTTCTGCAGACGCAAGCAAGACTCTAGAGTGTTATATTCCCTCCCCAGTGCAAGGATCAAAGATGTCTTGGAGCAGCTGCAGCGGGGGGTTGGGGCCAGGGGGTCGGGGGGGGGGGGGGGGGGGGGTGAACAAGCTGTCATTGTGCATATACGCACCAAGCATACAGGTGAAAAATGGAATGAGGACCTAGAGGCTGAATTTAGAAGTTAAACTAAAAAGTAGGACCTCAGAAGTAGTAATATCAGGATTGCTACCAGTGCCACAAGGTGGTCAGAATGAGAATATCAGGATAGGTAAGATGAATATGTGGCTTGAGGAATGGTGCAAGAGAAGAGATTCAAATTCCTGGGACATTGGAATTGGTTCTGGCGGAGGTGGAACCAGTAGAAATTGGATGGTCTGGATTTGGACGTGATTGGAACTAATGTTCTAGGGAGCAGTGTTTGCTAATGCTTTTGGGGAAGGTTTAAACTAATGTGCCAGAACGGGGGGAACGATGCAGAAAGTCAGAGGGAAGTAAAGTGGGGACAGAAACAAAAGGCAGTAAGGAGAAAAGTGGAAGGCAGAGAAACTAAAGACAAAAATCAAAAAGGGGCACATTACATTATAATTCTAAGAGTGCAATAAATGTCAAAAGAACAAGCCTGAAGTATCCTAATGTGAGGACCATTTATAATAAGTGGATAAATTAACTGCGCAGATAGTCATTAATGGATATAACGTAATTGTGATCACGGAGACCAGGATGACCAGAGATGGGAACTCAACATCCAGGGATATTCAATATTCAGGAAAGATAAACAGGAAGGAAAGGATGTGGGGCAATGTTGCTGGTTAAAGAGGAGATTAATACAATATTAAGAAAGGACATTAGCTTGAACGATGTGGAATCTGTATGGGAGGAACTGCAGAACACCAAAGGACAAAAAAATGCTCATGTGTGTTGTGTACAGACCAGCAAACAGCAGTAGTGAAGTTAGGATGGCTTAAAGGAGGAAATTAGAGATGCATATAGTAAGGGTACAGCAGTTATTATGGGTGACTTCAATTTGCATTTTCACTGGATTTGCCAAACTGGTAGCCATGCAATAGAGGAAGATTTTATGGAAAGTATAAGAGATTGTTTTCTCAACCAATATGTTGAGGAAACAGTTAGAGAGTAGACCATCTTAGATTGGGTATCATGTAATAAAAGAGGATTGATTAGTAACCTTCTGGTGTGAGATCCTTTGGGGAAGAGTGATCATAATATGGTTGAAGTCTTTATTTAGATCGACACCGACATAGACTAAGACCAAAGTCCTGAATTTGAGGAAAGCTAACTTTGATGGTATAAGATGTGTATTGGGTAGGATATGCTAACAAAGAATATTTGAGGGGTTGACAGTGGATAGGCAATGGCAGACATTTAAAGACATATGAATAATCTTCAACAACTGTACATTCCTGTCTGGTGTCAGAATAAAAGGGGATGGTGGCTCATCCACGGCGAACAAGGGAAATCAGGGAAAGTGTTAAAGTCAAAGAGGAAGCATATAAATTGGTCAGAAAAAGAGCAAACCTGAGGACTGGAAGAAATGCAAAATCCAGCAGCAGAGAACAAAGGGTTTAATTTGGAAGGGGAAAATGGAATGTGAGAGTAGGCTTGCAGAAAACGTAAAAACTGACTGCAAAAGTTTCTATAAATATATGAAGAGGAAAAGGTTGGTGAAGATAAATGTTGGTCCCTTACAGTTAGAATCAGGTGAGTTCATAATGGGTAACAAAGAGATGGCAGGCCAATTGAACAAATACTTTGGATCTATCTTCATGAAGAAGGACATAGAAATAGTAGGGGACAGAGGATCTAGCATGAAGGAGGAACTAAAAAAAAATCCTTATTCTTCAGGAAATTGTACTGGGGAAATTGCTGGGATTAAAACCCAATAATTCCCCATGGCCTGATGTTCTCAGACTACTTACAGAAGTGGCCCTAAAAGTAACAGACACCTTGGACATCATTTTCCAGCATTCTATAAACTCTGGGAGAGTTCTAGTGGATTGGAGAATAGCTGATATAATCTCACTTTTAAAAAAGGAAGGAGAGAGAAAACCAGGAATTATAGACTAGGTTAGTCTGACATCAGTGGTGGGGAAAATACTGGAGTCAATTATAAAGGATGCAAAAACTGAGCATTTGGAAAGCCATGACAGGATTGGTCCAAGTCAGCATGCATTGACTAAAGGGAAATAATGCTTGACAAATCTTCTGGAATTTTGAGGATGTGACCAGTAGAGTGGACAAGAGTGAACAAGTGGATGTTGTGCATCTGTACTTTCAAAAGGCTTTTACAAGGTCCCCGACAAGAGATTAATGAGCAAAATTAAAACTCATGGTATGGGGGGGGGTAAATATATTGACGTAGATAGAAAACTGATTGGCAGACAGGAAACAGAGAATGGAAATAAAAGAATGCTTTTCAAGGTGTCAGGCACTGATTAATGGGATACTACAGGGTTCAGTACTAGGAACCCATCCACTCACAATATGCATTAATGATTTGGATGAAGGAATTGAATACAATATCTCCAAATTTGCAGACAACATGAAGCTAGGTGATAGTGTGTGTGCTGTGAGGAGGATGCTAAAAAACTGCAGGGTATCTTGGACAGGCTGACTGTATGAGCAAATACTTGGCAAATGCAATATAATGTGGATCAATGTGACGTTAAACACTTCAGTGGCAAAAACAGGAAGGAAGATTATTATTTGAATGGAGGCAGTTTAGGAAAAGGGGAAGTGTAATGTGACCTGGGTGTCATGGTGGAACAATCGCTGAAGATTGGCATGTAGGTACACAGGCAGTGAGGAAAGCCAATGCATGCTAGCCTTCATAGCAAGAGGCTTTGAGTATCAGAGTAAAGATTTCTTCTTGCAATTATATAGGGCCTTGATAAGTATTGTGTGCAGTTTAGGTCTCCTAGTCTGAGGAAGAGCATTCTTGATATTGTGGGAGTTCAGCAAATATTTACCAGACTGATTCTGGAATAACAGGACTGACATTTGAAGAGAGATTGGATCGACTGAGCTTGTACTCACTGGATTTTAGAAGAATGAGAGAGGACCTCACAGAAGCATATAAAATCCTGGTGGGACTGAACAGTTTGGATGTGGGAAGAATGTTGTTCCCAATGTTGGGGAAGTCCAGAACCAGGGGCTACAGTCTAAGAATAAGGGATAAGCCATTCAGGACTGAGATGAGGAAAAACTCCTTCATCAGAGAGATGTAAACCTGTAGAATTCTCTACCACAGAAAGTTGTTGGGATCAATTTGTTAGATATGTTCAAGAGGGAGCTGCTCAGGGTGGCTGATTAGTGAGATATACCACTAATCAAAGGTTATGGAGAGAAAGCGGGAATGGGATATTGAAAGCACATTATCAACCATGATCATATTGAATAGTAGTGCAAGCTTGAAGGACCAAATGACCTATTCCTGCACCTATTTTCTATGTTTCTGTATTTCTTTGTTGTGTCCGTGCAGTGAGACTTGACAGAGAGGTTAGCAGCATATTCTGTCAAGAAGGTGATGGGGGAGAAGGAGACCACAAATCCAAGCTCTGTCTTGACTCAGTTTTATATCTGTACGTGTACATTTCCGGTGGGGAATTGATGGATCCTCATCAACATTTCCTTTTGTAACTTGGTGGGCTTCGGCACAGTTGTACTGCAACCAACTCAGCTTGAGGGCAGATGGCAGTGTAATGGTTTCTCAGAGCTGTAGACCCAGCATAGTGCTATTGTCAATGCTACGCTGTAGACCCAGCATAGTGCTATTGTCAATGCTATGCTGTAGACCCAGCATAGTGCTCTGGTGATCTAGAGTTGAATCTCACCATGGTGGATGATGAAATTTGAATTTAGTAAATAATTCATGTGCAGGTTAGCTGGATTGGCCATGCTAAATTGCCTCTTAGTATGTGTAGGTTAGCTAAAGCAGCCATGGGGAAAGTTTGCGGTTACAGGGATATGCCTGGGTAATGTACTCTATCACATTTGATGAGCCGAAAGGTCTCTTCTGCACTGTAGTGATCTTATGATTCTACTAATCACCATGAAACCATTGTCAATTATTGTGAAAACCTATCTGATTCACTGATGTGTTTTAGGACCGTCTTTACCTGTCCTGGCCTACATGCGACTTCAGACCCGCAGTGATTGTTGAATGTTAATTACCCTCCGAAAGCAAGAGTGACACACAGTTTGGGGGTCTGTTAGGGATAGGCAACAAATGATGGTCCAGCCAGCGACACCCACATTCCAGGATAGAGTGAAAAACAACTAACTCAGCACCAACAGGAAGGCATGGGGTGAGTGAAAGAAACACCTGTATTTGCGTAACACCTTCCATCACCATAGGCCATCCCAAAATGCTGTAGAGCCAGTTAAGTGCTTTGAAGTTCAGTCATGGAGGAAATGAGGCAGCCAAACCACCCCAATCACTACCTCAGGTAAAATCAGTTCAGTAGTGCCGAGGATCATTGGCTCTCTAAGTCCACACTGTTTTATCACACTGGTCATTCTGCCCTATCCAGTGTTTATTCAGGGAATCGTCAGCCTATAGTTTCCTCTTTGCTAAAGAAAACTGCATGTCCATCAGTAACTGCAGACAGCTGTTAATGATTTACCCCTGTGGTTGCCTGTAACCGCAGAATTCTTCAGCGCGTGAAGGCTTCATTAAAAGGAAATAACAATTCCCTTTTTGATTTTGATTATTTCAAACACGGATTTCCATGGCTGCTCTCATTTTCATGGAAGAAACAACTGCCAGACATCAGCATAAAATGAATCCGACAAATTTGTTTGAGGCTTGAGGCATCAAACAGGATATTTTGAAAAATGACTTCTTTTCAGAAGCTTAAACAAACGAACACTGGTTACTTTATCACTTTAAAGTTTGCTTACATTAACGCTAAACTAAAATGTACCAAGTTTGGTCTCTTCAATGCAATTTCCCAGCCACTCACTCTGATGTCCAGGATTAATCTGCAAAAACGTGGATGCAATCAACCACAAGACAGTTTTATCTATTTTGTTAGCCAAATGAGATTGCAGCCAGGACAGTTGTACAGAAGAATCCAGGCTTTAAAGCCCATGTAAAAACTTCACCATCACACCAAACAAACTTAATGTGTAAGAAGGGCTTGGGAGGGAACATTTATCTCAATATGGTTTGAAAGATATTGTTCATTCAAAAGATTGCTGAGATGCTTCAGATCCATCTGGAGTTTAGCTGTGTACTAATTGCGACTAAGTCATTGTCAAAACATTGATTATCCCAGCTGATAGAAAACAGAAGCTCCAACTTAGCAAAATTGGCTAAATAAATTGCTGCTAAATTGAGCTATGTGGCTTATAAGTGAATTGGGAGATAAATACTGATATTAGATTGAAAGCATATTGCCTTGTGACTATCTTTAAACAATTAGATTGAAATAAGTCTTTATGTATTAGTCACAAGTAAGGTTTACATTAACATTGCAATGAAGTTACTGTGAAATTCTCCTAGGCGCCACACTCTAGGGTCTGTTCAGGTCAATGCACTTAACCAACACATCTTTCAGACTGTGGGAGGAAAACCAAGCAGACACAGGGGAACATGCGGATCCACACAGACAGTGACCCAAGCAGGAATCCAACACAGGTCTCTGCACTATGAGGCAGCAGTGCTAATCAGTGCGCTACCATGTCGCCCATGACGTAAATTACATTTGTTGTTCTGCTTATGCACAAGGTACAGGTTGTACAGTTGGAAAGGATTAATAAAATGATTCTTCTGACTTCACCTTCTTAGGATTCCATTCGTGTCACGCGGCTTTGGTGAATTCTGAGTGTGATTGAGGCTTTTGCTGGTTGAGCCTAGCTGAGCAAGAGTGCAGGAAGCATTTTGCCCAGTTGTAAACTAAAAGGGATTACCAGAAAGGATTTGGAGACCTGATGTTAATATGACCCCTGTTGTGAAGCATATGAGCCACATGTGAAACTGATAAATCAGGCCTGGTTCCCACATATTGATCCATATGAAAGCAATCTGCTCCATAGGCACAGTGTCACAGTATTGTCAGGGTGCAGAAGGAGGCTATTCGGCCCATTGTGCGCACACCAGCTCTCCAAGTGAGCATCATGACTCAATGCTATTCCCCTACATTTTCCTGTACCCTGCAAATTGGTTCTATTCAAATGATCATCTAATGCCTTCTTGAATGCCTGACCGAACCATTTGTGTGATAAGGTTTTTTTTTTAAGAGCAACACAGCACGGGAAACAGGCCCTTCGGCCCAACGAGCCCGTGCCGCCGTCTTCTCGCATCACATTTGTTTCTTTTGCACATCACTTTAAATCTGTGCCCTTCCGTTCTTGATCCTTGCATGAGTGGGAACAATTTCTACTCTGTCCAGGCCCCTCATGATCTTAAGCATCTCTATCCAATCTCCTCTTAGTGTTCTTCTCTCCAATCTATCCTCATAACTGAAGTCGTCTCAGTCCAGAAACCATTCTAGTAAACCTCTTCTGCACACTCTCCAATGCATTCACATCATTTATATAGTGTGAATTCCAGAACTGTACATGATACTTCAGCTGAGGTCTACTTACATAGCATACTCAGTTCAGCATTACCTCCTTACTCTCGTACTCTCTGCCCCTATTGATAAAGCCCAAGATATGATGTGCTATATTCACTGTTCTTTCCACTGTCCTGCCATTGTCAATGATCGATGCACATAACACTCTATTCTTGCATCTTATACTTCTTATTTTGAGTCGTCTCGCCAAGATCTGTAGATTAGCTGTTATCCAGAATTAAATTTTAAATATAAGCCAAAGTGGTTTATTTGTTTATTGGGATGTGGGTATCACAGGCCAGGTCTGAATGTGTTCCCCATCCCTACTTGCAGTTGCATAGAAACCCTGCAGTGCAGAAGCAGACCCATTGAGCCAGCACTGGCAACAATCCCACCCAGGCCCTATTCCCACATATTTACCCCAATAATCCTTCTAACCTATGCATCACAAGACACCAAGGGGCAATTTAGCATGGCCAATCCACCCAACCCGCACATCCCTACAGTGTGGAGGAAACTGGAGCACCCAGAGGAAACCCATGCAGACCCAGAGAGAGCATGCAGACTCCACACAGATAATCACCCAAGCCAGCAATCAAACCCAGGTCCCTGGAACTTGAGGCAGAAGTGCTAACCACTGTACCATCAGTTGCAATGTTACAAGATGTTATCCATTTCAGGTGAGAATTAAGAGTGAACCACATTATTATGGATCTGGAGTTATATGTTGGCCAGACCAGTAAGGAAGGCAGATTTCCTCTCCTAAAGGAGCATTAGTGAACCAGGATCACATCAACAATTGTCAACAATATCTCTGAGGAAGAAACACAGCTGTGCCAGCACAAGATGCTGTGGGGATGTTTTTTTTAAACAATAGTTTCAGAGTCAACCATAATAGAGACGAGCTTTATGGTCTAGATTTTTATTATTCAAATTTAACCAGATTCCACTGTTCCCAGAGCTTGATCCTGGCATCTGTGTTACAAGTGTTGTAACATTACCACTACACCACCACCTCTCTCAAATTTATGTGTACAAAATCAGCACAGCAAGATGCAGTCACTTGATAACTTGTGTAACATCATTGAACCTTGTATGCAACCAAGCCCTTGAGAGGCAGAAAATTCTGGTGTAGTCCAGGTCAAGATTTCGAATGCAGTTCGCTCCCAATTACCAGTGCGATCAGTACAATTGACTACCAAATCTCCACTGTCTGATTAGACCAGAGGCCTCTACATCCCGCCTGCCATTCTTAAACAGATGGTGATCCTGGAGTTTTCCACTCGGGAAGCATCAGTAAACGCATGCTTAGTTTGGCACCAGTGTTAAGATCCTGAAGCCCATAGTAAAATTCAGGTTCACGCCTCTGAACTGTTGGTTGAGGCCATTGAATTATCACCCTAATAACAGACCCACTGTGCTACGGATCCTAGTAGTAAATGCAAATTGTCTCACAATATATTTCACCAGGTCCCTGAGAAGAAAATGTAAACGTTGTTCCCTTGAAATCCACATCTGCTTCTTAACATCCCCAACAGCTGCAACCAATGGTGAAGCATTTTAACATGCGTGTTAATCTACAAAGCCCACTGTTTTAATCCCGTCCGCAGGTTCGTCTAGAAAGGCAGAAATGCATCTCTCAGCTGAATTAAAGAAATAAGATACTTTCAGACGTGGAACATTCTGGAGCAACATAAAAGCCGCTCAGTGTCGGAGAGCCGCTTGAAGGGGTCAGTGTTCAAAACTGGAATGGGTTAAATTCCTGATGCCATCTGGCATTTCAGATGGATGTAGACATCACAATGAGAGTATTCCAATCTCTGTGGGAATGATGGCAGAACGCGAGGAGACTGCTCCAAAGCAACAGAACGAATCAGCTGATTCTTTTCCAGGGCCAACTGGATTGCTTACACGGTGACCCTTGGCAGTGGATGGGCTGCACACATTTTGTAATGACTCAAGCATCAAAGGGTTACGAGCAAACACTATTTGACAGTTCACTCAGGCTGCCTGACATGACCTGTGAGAGGACAATGCAAAGGTTTCGATCGCACAGCCTCCTAAAATGATTTCCATTTCAATAATTTAGATCAAAACCATTCCTCTCCTTGCTGTCAATTTTTTTTGTCATCTAATTAATAGCAGAATCATGAATCACAGTTTGGGCAGAATATGAGCCAAAGTCACTCCAACCTTGATTAATAGAACCACTGGTCAGATAAACATAACTAAGCAAATATAAGGCTTAAAATCAAAAGATATTTGTTTGACAGTAAAGCAGTGGCATGACAGTAATGTCTTTGACTAGTAATCCACAAGCTAAGGTTAATTCTTTGGGATACAATTTGAAATAGCAGCTGGCAGAATTTAAAATCAGTTTTAAAATATATATTATAAAGTTCACTTCAGTGACAGTGGCTATATTGTTGAAAAAAACTATCTGGTTCACTAATTTCCCTTAGGGAAGACACTCTGCAGTCCTTACTCAGACCGGCCTATGTGGATACATCCATCCTCAAACAATGTCTAGTGGCATCGTCACTGGACTAGTAATCCAGAGACCCCGGTTATTGCTCTGGGGACCCCAGTTCAAATCAGATTGTGAAATTTGAACTCAATAAAGGAAAGATATACAGTAATGAGGTCAACTCTAATCGGCCCTCCGCAATGGCAACCCATTCATTTCAAGGGCAACTAGGGATGGGCAACAAAATGATACTTAGCACCACCCACACAACATAAAGGAATAAAATAAACTGTAATTAAATTGATGTTTTTTTAAAAATACACACATACATTTACAAGCAATTTTCCACACCACAAATGATAGTAAGTTAGACCATCTCTCTGGCTTCTCTCTCTCTCTCCACCCAGAATCTCATTACTACTCCTCATCCATACACTGCAACTCAGTGACATCATCCTAAGAGCTAATATTAGATCCATAAGTAAGCTCTAACTTACTACCACATCCCATTACCTCATGACACTTTCTCTGAACTTAGCCATCTTGTTCAACATCTGGGTTTGAATGAGCTACAATTCCCTGCACAACTAAACAGCAGAAAGATTAAATTCATTACTTTTGGACCATACCACCAACTTCTTGCCCCATTCAGAAGCCAAAAATCAGTTCAAACCCGTCTTCTTATTCATTTTATTGGCATTCCATTTTAAAGTACACAAGACCTGTTCACACCAATATTCTTATACCCTGTTTTAATGTTATTTTCCTTCCGGACATTATGAAGCTGCTTAAATATGCAGATAGCAGACATTCATCTTATCAATTTGTGTGAAAACTAGATATCTTAGTATTTCTTTAGTGTGTTTAAATTGTTGGAATAACTCTGCTGAATATACTTTAATTTTAAGCAAATAGACAGCAGCTCCCCCTCTCATCATGTATCAGTATATCACTGCCATATTAGCAGGTCAAAATTGGAACAAATCCATTATGACATTGCTGTTATGAGTTTACTGTGAATTCAATCCAATCTAAAATACATTTGATTATAATGAAGGGGCGGGATTCTCCGGCTGTGTGCACCCCAAGACTGGAAATTCCCACCTGAGCTCAACAGGATCTTTAAACGGTCCGCTAAATTTTCTGTCGTACTCGCTACAATTCTGTGGCAGGAGCAATAGGAGATCTTCAGCCCAGATGTTTTACTGGTGCTAGCTTTCAATGTGGGAAAGCCCTACAGCTTGATGACAGTTATACTTAGTTTTTGACAGAAAACAAAATCTGTACGTACATTCTTTGAGGACTTGAAATGCCTTATTGAGGCAAACCAGACAAAAGCTCAAGAGACGATCATTAGTTTATATTTCATACATACAAGCACACAAAATAGGATCTGGAGTGAGCCATTCAGCCCCTCTAGTCTGCTCTTTCATTCTCTAAGACCATAGTTTGTCTGTTTGTGTTTCGAATTCCACATTCCCACCCACCCCCAATAATTTTTGATGCTCTTGCCTGACAAAAATCTATCTACCTCTGCCTTAAAAATATTCAACGACTGCCTCCATTGCTTTCTGAGGCCAAGAGTTCCAAAGGTCTACAACTCTGAGAGAAAAAAACATCCTTCCCACATCCATCTTGCTGAGACCATTCATGTTCTTA
Organism: Sphyrna mokarran; assembly: GCA_024679065.1. Taxonomy (NCBI): domain Eukaryota; kingdom Metazoa; phylum Chordata; class Chondrichthyes; order Carcharhiniformes; family Carcharhinidae; genus Sphyrna; species Sphyrna mokarran. The sequence goes on from JAGIQG010000002.1 coordinate 29,345,331, forward strand.
TGTATTCAATCAAGTCACCCCCTCATTCTTCTAGACTTTAGTGGGAACGAGCACTTTAGTGGGTGGACAGTGATAGCCTTTTTCCTAGGATGGAGAAAGCTAGCACGAGGGGACACAGCTTTAAATTAAGGGGTATGAGTTATAGGACGGATATCAGAGGTAGGTTCTTTACTCAAAGAGTGATTAGGGAGTGGAATGCCCTGCCTGCAGCTGTTGTAGATGCGCCAAGTTTGGTGGCGTTTAAGAGGTTAATTGATAAGTATATGGAAGAGAAGGGAATGGTTTAGTTTGGAGGGGCATTGCTTTTTATTTTGGTCGGCACAACATCGAAGGCCGAAGGGCCTGTTCTGTGCTGTAATGTAAAGTTCTATGAGCCTAGTCTGGCCAACCTTTCCTCATAAGACAGCCCGATAATGCCAAAGGAATCAATCTAGTCAACCTCTTCCGAGCCACTTCCAACGCATTCACATCCTTCCTTATAAGGAGAATCGAACTGCAGACAGTATTTGAGATGTACCCTGTACAAAAATATGAAAGTATGCCTCTGGGGGGGAGAGACAGGGTGTGCGGTCTGCTGGGGTGAGGAGAGGTGGAGAGGGGAGTTCGCCAGCTTGGGGGGTGGGTCCTGGGTATCGGGGCACTCCAGAACAGGTAGGGGAAGGAGGTCAGGGTTGGCCCAGGAATTGTTGCGGGGGCTGCAATTGGGCTGTGGAGGGGGCTGGAGGGGCAGCGCTGTTGCAATCCCGGACTGGCCAGCGATTGGTACAGATTAGATCCACTGCACATGAGCAGAGTTCCAGAACTGTCAGACTCCGGCACGAATAGGCCTCTCCCCCCACAACTGGAATCTCTGCTCTGCACGGAGTGGGGAGACACAAGTGAGAAGCTGACCTATCAGAATTGGTGTGATCTAGTTTTGCCCCCAGCTCAGCACTTTTAGGAGAATTGCCCCTTTTTTTCCTGGTTACTTCTTATGAAGAGCTTTGAGATTTGTTCCTGTGTTCCCGCGTTGACTGTGCCACATAGTTGAATGGATCCATAGATGAAAGCCTTCAGTCATGTGGGAGAACAGGAAAACAGTCATCACTCTCTTAGATCAGTGAAGGTGAAGAGGTGGCTTGATAGAAGTGCTAAAAATTTTGATGGGTTTTAATTGGGAGTTGCTGTTTCCATTAATAAGTGTAAAAAAAAACCAGAGGACACATCTTTAAAGAGATTGGAAATAAAAATGGAAAATGATTGAAATATGCAATAAGTCAGGCAGCATCTGTACATAGAGAAAAGTAGAGTTAATGGTCTGCATATTACGGGGGGAAGAGGGTGAGAGGTTGAAATTACTCGCACCCCTAGGAGGAAAGGGAGCAGAAAGCTGACTCATTCTAAACCACCCCACTCCGCAGCCATAATGTGCTGTGGACAGGCTAAACTGCTGCAGTGCGGGACATCAGCCCCTCCCTGGAGAGAAAGTCCTGTCCTTGGGAGCTGCTAGCCAACAGCTCCAGAAGCTCTGACAGCGCCAAGACCTGATTCATGGACGCTGTCGGAAATGAAACCAATCTCATGAAGATGGGGCAAGGGTAAGATAAGTCCAGTTTATTGCGTGGGGAGAGATCTGTCAACTCAATGAGGTGGGAGGGAGCATACAAATGAAGATAGTGGGTTTTGGGGAGCAGATGAATAAGAAAAAGAGGTATCATCTGAGGGGCTGCCCCCAATACACAATGCACCCTCTGAAACATTTTTAACATTTTTTTATCAAAATAGCCCTCCCATTCAAATCCAACTGCCTGTATTGTGGCATGAACTGCATATTATTGAAGTCAATTAGCTTGTTAACAAACTCAATTGACACCTAAGTACAGTGGGTGAGTTGACAACACCTGGCCACCTGTAAACACAAGTGGCCAGGGACACAGCTTTAAATTAAGGGGTGATAGTTATAGGACGGATATCAGAGGTAGGTTCTTTACCCAAAGGGTGGTTCGGGAGTGGAATGCCCTGCCTGCAGCAGTTGTAGATGCGCCAAGTTTGGTGGCGTTTAAGAGGTTAGTTGATAAGTATATGGAAGAGAAGGGAATGGTTTAGTTTGGAGGGGCATTGCTTTTTATATTGGTCAGCGCAACATCGAAGGCCGAAGGGCCTGTTCTGTGCTGTAATGTTCTATGTTCTATGTATTATATAGGTGAGTTCAGTAGTGTGCAGGAAGGTGTTGGCTTGGGCACCCACTCTATTTTACATGCCTCAACCTACCCCTGCTAAAAAGACATTTGATTTGATTTATTTTATTATTGTCACATGTTAAAACAAAGTGAAAAATACTGTTTCTTGCGAGCAATGCAGATAAAGTATACTGTTCATAGAGAACGAAAGGAGAGAGTGCAGAACGTAGTGTTACAGTCATAGCCAGTCATAGCTAGAGTGTAGAGAAAGATCAACTTAATGCAAGCTAAGTCCATTCAAAAATCTGACAGCGGCAGGGAAGAAACTGTCCATGAGTGGGTTGATACGTAATTTCAGACTTTTGTATCTTTTTCTGGGAGAATGTCAGGGATCCGTAGGGTCCTTAATTATGCTGGCTTTTGCCAAGTCAGCGGAAGTGTAGACAGAGTCAATGGATGGGAGTCTGGTTTGCGTGATGGATTGGGCTACATTCACAATCTTTTGTATTTCTTGTCGTCTTGGGCAGAGCAGGAGTCATATCAAGCTGTGACACAATCAGAAAAAACATTTTTTATGGCTCATCTGTAAAGGTAGCTGACATGCCAAATTTCCTTAGCCTTCTGAGAAAGTAGAGGCATTTGTGGACTCTTTAATTCTAGTGTCGGCATGGGGGAACCAGAACATGTTTTTGGTGATCTGGACTCCTCTCAGCTTGAAGCATTCGACCCTTTTAACTTCATCCTTGTTGATGTAGCCATGATATGGAGATACCAGCATTGGACTGAATTTACAAAATTCTTGCATCTTTATAAAGCTGCAAGTATCCTTGCATCTTTACAAAGATGAAAAATTTTGTAAATTGAGTTTGTGTTTTTATATGCTTGTTTGTGAACTGAAATCCCATTCACCTGATGAAGGAGCAGCACTTCGAAAGCTGGTGGCTTTTACTACCAAAAAAATCTGTTCGACAGGGGCGTGTTCTCCTTTATGTTTCCTGAAGTTGATGACAATCTTCTTCATTTTGTTGACATTGAGGGAGAGATTATTGTGGTCACACCAGTTCACCAGATTTTCTATTCATTCTGTCTTGTCATTGTTTGAGATCCAACCCACTATGGTGGCATTATCAGCAAACTTGAAAATCGAATTGCAAGGGAATTTGGCCTCACGGTCATAGGTGTATAAGAATACAGTAGGGGGCTGAGAACACAGCCTTGTGGGGCACTCGTATTGAGGATGATCGTGGAGGAGGTGTTGTTGCCTGTCCTTACTAATTGTGGTCTGTGAGTTAGTGTGTATAAGATCCAGCACCCCCAATGTTTCAGGTTGATGATATTTCATCACATAAGATCATTGGCAACAAAGTGGGACATGACACCAGGAAACATTTTGAATTCAGTGAGTTTTTATGATCTGTCTGAAAGAGCGTGGAAGCAGATGCAAAAAAGGATCAGATAAATAAGCAAGGAGAAAAAATACAGTGTTATTGAGAAAAAACAATGGATTGGACAAACTAAGAGCTGGTACAGGCATCATGGGCTCAATGGCTTCTATTTGTGTTGTTTGAATCTATGATACTAAATGGAAGACTTGCTCAATGCAGTCACTCTGTTAGGCCAGAATTCTCCGGTCGTTCACACCAGCAGAATTCTCTGATCCTGTCGGTAGTGCACTCCTTCTCATGGGTGACGTCATTGGGAATTGCCATTGACAGTAGCAGACCAGAGAATCCCACACCAGCAAACAATGCGCCATCTCCCGCCAGCGGGAAGCAGATGGATGGGAGGTTGGAGAATCTCACCCTCAGTGTGTGTTCCAAAAGTGTAGTAGGAAGCTGTATCATTAGCAGTGATAAATTTCTATCCAGCAACATGGAGTAAGCCTCCTTCAGTGACCCACCTTTCAGCTTAATTGGTACAGCATCTATTTCAGTGCATCAGTACTCGAATTCAGTGAATCAACACTGCTTTGGAGCATGTCAGAACACGCATTAAAAATTCCCCCACCACCAATATTGTTCATATCTGGATTTGGGCAATACTGCAAGTCATTCGCTGCCAGTGTAAAGCTTTGTGCCAACATCAGTTCCAAAACTGAAACGCCTGTTCAACAGTTTGATTTGTCTCAACCTGCAGTGAAAGGATGCTGTCAATCCACTGCAGCTAAACTGAAAGCCACCAAACTTGTCAGACAGTTGATTTAACCTAACACTTCCTGTGATGGAAATGAACGCAGCCTGGCCTCATTTTAAACTGAGGAGGAAGGTCACGGACATTTTGGGTCATTATGAGTCCAAACTAAATATGCTAACAAGGGGCTTGAAAGCTTAAATGGGACGTCAACTCTTTCCAATAGTAAACTACATTTCTAAATGCCTTTTACCAAGGGCGTATATAAGTCATGTTAACTTCTGGGTCATGTAGAATGCAGCCCACTTCACAATTCTTTATACAAGAACCATGGACTTGCTAAAAAAATCCCCACACTGTTCAGGCTACATAAATGATCCTCACCCACCAGTGTAAGCCTGACCTCTCACTGACTATCACCCCATACTGAGCAACTTGTCAGCAGATTTGCTGGAGGGCGTCACAGTTGAACCTGGGGTAATTTGTCATAATTATTGGCAGTTAATGGGCTGCCTCTGTTTTCTCGCAAACTTCGACCTACAGGTTTCATAGACAACATTTTTCCTGTCTATATTTCAGTCAACACAACTCGTTTTCATTTCACAAGGTCAAAGGCCCTCATTTACTCTCATTGGGACGCAGCCAGAATTCAATTTTCAATTGTCAAATCACAGATGGCACTGGACCAACGTTTAAAACAGCCAAAGGATGCTGCTTGCTGCTAAATCAATGGAATGATGGGGTTGATAGACCCCGCTGTTAACATTAGCCGAGGAGTTCCCACAGTCACTGACAGGCTAATGGTTCAGTCTCGCTCAGCTTGTGATGAGGCAGAAAAAGGCCAAAGTTTGTGCACTGCCTCCCCATCCCGTGATCCTTTCAACTGCAATATTCCCACAAATGCCAAAAACACCACTTCCAAACCTCCTGCTTCATCCTGAAATAAAAGAAACTTGGAATATTAAAAACAAAGGCATAAAATGTTAAAGTTTAATTTTTAAAAATCCCCGCTTTCCTTGCTCAGTAGCAGCCCGCTAACTAAACCATGGACGATACAACATGCATAGAATCCTAAAGTACAGAAGGAGGCCATTTGGCCCATTGAGTCTGCACCAACTACAATCCTGCCCACACCTTATCGGCATAAACCCCATTAATTAGTTCCCTCTAACACGAAGGGACAATTTAGCATGGCCAATCTACTTAATCCCACACATCCTTAGACTGTCAGGGGAAACCAGAGCACCCTGACGAAATCCACACAGACACAGGAAGAATGTGCAAACTCCACACTGACAGTGACTCAATCCGGGAGTCGAACCTGGGTCCCTGGTGCTATAAAGCAACAGTACTGTGCTACTGTGCCAGCTAATCTGAGCAGTGAATTATTAAAGGTGGGAGGCACTTTGTATTTCCTCATTTTAACTGCAAATGGGATTTTACTCTACCTCTGCCTCCACTCCACCCAATTTCCCCATCTCCCCTCAACCTCCCCCTCAAGAAGACACAGATTTATTTCTCCATTTTTTAAATCTAGCACCTCCTTTCACAACTTTATTCTTTTTATTCCTTCCTGATGATGCAGACTCTTCCTGGAGTATGGCTGCTAGTGTGTCAATTACATTTATTCAGCTAAATCGGGAACCTCTTTCAAAGAGCTGGCTCAAAGATGATGAACTGAATGCACTGTATTATATTTTTTATTCATTCAAGGGAAATGGATGTTGCTGACTGGTCAGCATTTATTGCCTATCTCTTATTGCCCTTGAACTGAGTAGCATTTCAGAGGGCAGTTGAGAGTCAACCTCATTGCTGTAGCTCTGGAGTCACATGTCGACCAGACCAAGTAAGCACAGCAGGTTTCCTGGCCTTTTAATGGCCTTGTTAAATACTGCATTTTTTGGCAATGGAATCCTGAAATAGGATCACCATTAAAAACTCTAGTTTAGCTTAGAATAGCGTAAAAGGCTTGCCTCATCATTCACCAACTTGCCTCCCAAAATAACACAAAGGACATTAGTGAATCAATTGGGTTTTTCCGACAATTGTTTCCTTGGTAGATTCTTAATTCCAGATAATTTTTAATAAATTCAAGCTCCACCATCTGGCGTGGCAGGATTCGAACCCCGAGTCCACAGCACGTTATCTGAGTTTCTGGAATAACAGTCTTGCAATAATACTATCAGACCATTGCTTCCCCAGTGATGTGCTAGTGAACTTGCTATTGAAAATCCTTGAAAAAAGATTTTCAAGGATTCCCACTTTGTTGGTCCCACTTTTGTGCTTCACTTGACACATCACGCCAATATTTGATGGCTGCCTTTAAAACAAGCCGTTGCATCTTGCCATCAAAATCAAATTTTAATCTTTCTGGTTTTGCCCCATTTTCCCTCCATCACTAGTCTTCCCCTCCTTCCCCTCCCCCCCTCCCCTCCCCTGATCAACACCACCACAGCACCATTCTGCGACTTAAAATTATGAAAGGCTTCATGGGGTTGAATGTAGAGAAGATGTTTTCATTGTGGTGAGGCTATTAATACACAATGGTCAATAATAAATCCAATAGACAACTCAGAAGAAGCTGGGAGTCATGAGAATGTGGAATTCACTACTACAGGAAATAGCTGGGTAATGGCATAGATATATTTAAGCAGGAGCGTGATAATCATCTGAAGGAGAATGGAATAGAAGAATATGTTGATAAGGTGAGATGAAGTAGAGTGGGAGGAGGAATTGCCAGCATGGCCCAGTTGTGTCAAAGGGTCTGTTTCTATGCTGTCAGTTTGAGGTAATTACTGAAATGCTGCCTAGCCTGCTGAGTGTTTCGAACATTTTCTCTTTTTGTGCGAAATGTTAGAAATAATTCCAGTTTTCCAAGAGAAGGCAGAAGAGGAAAGCATCATCTGTGGCAAGATAATCATACTTTTTGTTAATTATAAATAATGCCAGGAAGAAATCTTCAGTAACATTGCTGCAACTCCATGCTAGCCTTCAGTGACCTATGGAGAAGGACAACCAGTTCCCTTCATACATCTACATTTTCTAATGTATCATCATTAACCAGATGATGGAGAAGCACTCCGAAAGCTCCTGATTCCTGATAAACCTATTGGACTTTAACCACATATTGTGAGACTTTTCACTTTTTTTTAACCATTTAGGAAATACTCTGTACATCTGCCCTTTATACCAAAGTAAATAATCTCACTTTTCCTCATTATATTCCATCTGTCACTTTTCCATCAAACATTTCAATCAAGCTTCAAAATATCTGTGAACTTGGAAATATTACATTTGGTCCCCACATCCAAATCATTGACATATGTTGTGAACAGCTAGGACCCAAAATCTGTTCTTTGTGGTACCCCATTAGTCATAGCCGGCCAGCGTGAGAATGATTCATTTATTCCTACCTTTGTTTTCTACTTGTTTTTTTGGGGGTGGGTGTGTGGTTTTTGTTTTTTGGTTTTTTTGTTTTTTTTGTTTTTGTGTTGACTTCTTAGCTAATCCTCAATTCATGCTGATGTATTGTCTCCTATTCCCATGTACTTTAATTTTATTAATCAACTTCTTGTGGGGAATTTTATCAAAAGTCCTCTGGAAATTCAAATATACCATGTCCACTGAATCTCCTTTGTCAACTTTGTCACTAATATTTTCAAACATTTCTTGCAGGTTCGTCAAACATGATTTCCCATTCATAAATCCATGCTGACAATACCCAATCAGATCATGATTGTCCAAGTGTCTAGTTATCGTAGCTGGAATTCTCTGATGTTGTATGCCAACAAGAATAAAGAATTTAGCGCTCGGCCAAATCTCTCTTCACAGCAGCAGGAACGATGGGGAGGCAATGGCCTAGTGGTATTATCGCTATTAATCCAAAAACTCAGCAAGTGTTCTGGAGACCTGGGTTTGAATCCTATCACGGCATAAGGTAGAACTTGAATTCATAAAAATAATCTGGAATTAAGAATCCAGAGATGACCATGAAACAATTGTTGGAAAAACCCATCTGGTTCACTAATGTTCTTTAGGAAAGGAAATCTGCCATCCTTCCCTGCTTGAGCCTACATGTGACTTCTGAGCCACAGCAATGTGGTTGACTCCAAAAATGTGTAATATAGGTCAATTGGCAATGTTAAATTGCCATTTGTGTCAGAGGGAAAAGCTAGGGTAAATACATGGGGTTACGGGAATAAGGTGGGATTGTAGTCAGTGCAGGCTTGTTGGACCAAATGGTCTCCTTCTGCTCTGCAGGGATTCTATGACTCTCAATTGCCCTCAGGCAACTAGGGATGGGCAATAAATGCCAGCTAGCCAGCAATACCCATGTCCCAAGATATGGACCAGAGATTCCCAGCCACGGATGAGGTCGGAGAATCTCAGACCACATCTTTTACAATAGATTCTAGCATTTTACACTGTAAGTTCACTGTACTTTGCTACATACCTATTTTTGTAAATGAAATAACTTGTAAACTAAAACAAACTTAAAAATATAAAGGAAACTTATTATAAATTACCATAGGTTTATGGATGGATAATCATTGGCTGCTCTCCTCTGTGAAGTGGTAAAACTGACTGGTGGTGATTTAACCTGAGCACTACCACACCTCAGGTGAGGGGGTAAGGTTGAGAAGATGGACCTTCATGAATAACTTCAGCCAGTACAGGAATTGAATGCACACTGCTGGCATTGCCCTGCATCTTGAACCAGCCACCCAGCCAAGTGAGCTAACCAAGTTCTTCTACTTACATCCTGCTAGCCACCTCTCTGTTTTGCCAGCCCTTTGGCCCACTTACCTTCCTGCCCCTGACCCTCCCAGTCTCTGCTGACCCTTCAGCCCACTGACCATCTGACTTTCTGAGTCTCCTGCTCCCTGACCCTCTCTCACACCAACCCTCCCTCCACCTCACATTTAGTGCCAACCATTCCTCATGTCCCCGTCTCTCATTCGTCGCTTCTCTCTCCCCAACCTCCTTGCTGTAAGCAAGGACCTGGGAGATGAGTGGTGAGAGGTGTGAGAGCAAATTCAAGTTGCCAGGTTGCAGAGGTGAGCTGGTGAGGTGGTGAGAGGTGGGGGCTCGGTGAGAAGGAGGCTTGGCAAGCTGAGGGTTCAGCAAGAGGAGGGGTCAGCTGGAGGGAGGATGGGTGAGAGGGAAGACTGGTGTGTGGGAGTGTCGGCAGCAACTGGGAGGATTAGCAAGAGGAAGAGGCTGCTCCAAAATGCCCCACATCAGAAGCAACTCAAGTGAAACTCCAGACAGTAAAAGTGAATACTGGCCCCATTAATTGTGTGATGTTAAAGTGGACTTCGAACGGAGCAACTTAAAATGGGAATGTTCTGTGGGACAGCACGGTGGCACAATGGTTTGCACTGCTGCCTTACAGACAGGGACGCGGGTTCCATTTGCAATTTGGGTCACTGTCTGTGTAGAACATAGATCATAGAACATTACAGCACAGAACAGGCCCTTCGGCCCTCGATGTTGCGCCGACCAATATAAAAAGCAATGCCCCTCCAAACTAAACCATTTCCTTCTCTTCCATATACTTATCAACTAACCTCTTAAACGCCACCAAACTTGGCGCATCTACAACTGCTGCAGGCAGGGCATTCCACTCCCGAACCACCCTTTGGTTAAAGAACCTGCCTCTGATATCCGTCCTATAACTATCACCCCTTAATTTAAAGCTGTGTACCCTCGTGCTAGCTTTTTCCATCCTAGGAAAAAGGCTATCACTGTCCACCCTATCTAAACCTCTAATCATCTTATATGTTTCGATCAGGTCCCCTCTTAGCCTTCTCCTTTCTAACGAAAACAACCTCACATCCCTCAGCCTCTCCTCATGAGTCTACAAGTTCTCCCCATATCTGCGTGGATTTCCACTAGGTGCTCCAACTTCTGCCCACAATTTGAAAAATGTGTTGTTTAGCTGCATTCGCCATGTTAAATTCTCCCTCGATGTACCTGAATAGGTGCCAGAGTGTGGTGACTAGGTGAATTTCGCAATAACTTCATTGCGTGTTAATATAAGCCTACTTGTGACTAATAAACGAAACAAAGCTTTTTTTTAAAGCCTGGAAAAAAGACAATGCAGAAAATTGCAGCTGAGGTTACAACCTCTCTTCCTTGTGCTCTTGTTCTTCCTCCTCTTCCTTCTGCTCTAGCTTCTCAGACTTCCTGCCTGATTAGTGATGGCTGGGGCTGCTTCCTAATGATGGGAGGGTTGTGCAATATGCAGCATACACCCACTCAGCTGAGTATGACAGGTTCCTCCAGAGTGATCAAGCCACAGAACATTATTGCTCCTATCTGATTCTATGCCAGTGCCTATCCAGTAAGTACATAATGAAGGAAAGGTTGTCCCCATCTGTCCTTTGCCTTTATTTAAGATGAAGTCTATCATTTCTTCTGACACACCAAACTTGCACAAACATCTCCTGAACTTGTGAACGAGCTTATGAAGTGCCAAAAAAAAAACAGCTATACGTGCAGAATTCTTTCTATTTCTGGCATTTTCATATTTTTTTTTCCATGGCCTGCATTTACTTATTTCAGTCTTCGAACCTGCAATGTTTTCCCACTAAAACTTTGCATATTTTTCTTTAGTGTCTTTTTTTAGTTCTGACTTCCATTCATACCAGGCAGCCATGACAGGGCCGAAGTCCAAAAACAAACTTTAAAAAATGTAAATCACAAAGATCACATTGTGGTTAGCACTGCTGCCTCACAGCGCCAGGGATCCAGGTTCAATTCTCGGCTTGGATCACCATCTGTGTGGAGTTTGCATGTTGTCTCCGTATCTGCATGGGTTTCCTCCAGCTGCTCCGGTTTCCTCCCACATTCTGAAAGATATGATGATTAGGTGCATTGACCCAAACAGGCACCAGACTGTGGCGACCAGACAAATTTCACAGTAATTTCATTGCAATGTTAATGTAAGCCTTACTTGTAACTAATAAATAAACTTTATGTTATGTTAGGCTGAGAGGAATCAGAGGCTGTTCCTTTACTTAATGCGGAATACTTCCTACTTATCGAATGCTCACTATATAAATGTGAACTCCCACAACAGCAACTGTGAAGAGAATCCTGGTGGTAAACAAACTTCACCCTACCTTTTGATATCTGAGGTATTAGCAGGGTATAAGCTGATCAGCCATCACAGCTCTTCCTGTGCTAAATGCTAAAAGCATCCTGTTGTTTTACTGAATTAGAAACAACAGAAATTCTGTGACTGAAACACTAAAGAATTTTACCAATCAAGTTTTGTGGTTTTAATCTTTGTGGCTGCCAGAACTTTGATTTAGAGACAATATTGCGCTGCTCTTATTTACATGAACAGCATACTTGCATGAATTTGCTTGTTGTAGTTCAGTGCATCACACCCTCACCTCTCGATAAAATTCCAGGTTCAAGCCCCACTCCAGGATTTGACTTTATTAAAACATTATTCCTTTCTCAGAGTTGAAAAGACAATGTGCAGAGTGAACAGCTCAAGCTCTAATTCACCCCTTTGTTTGCATCAAAAAACAATTTAAATTGAATCATGTTCATGGTCGTAGAGAGAGTGTCATAGAGGTTTACAGTATGGAAATAGGCCCTTTGGCCAAACTTATTCATGCATCCCTTTTTATTAACCACTAAACTAGTCCCAATGGTCCACTTGTGGCCCATACCCATCTTACCCATGTAGCAAATGCTTCTTAAAAGACAAAATTGTATCCACTTCTACTATTGCCTCTGACAATAAATTCCACTCACCACTCTATGTGAAAAAATTGCCCCTCTATACATTTTTGTGTATCTCCCCTCTCACCTTAAACCTATGACCTATAGCTTTAAACTCCCCTGCCTTTGGGAAAAGATGTTGACCATCTAGCTGATCTATGCCCCCCCCTTATTTTGTAGACCTCTAGAAGATCACCCCTAAGCCTCATCTTCCTGCTAGACCCGTTGCAGCCCTTGGCACTAACAATGAGATTGGCAACCTTAGAATTTGACCTTTCTCTTCTTTTTTAAATAGCCCCCTTCCTTCTCTTTTTTTTTCATATTCCATACATGTATTGCCTCAATGCAAAACACACCCTTCTGGCTCCCACATCTGTCATTTGTATGTAAACAGTTTGTTTTGCTCTAACATTCTCCCTACTCTCAGTCCTGACTAAGGGTCCAAGGATTTGAAACATTAACTCTGTTTCTCTCCTGATTGTTGCTGACAAACTGCTGAACTTTCTCAGCTTCCTCTGTTCCTGTTGCTGTCTGAGGAGCTTTGCTGTAAGTATATTGGCTGCCATAATTCCTCATTACAACAGTGAACGTACTGCAAAAAGTACATCACTGGATTGGCTGCAAAGAGCTTGAAGAGATTCAATGGTATTGAGAAGTGTTATGTAAATTCAAGTCTTTCTTTTTATTTTTCGTGGGATTTGGGGGTTAGAAGTGGGTAGTTTCACTTTGGTTTTAGACTAAAGCGTGAAGCTTGCAATCTTTCATCACCTATCAATCAAACATCCACTCTAAATTGTTTCTATTGAAGTAAATGGTAATTAAAATCAGGAGGGTGATTGGCATATAGACAAGCTGATACCTCATAATCTACCTGATTACTGAAAAGAGAGACGTGTTGCTGAAGTTTTTCGTCTTGTACTCATTAGGACAAACTCAACAATGCCAAATTTCAATCACATTCTCACGCTAAAGGAGTAAGTGTCAGTCTTGTTTTATTTTCTAAATTAACCTGGAGCTTGGGGAGCCCAAAGTTTCTCATTGCTTTCCCCATAGAACATAGAACATAGAACATTACAGCGCAGAACAGGCCCTTCGGCCTTCTATGTTGCGCCGACCAATTAAGAAAAAGCAATGACCCTCTAACCTAAACCATTCCCTTTTCATCCATAAACTTATCTACTAACCTCTTAAACACCACCAAACTTGGCGCATCTACAACTGACTCAGGCAGGGCATTCCATACCCTTACCACCCTCTGGGTAAAGAACCTACCTCTGACATCCGTCCTATAACCGCCACCCCTTAATTTAAAGCTATGTCCCCTCGTGCTAGCTTTCTCCATCCTAGAAAAAAGGCTATCACTGTCCACCCTATCTAAACCTCTAATCATCTTATATGTTTCAATAAGGTCTCCTCTTAGCTGCCTTCTTTCTAACAAAAACAACCTCAAATCCTTCAGCCGCTCTTCATAAGACCTGCCCTCCACACCAGGCAACATTCTGGTAAACCTCCTCTATGGCAATGCCTCAGCCAATCAGAGTCAACTTATCAACCAATCAGCGCATGTTTCTTCTGTAGTATAAACTGTGATGGTTTGAAATTTGGCTGTCTTGCATTTGTCCTGACGAGTGCAAAGTGGAAAACTTTGGCGAATTGTCTCTCTTTTCAGCAATATACATGTTTAGTATGGGCAAGTGATTGCTTTACCCTATTGTTAAAAGTTGAAATTACCTTCAATCAAATATGATAATCATGAACCTCTATGCAGTTTGATTGTCACCATATTTCAATTAACTTTATTTTGTATTCCATCTCTTTATCTGCTTAACTCATATCCAACACCAAATCAATAGAAATTTTCACCAATTCTAATATTGGGAAATCATGGTTTTGCTTCCAGCTCTAAAATCTATTAACAAGCTGCTAAATCCATCTCCTCCCTGACAGCAGGCTGAGATTAAACCAGTCTGTTTGCAGCCTTGGTGTCACATTTAATTCCGAAATGAGCTTCTAACCTTAGATATGTACCATCAAAAGACAGCACATTTACATCTCAGTGAACATTGCCTGACTTTGCCCTATTCCAGTTCATGTGCTTCTGAAACCCCCACTTATGCTTTAGATAATTCTAGACTTAATTTTTCCAACAATCTCCTGGCTAGTCTCCCACATTCCACCCGTGAGAAACATGAGGCTATCAATACTGTTGCCACTCGTCCAATTCACTGAATACCGGACGGCATGGTGGCATACTACTGACTCACAGCGCCAGAGACTGGGTTTGATTCATGACTGTGAGGAGTCTGCAGGTTCCCCCCATATCTGCGTGGGTTTCCTCTGGGTGCTCCAGCTTCCTCCCACAGTCCAAAATTGTGCTGGTTAGGTGCACTGACCATGCTAAATATTCCCTCAGTGTATCTGAACAAGCGCCAGAATGTAGTGACTAGGGGATTTTCACACTAACACCACTGCAGCGTTAATGTAAGTCTCTCTGTGCCTGTTGACCTAAGTTGGTTTCCAATCAATTTGATTTGATTTATTATTGTCACATGTATTGGCTACAACAAAAGGTATTGTTTCTTGCACGCGATACAGAAAAAAACACACCGTTCATGGAGTACATAGGGGAGAAGGAAAGGAGAGGGTTCAGAGAGTAGTATTACAGTCACAACTTTGGTGTAGAGAAAGATCAGCTTCATATATGGTAGGTCCATTCAAAAGTCTGGTGACAGTAGGGAAAACTGTTCTTGAGTCAGTTGGTACGTGTTCTCAGATTTTTGTATCTTTGCCCGGACAGAGGAAACAGAGAAACTAGAAGTAGTATTAGGCCATTTGACCCTTGCAGCCTGCTCCACCATTCATAATGATCATGATTGATCATCAAGTTCAATATCCTGATCCTGCCTTCCCCCAATATCCCTTGACCCCTTTAGCTTCTAGAGCCATATCTAATTTCTTCTTGAAATCACACAACATTTTGGCTTCAACTACTTTCTCTCATAGTGAAGAAAGTGGAATGGCATATGAGGAAAGATTAAGTTCACATTATATTCACTGGAGTTCAGAAGAGTGAGTGGACACCTCATAGGAAGCTATAAAATTCTAACAGGATTAGACAGGGTGGATTCAGAAAGAATGTTCCCAATGGTGGGAGAGTCCAGAACTAGGGGTCATAGTTTGAGGAAAAGGGGTGAATCTTTTAGAACTGAGGTGAGGAGAAATTTCTTCACCCAGAGGGTGGCAAATATGTGGAGTTCACTCCCACAGAAAGTAGTTGAGGCCAAAACTTTGTCTGATTTCAAGAACAAATTAGATATTGCTCTTGGAGTTAAAGGGATTAAGGGATATGGGGGAAAAAGGGGATCAGGATATTGAATTTGATGATCAGCCGTGATCAAAATGAATGGCGGAGCAGGTTTGAAGGACGGAATGGCCAACTCCCACTTCTAATTTCAATGATTCTACGGAGGAGAGTATGTTGGGGTGCGTAGGGACCATGATTATACTGGTTGTTTTTCCCAGGTGGCGGGAAGTGTAGACAGAGTCAATGGATGGGAGGCTTAGCAACAATCAAGAAACAATTTCATGTTAACAAGTATGAAAGCGAGGCAGAGAGTAGATGAATGGTGAGGGAGGGTCTCCTTCCCCGCCCTCTCACTCAACTATAATCTCTCCAGCTGAAGCTGTCTGGTTAGTGTTACTTATTGGTACTGCCTCAAAATTCCCATGTGCTGCCCATGATGGGTGCACGATGCAGTTTTAGTGACACCGAGGATGAATAGCTTTCAGTTACATTGGAAATCTGTTCAGCATGATCCGCATGTCCTCATAGGTACTAAATATGCCAGCAGGTCACACTACTGCTATCTTCAGTAATCATGCTCATTACTTTTTTTGAACCACAGCTAGCGTCTGGAGAATCTGCAAAGCTTTCTATCACCATTTACATGTGTGACTATTCCAAGATTCCCACTGGGAGCTGAAATCATACAGATTAGTGAGGGGATGCAACTGCCCAGAAGGAATCAGCATGGAAGAAACGAGCAATTAGGGGAGGGGAGACTAATCATGGATAAATGGAAAATTAATCCGTCTTCCAGTCTTTAGCACTTGCGAGCTTCTAAATAATAAAGGAATTGAACACAGTGATCTCTTAAATTACATGCCAGGGCACTTTATATATAATGATTAATTTTCCACATTAATCCAGGTTTGGGAGTTCACACAACCAGAATAGATGTCACTGTGTAAAGAAGTTCTGCACCATTGCTGTAAACGAGCACTGGCATGAGAGAGAATATTTGTGTATGCATATCTACACAGTGTTATTAGCCCCTGTTATGGAATCCTGACAATGCAGAAGGAGGCCATTCGACCCATCAGGTCTGCACTGACTCTTTGACAGAACATCTTGCCCCCAGGTCCTATCCCCTTAACGTCATATATTTATGCCACTAATCCCGCTAACGCACACATCCTGGGACACTAAGGGACGATTTATCATGGCCAAACAACCTAACCTGCACATCTTTGCAGCGTGAGAGGAAATCAGAGCAACTAGTGGAATTGCATGAAGCCACAGGGAGAATGTGCAAACTCCACACAGTCACCCAAGGCCAGGATTGAATCCAGGTCCCTGGAGCTGTGTGGCAGCAGCAGGGCTAATCACTGTGCCACCATGCAAACCGATGTAAAAATTATCCTAGTTTTAGATGAATCCTTATGAATTCAATGTAGCCGTATTTGGAGTATTGCATGAAGTTCTGGCCGCCACGCTACCAGAAGGACGTGGAAGCTTTGGAAAAAGTGTAAAGAAGGTTCATCAGGATGTTATCTGGTCTCAGGAATGAGTCTGGATGGGTACATGAATTGAGAGGGAATAGAGAGAGAATAGGGGGATACAGACTGAGTACACGTAGAAGGTTTTTTTTTGTTTAATTAGGGCATCATGATTGGCACGGGCTTGAAGGGCCAAAGGGCTTGTCCCGGTGCTGTACTTTTCTTTGTTCTTTGTATTTGCATTGAGCAGATTGCTGTAACAAAATGATGCTTTTTTTGTTTATTGCAACAAGCTATCATCTAAATTAATAAATTAAACCCATATAAAAGTGACAGCGGAGGAATAATGGTCTTGCAGCCGTAGACTCCAATGGTAATTGTGCTCTAAAAGGTGCAAATGGTTTGATGAAGTGAATACTCAACTTGCAGTTAACCATACAAGTTAGATCTTGAAATTAAGTCCTGATATGTGTACATTTCAAAATGATTGAGGTTGATCAGGCCACAACCTTTGAAGATTGGGCTCACAAATTACCAGACTTGACAGTGTGTATGTGTGGGATAACAAAAGGCATCAAGCATTTGAATATTACAAGAGCAGAAAGGTAATACACATATTATCCCTCTCAGGAAAACCCATCAATCAACTGGAAACACATCACACTCATGCCAGTGTTCAGAAACAATAGATAATTAATGAGTTCCATAAATGCTCTGCACTGCGCCGCTAACTAACAAACTCCATCCAGCAGCTTCCCTGCTGACACAATGTGCCCAGAATTAAATGGTGTAATTTTTTTATGAAATGTGAAACAGTAACAATAGGGAACTCCTCCGCGGTGGAATTTTGTTCTCCAAGGCCAGTTCGTACCACATGGCTGCTCGGCTGTACTCTTTCCCAGGCGGAAAGCTCCGCTTACAGCTTGATCGACTCGGAAGACAGCTTGTTGGCTCGATGCCCAGTCACTCAACAGTTTCCTTGTCAGTTCCTGCAGCCTCCCTTCCCCCTGCGCTCGCCATCCCTGGACTGGACAGCATTTCACGAGGCAATGAATGCTCCTGACGGTCCAACAGCGATGTTGGTATGTGTTGCATTCAGTGCTTACAGGGCCTTAGTTTGTCTAGCCAAAGACCTTCGCAGCATGTGTCAGCTTTACCATTGGCAGAGACACGCTGTTCCTTGTTTGATTATTTAATGGTTAAAGGTAGCCTGCTGGGCCTAATCTGTCTCCTCCCAGCCTGCTGATCTTTTGTTTGCAGATCGTTAGAGGAAGGGGACAGTGTTCTCCTGTTCCAATCCAAACAAAGTCGACAACAAATTTAATAGCAACAGAAACGTAGATCGAATCTGTGTAGCCCATTAATTTTAATCATTGTAGACTGTTATTTTACACTTCATGATTAATGCCTTTTTAACTGAACATTTACACATGCTGGTATATCTGTTTAAAAAGACGTAGCAATTAGCTTTAACCCTTTTCACTCTGCTCTGACCCTCCCATTCAAATACCCGCAGAGATTGGCATCAGAATTCATCATTATGTATTGTGCCACTGAGGCAAAAGTGGTGCACGCCATAGAAAATAAGGCTGGCAAAGTCTTTTGCAGGAAAACTGCACCCTTTCAAAAGGCATACACTTCACATACAGTCACGTACGTCGAATGTGAGTCTGGAAGTGGAAGCTGAGTGAAATATCTGTTGAATAATTGGCTGCGTAAATAAGGGTCAATGAATTAGAATTAGTATTGTGCTGATGATTGCAACATAAAAATGCATAGTCTGCTTGAAAACCCAGGGTGGGAAAATCATGTCCCCCTTCAGTTTTGTGAAGTGTGAACTTTGGCTGGATATCCTTCACAATTAATCTGCCTTAAACCATGAAAGTTTTGCTACACACTTGGCCCGAATGGCTGTGCCAGCTCTGCGGGGGGCTATCAAATCCCGTTTCTCTGTTCATTTTCTATACTTCTGTTTTCTCTCTTCATACTCTTTGTTTAATCTCCTCTAAAACTCATTCATTTGACCTGGTGTCAACCACCATTTATAATGCAGCATTCCAGCTTTTAATAATCCTTTGCATGTCTTTTTTTGTTAATTTTAAATTCTATGCTGATATTTTAACAATTCATGGATCTATGGAAATAACTTTTCGCTGTTTACTGTCAAACCTTCTCAAAATCCTGTTAGGTCTCTTTTAACTTCACAGTAATTTCATTGCAGTGTTAATGTAAGTCTTACTTGCGACTAATAAACTTTACTTTTAACTTTCTCTGCACCAGCAAATGCATTCCTAATTTTTGAACTGTCTCATCTTAACTGTATCCTCAATACAACTTTCATATATTTCACTCTAAATTTACCTTCTTATTTTTCATTGTTGCAAGGCACAAAAATGGCTCAATTGTCATTGGTATCGAATAGGGGTTAAGACAAGCAGGATGGCAAATAATGTTGTTTAACTAATTTTAAGCAAGGAATCAAGGAGCTTACAAGGTTTGAATCACTGGCCTTAGGCTAATGTGGGAGGAGAAATTTACTGATGTTCTTTTCCAGACCACCATTCAGGAAAGGTTGTTTTGGGTGATGACAGTTTGACTGACTGACAGAATAACTTTCTCCTAACATTCACTTTAACAAAGAAAAGTGAAGCTTGGGCAGCACATCTGGTGCCTGGAGAATTACACCCCTGTATGAGTCAATACGGAACTATAGCAATTTATAGCACGGAATGTGGTCTTTCAGCCCATCTTATCTATACTGTCTCTGTGCTAGAAGACCTAAAAGTAATCCAAATCCTAAAGTTATCATTGCACTGTCTCTGTCAATGGTTTTGTGCTTTCCTGTATTGCAAACATTTATAAATATTTTCCTTAACCTCTGCCTCAATTACTCCTTGTGACAAGGGAAAGTGTACTAGCAATGTCACTGCACCACTAGTATCTAAAAGGACCAGTCCAATGCTCTCAGGATACGAGTTCAAATCCCACCGTAGCAGCTGATGGAATTTAAATTATTAATAAACCTGGAATTAAGAAGTTAGTCTCAGTAACGGCGACCATGAAACCATTGTTGATTGTCATAAAACCCATCTGGTTCACTAATATGCTTTAAGGAAGCAAATCTTCCATCCTTAAGTCTGGCTTACTTTGGATCCACAACAATGTGGTTGCACATTGCACAATTTTATGCACTCTAAAATGCCCAGCAAGACACTCAGTTGTAACAAACTGCTGCAAAATCGTCGAGGAATGAATTCAGATGGATCAGCCAGTATTGACTTAGGCAGCAGAAGCAACAATGGAAAAATCAGCCCTGTCAACTTTGCACAGTTCTCCTCACTAACATCTGGAGGCTGGTAACAAGTTGAGAGAGCTATCTCACAGGTGAATCAAATGACAGTCATAGTCTACCTTATAGACAATGTCCTACAACCATCATTATCCATGGATATTTCCTGACTGATCCACAAGGAGTGGCGGCATAGTGGTATACAGTGAGGGGGAGTTGCCCCTGGGAGTTCTCAACATTGATTCTGGACACTATGAAGTCTCATGGCATCAGTCAAACATGGGCAAGGAAATCTCCTGCTGTTTGCCACATAGTGCCCCCTACTATCCTCCCTCACATCCAGCTGATGAGTCAGCATTCCTCCAGATTGAACATCATCTGGAGGAAGCATTGAGGGTGTCCATCACCAAGAGTGAGTGAATAACATCATCACTGATACAGCTGGCTGAGTCCTAAAGGACATGGCTCCTGGATTGGGATGGGAAATAAGCAAGTGTGAAGAACACATCTTCAGCAACCCTACATGTCATACATGCATTTATGATGTGGGGATGCCAATGTTGGACTGGAGTAAACACATTAAGAAGTCTCATAACACCAGATTGAAACCCAACAGATATATTTGATTGCAAAAGCCATTAGCTTTTGGAGCACTGCTCCTTAGTCAAGTGAGTGGGAGTTCTGTTCACAAACGGAGCATATGAAGACACAAACTCAATTTACAAAATAATGGTTGGAACGCAAGTCTTTACAGGTAATCAAGTCTTAAAGGTTCAGACAATGTGAGTGGAGAGAGTGTTAAGTACAGGTTAAAGAGATGTGTCTTGTCTCCAGACAAGACAGTTAGTGAGATTTTGCAAGTTCAGGCAAGTCGTGGGGGTTACAGATAGTGTGGCATGAACTCAAGATCCCGGTTGAGGCTATTACAGGCATCTATACATTGGTAGGAGAAACTTGTGCACTGTCATTGTGAAGACAATGTTACATCTTCACATTACTTATACTCTCCATTGTGTTGCATGGCACTACTACTGTGTTAAATAAATAGATTTCAAACAAATCTAACAACTCAAAGATAGGCTCTTTGAAGCACTGTGGGCCATCATTAGCAGCAGAATTATAAATGCGGGAGGTTATGTCAGGCCATGAGGTTACAGAGTGTAGTTAAGTACAAAAGAGCTGAAATTTGAAGTGAAGTGAGAGTGACTGCCCTTGACATCAAGCATCATTTGACCGAGTGTGGCATCAAGAAGCCTCATTAAAACTAGATATGATTCAACATTGCAACACTGCAACAATGAAAGAACAATGGGAATCAGATTACAACTCTCCACTGTCTGAGTCATATCTAACACAATGAAAGATGCTTGTGGAGATTGAAGGTCAATCATCTCAGTCCCAGGGCATCACTGCAGGAGTTCCTCAGGGTAGTCTCTGAGGCCAACCATCTTCAGCTGCTTCATCAATGTCTTTTCTTCCATCATAAGTTCAGAAATGGAGTGTTTGTCGATGATTTGACTGTGTTCAAAATCATTTGGGGCTTTTGAGGTACTGATGCAGTCCATGTTCAAATACAATAAGACCTGGACAACATTTAGGCTTGAGCTGACAAGTGGCAAGTAACATTCATGCCACACAAGTGCCAGGCAATAACCATTTCCAACAAGACTGAATCCGAACACCTCCTCTTAACAAAAATGGCATTACCATCTACCTGAAATCTGTCACGGGTAGATAGGTTTCTGATAGACAAGGGAATTAAGGGTTATTGGGAGAAAACTGGAAAGTGAAACTGATCCACTTCAGATCAGCCATGATCTTATTGAATGGCAGGGCACGCTTGAAGGGGTAGATGGCCTACTCCTGCTCCTTTTTCTTATGTTCTTATGTAACATCGTTGAATCCCCCATAATCAATGTCCTGAGGGTTGCCATTATGTAAAAATTGAACTGGGCTAGCCAGATGAAGACTGTGGAATCCTGTAGCGAATCCCCAGGGCCTATCCATCAAGACACATGTTAGGAGTGCGATGGAATGCTCTCCACTTGCCTGGATGAATGCAGCTTCAACAACACTCAAGAAGCTCAACGTCACTTGGGACAAAGCAGCTCACTTGATTGGGACCCAGTATACCACCTTCAACATCCATTCCTTCCAACACTGGTGCACAGTGGCAGAAGTGTGTGCTATTTATAAGATGCACTGCAGCATCTCATCAAGACTTCTTTCACAGCAGCTTCCAAACCCACAGCCTCTACCAAGTGGAAGGATAAGGCAGAAAATGCATAGGAACACCACAAACTGTATGTTCTCCTCCAAGCCACACATCAGCCTTACTTTGAATCATATCACTGTTCTTTCACTGTTGCAGACTTGTAATGCTGAACCTGCTCCCTAACAGCACTGTGGATATGTCTACACCACATGTACTACAGTGATTCAAGAAGGTAGCTCACCATCATGTTCTCAAGGGTAATAATTTGTCTCACTCCAGACAGCGTCAAAAACTAAAATGATTGTCAAAAGGAGCAAAAGTGATGTGAGGAAAAGTCTTTTCATCCAGAGGTTGGTTGGAACCTGGAACAAAGTTCCTGGGAAAGTTGTGGAGGCAGGTTCAATCGAGGTGCTAAATAGGGAACTGGATTGCTATCTGAAAAGAAAGAACGTGCAAGGTTTGACAGCTAAGGCAGCTAATGGAACGAGATAGAATGCACTTTCAGAGAACCAGTGCAGACTCGATAGACCATTAAGATTTTGTGATTAGGGATGGTTAATAAATGTCAGCGACACCTACCCCCCATGAATATAAGTTTACTCCCTGATCCAATAATTCATTGTATCAAGAAATTTGTCCTTCTGTCCTTCACTTTCTTCACGGCAATTTTAAATTGATTATCCCCCATTACTTGTTCTCCAAGTAAAACTACATTAGCACTGCTATCATATGAACATATGTGAAGAAATAGATTAATTCTCCATGAAAATAGTGTGAGCATATTTAATATAAACATATTCTGCATTGGGACAATAATTTCCAGGTTTATAAAGTCATGATTTACTGCGTTGTATCTGCAGTGATGTCACAAGAGTGGCACCATTGGAAACGGACTTGGTTGGAGCAGTTCAGGATATTGTCTTCTAACTATTGAACACAATGGTGGACATTTCACACAGGATAGAGGGCCTCTGACCCCAGGCAGCACATTCTGATATTACGCCCTATAAGCTGCGCTATTCTACCCAGCTGCCATAATGAAACCATATGGCGTCTTTCCAGAGCTGGGCGCAGGCCAAAGGAAGGTTTAAGCCCTGAATGAGTTAAGCACGAACAAAAAGCAGACGGTCTGAATCAGGGGTATTGACAAGCTGAAGGAGCTTGGAGCTGAAATATATGGGGAAATTCTTTACAACAGCTCATTAAAAGTAGCTAACAATTCTGCATTATATGTGCTGCATTATTTATGTGCTGAAATGCTGCAGATTCCCCCAGTTCGGATTAACAGAGGTCATGGTTATCTGTAAACTGTCATAGTGAATAGTTTACAGTAGCTGACAGCTCTGCACAAACAGCTAGCATGCAATAACCATCAAAGAAATTTAGATAAATTGCCTTTGAAAGATTGGGGTCATGCACCTTGGACAGAGGAAAAAAGAGAACAGGCTTCCCAGTGTGGAATGCTGTTTCTAAGATCCTTAAATCCATAGCCAAGGAAACTGTTGCAACTGTATCCCAAATTTCATGAGCTACTAATAGGGGTGTATCATGTATATCCTGTTCCTGGCAGTTACTTATATGCTTCAAAGAGTGTTTGTCATTGGGAATTTTGTCTTGAAAGCTAGTAATAGCTGCAATAAATGAACTGTCTATTAATATCCATAGAATTATACCTTCACTGTGAATTTAATATTACCTGAAGATTTGAAATTCATTTGGAAGATGTCATCGCTCCTACTCTTCAAGGGTACTGTGCAAGGAAATTTAATTGCCTGTTGGGCAGACAAGGTTAACAAGGCTGAAGTAACTAGGAGTAATCTGAGTGCAGGGACTGAAAATTTTATTCGTTCATGGGACATGGGCATCAATGGCTCATCAGTATTTGTTGCCCAAGAGCAGTTGACATTGCTGTGGCTCTAAAGTCAAGTCACATGTTGGCCACACCAGAGGATG
This sequence comes from Sphyrna mokarran, assembly GCA_024679065.1. Lineage (NCBI taxonomy): Eukaryota > Metazoa > Chordata > Chondrichthyes > Carcharhiniformes > Carcharhinidae > Sphyrna > Sphyrna mokarran. Next base: position 29,369,596 of record JAGIQG010000002.1, read on the forward strand.
GCAGATTTCTTTCCCTAAAGGACATTAGCGAACCAGATGGGCTTTTCTGACAACCAATGGTTTCATGATAATCAGTAATTTTCTTAATTCCAGATATCTTTTATTGAATTCAAACTCCACCATCTGCCATGGTAGGATTCGAACCCAGGTCACCAGAATATTCATGTCCCACCACAGGAATCACAGCGGATGGGTCAGGACCATACAAAGGTCCATTGACCTCATACGGGATTTTCCTGTCTTGAGGAGACTGTGGCTGGAAAATTCTGTCCTATGAGTCTGTGTGATTTTCCTTCAGAATATCCTCCAAGGGTCTGACAACATCTCAATTTTAACATGTTCTGGTGTGTTTTCAAATACCTCGATAGTTTTGGGAAGCACAGTAGCACGGTGGCTAGTACTGCTATCCCACAGTGCCAGGGACACGGGTTCGATACCAAGCTTGGGTCACCGTCTGTGTGAAGTCTGCACATTCTCCTTGTATCTGTACGAGCTCCCTCCAGGTGCCCTGGTTTCCTCCCACAGTGCTGGTTAGATGCATTGGCCATGATAAATTCTCTCTCAGTGTATCTGAACAGGTGCCAGAGTGTGGCGACTCACAATAACTTCATTGAAGTGTTAATGTAAGCCTACTTGTGAAAAAATAAATATACTTTAAACTTTAGCCTTTCCCTATCTTCATACAATCTTTAGAGAATTCTGCATTCTTCCAATTCTGGCATTTTGCACATACCTGCTTCGTTCTCACACTATTATTGGCTGGGAAATGCCTTGACCCTGATCTTTGAAACTCCCTCCCTAAATCTCTCCACCTCTTTGCCTCTCTCTGCTCCTTTCAGATGCTCCTTAAAACTTTCCTCTTTGAGACGCTTTTGACAAGGTTGCCTGTTCGACATCTCTTTCTCTGGCCTGCAACGTGCTTTCAGAAGCTTTATAATGACAAGGACACTACATGAATGAAAGTTGCCGTTGTTATTGTGACTAACTGAACTCCAGACTGAAAGAAAAGAGAGCAGAGATGTGATGGGACTTGTAAGGGGCTAATTCTAACCATGTGATATGCTGATGGGACACAATATACATCGTCACAAGAGGTGATGTAACATATCATACTCGTGCTCCATCTTTAGACCTCATTCCCAGATGAAGCCACACTTTAGTGTTCTCCTCACTTCTGCAGACTGAATATTCTGTGATAGGAAAACAAATCCAAGACTATTATTTGGTGGCAGAGAGTGAAAAAAAACAAGCATGGCAAAATCTTTGCCATTAATGGAAAATTTTGAGCATGTCACAAGTCTCATCTGATCAGTAATGTTCTTGAATTGGCATGGAAGATTGACTGATATTGTATCATATCAGGCCTTGCTACAAAGCCAAGCTGTAAGCAGGTCAGTACGCTATTATTCACAGTGGGTGACTGTGCAGATGATATACTGGTCAGTCAAGGGATTGACAAAAAGTGATGTAATAAAAACACGTGATGCCTACTTCAATCTGCAGATACAGTTGTTGAGCGGGCTAAGTTCAATAGAGGGAAACTGTTTATAAATGTATCAATATAAACTTGCAGGGAAAAATGTGTATGACAGCTTGAGATGAAATGATCAGGGGCAGAAATGGCATTGAAATCAAGATAAACCTTTGTCTGACCTCTTTGATGATTTTGTCTTAACAAAAGCAATTCCACTGAGCAGGCAAACTAAGGTCAGGAAATAGAATCTATCAGTGCTTTAAAATGACAGGCAGAACCCTAATGATTGACTCAGCGGTGAATGTTAAATTTAAAAGCAGACAGGTGACTGTACAAAAGCAGGTGAGACAGAAAGAGCATCCATCAATCACCCTCAGTTGACTGTAATTTGTGAGGCAGGAAAGAACGCAGCCATGAAAACTGTCTTCGTGAAGAGACCAAATGGTGAAAGAAAGGTCACTTTCAGGCCTTGTGTCAGGGCAAAAAGCATGTACAGAATAAGCAAAAAGAAATGCCTTTAAAGAGTGGCAAGATCCATGAAGATGATATCTATGATAATGAGATGTCCTTCTTTGAAGAGATCGAGGAACCAAGCGGAAACTTCTGGACTGTTGATACCCTAAAGATGTACTTAGTTAGACACAGGAGCAGTAATTTTGTTTTTTTCTGATGCTGAACAGTGATTTTAGAAACACTCTGAACTGAATTTAACTCCTCATTACAGACAGCAAAAATCACTGAATATTAGGGGTGATTTTCAGCCCACATTCACCATCAGAGAGAAGGGGCAACGTGGGTGAAAAATACAGCGATAATCAGGAAACGCAATTCTTGCTAACGAGATCGCATTTCCCCATCTTTCACATTCCTCATCAGTCACCTCACAGGTAATTGCTAACAAAGGGTCAGAATCTCATTTTAATGCTTTCGAATATATTTTATATCCAGCCTCCCCTGCCACATTATCCCTCCCCCACCCCCATGGATATTCAAATACTGACGACGTGACATCAAATCAGTGCCAATCAAAGCCAAGGAATAGTGCTGGGACAATGCTGAGAAACATATTTTGGGGAGCCACAAGGCTAGGATGGGGGAGGTGTGTTCCAGTTGTGTGTGATGGGTTGGGTAGAGTACCAAGGCCAGACAGGGGGCAATATGTAAGTGTGAAGGCGGGGATAGAGGGTAGTAAGGGGCGGAAGCACCAGTGATACTTCTGTGATGGTAAGAGGGGAGAGAGCCCCCGATCATTGCATGAGGGTTGAAAAAGCTCCTGTGGTGGGGGAAGGGAGGTTTGAACTTCAGTTCTGTGTCCTTTAAAGATGGTCCCAATTTCTGTGGAATTGGCCCTGCCGATTCTATCCGGCCCTACCTCAACAGAGTGATAGCAAAAACCCCGCCTACTCAAGATTTGGATGAAAAACTTGATTATGCAGCTGGAAAACTATATGCCTGTTTTCAGCCAAAGTCTTTGATAAGACATGGGAAAATTCCTGGTTATAAGTGATTCTGGACCAGAGCTTTACACTCATAAACAAGAAAGCTGCCCTGACTTACGTCTGATTTGCAGAGTAGAGGAACTGAAAAATCAAGAGCATCAGCCTTAAAACTTCAGACCTAAATTCACACAGAATGAGGAAAGCTAAAGACAGTGTACCCCATCACTGCACATACTGAAACACCACCAGTATGTCTGTTTACACCCAGAAAAACTCCTCATCCTCTCTGGCCACAGGTAATGAATGGAATTGATGCTATGTTGAAGCATAGAATTCCTAAAGTGCAGAATGTGGTCATTCGGCCCATCAAACCTGCACCAACAACAATCCCATTCAGGCCTATTGCCATATCCCATGTATTTGTCCCACTAATTCCCCTGACACTAAGAGTGGGGATTTTCCGGCCACGCGTGTCGCAAAGCTGAAAATCCTTCCCACCCTCCGCCCCAAACCCAAGGTCAACGGACCTTTGCATGTTTCATGACCTGCTTACTCTGTTTCTCATGGTGGATGGGATGGGAAAATTCCATCCTAGGGAACGATTTTAACATGGCAAATCAATCTAACATTCACATTTTTAGGGCAGCACAGTTGTTAGCACTGCTGCCTCATGGCGCCTGGGTTCAATTCCCGTCTTGGATCATTGTATGTGTGAAAGTTCTTCCCGTATCTGAGCGGGCTTCCTCCAGTTGCTCCTCCCACAGTCCAAAAATGTGCAATTTAAATGCACTGGCCATGCTAAATTGCCCCTTAGTGTCCCCGGAAGCATAGCTGAGGTGGGATTAGTGGGGTAAGTATGTGGAGTTACCGGAATAGGTGCTGGGTGGGATTGTTGTCGGTGTAGATTCGATGGGCCAAATTCTGCATCACTGAGTTTCTATGATCTCTATGATCTTTGGAGTGAGGGAGGAAACTGGAGCACCCAGAGAAAATCCACGCAGCCCCGGGGAGAATGTGCAAACTCTATACAGATTTCAGATTTCGTCTTCCCCAGACAAGAAGAGAACTGCTAACTGAGATTTTGCTGGCTGTCAGCAAGCCATAAGTACAGATTCCTCCCTTCCTTATTGAGGTAATTTCTGACTTGTCACGGATCAACAAATGTGTGAATTGTCCATCAGTGCAAAATTGATTCTGCAAGATTTACCCTTCCTGACCACCATGGCCAACTTGCATTCTTTCTCATTGCACTTTGGTTTTGGATTGTTAACAGCCAATCCTATATGAATCTAGTGTCAGAATTGATCCACTGAAGACAACAAGCAATCAAGGAGTTTCCAGCAACTGTTCTTCAGGAATTCACCGTGTGGTAAAGCAAGTCAGAAAGTTCCTGCCCACTCTAATTGTTCCCAATGAGCCACCAAACCAGACAGAACAACACAGGGTGCTGGAATGAACCACATACGGGGGACTTTTGAGAAAACTCAAAGAGATTCGGGCAGCACAGTGGCTCAGTGTATGTACTGCTGCCTTACAGCATCAGTGATCGGGTTCAATTCCTGGCTTGGGCGACTGTCTATGTGGAATTTGCACACTCTCTGTGTGGGTTTACTCCAGCTGCTTCAGAACATGGGATTTAATGGGATTGAGAGTTATAGATAGGCCTAGTAGGTAGAGATATGATCAGTGCAACTTGTAGGCCGAAGGGCCTGTTTGTGCTGTAGTGTTTTGTGTTCTATGTTCCTCCCAGACTCCACTTGCCCTAGCTAGTGTGAGGGGAATGGGTTAAGAGGAAAAGGCCTGGATGGGATTGTGGTCAGTGCAGACTCAATGGGCTAAATGGTCTCCTTCTGCACTGTAGGATTCTTTGAGATGCGGATATCAGCGGACATTTTAACTCACGGGAATTTCTTATTCCAGAGAACTGTTGGTATTCAGTCACTGAATATATTCATAACAAAGATTAATAGATTCCTAAATATTAAAGATATCAATGGGGACTGTGCAGAAAAACAGCACTGAGGGAGATCAGTCAATATCTAGTCAAATGGCATAGCAGGGTCAAGTGACTAAATGGGTTCCTATTTCTTATGTTCCTATTTTCCATTGCATTACTTTTTAAGACAATCAGAACAATGATTCAACAAGAATTGCACATTACCTCACAATGAGCAAGCAAGACTGCTAATAAGTTTTAAACATCAATATCCTGAAGTCCACTGTGATTTTTGAGCAACTGTTTCAGATTAAGGGGTAATGCTTATCAGGTTCCTGTAGATGGGGTGAGTGAGCAACAATTTAGCTTGCAGGAAGTGAAGAATGCACAGCATACACCTTCAGCATTGACACATACTGAGGCACTTGATAAATGAAAATTGGCAGGGCATGGACGCCAAACCTTGGAGAGAAAGATAGAAAGGGGAATTCTCATGTTGTGAAGCTCTTTGAGCTCACTATTTCATGGCATATAATTAGCAATCTGTTGACTGAACAGATCCACCAAAACAGGACCTGGCTCAAGTCTCAAAAGAGGTGAAATCACTCAAAAGGCAATACTGGATTTCCCAAAAGCCTTTGACAAACTGCCTCATGAGAAACCCTTGCTCAAACTTCACTTTGATGGAATCAGGGACTATATTATTAAATAAGATCCAGCACTTCTTGTCAAAACAGGACACAGAGAGTGGTGTGTGATGGGGAATCATCCTCTCCCAAAGATATCCTCTGAGAAAATTCTGAGGGATTTGTGTTGGGACCTCTACTCTTCTTGACGTCAGTAAATCTCCTTCCCAACAAGTTAAAATACAAGGTGTGATTATTTGCAGATGTCAGGATCATTTCAATTCACTGCAAAGTGATTTTCTGGAACTGTACAAATGGCAATGAGAGACAGCACGCAATTCCAAAAAATACTATGCCACATGCATTACCCAACAAACAGATCCACCAACAAATAGCTTTACATTCTAAATTCAAATTCCCAAACAGGTAGATGCACAACCATACAATCTTTATTGAGGCTGCCACATTGAGCAGATAGACTTTTTTTATTCATTCGTGGGACATGGGTGTTGCTGGCTGGGCCAGAATTTATTGCCCACTCCCAGTTGCCCTAGGGGAGATGGTGCAGTTCATGTGCTGTGCATTGACCCACAGTATCAATAGAGAGGGAATTCCAGGATTTTGACTCAGCAGCTGTGAAGGGACAGCAATACATCAAGACAGGATGGTGAGTGCTTGAAGGGGAGCTCGCAGGTGGTGGTGCTTCTATGTATCTATTGCCCTTGTCCTTTGTGATGGAAGTAGTCATGGGTTTGGAAGGTGCTAAGCATCTTTGGTTGATGACAAAAGAACTAACGGGTTAAACTGTTTCCTGGGAGATTTTAGCAGCTCTTAAATGCTGTGTGTCTGCCTGGGCTTGGGGAGAACTTCCAAACTGCCGACAAGCCACTCCCTGTATATGAATCATCCCAATGTACACATGATCACTCAGTCCACATATAGGGTCCTTGAATTTCTGAGGTAGAATCTTTGGTGTTATAACAAAAATATTGGAGTTACATTTTACCAAATATTTGTTTGCTAATCCTGGAGTGTGCAAGTTCTGTGGACAATGCTGGCGAGAGATATGATTAAGATTAAAGCGATCCAAAGACATGTCATGTAATTCTGCATGCATCAGGGTAGGAAATAGTTTAGTGTCACATCCCTAAGCAAAGATTTGGAATGCAATTACTATAGCAAAGGACGAGAAAAACAGACTGATATGTTTTAGAAAATAATGAATGTACTGATGGGAATTGAATGAAAGCAGTACCTGGTGCACTCCAACAATAACAGAACACAAAGTAACCATCCAGTCAAAGCATAAAGACCATTTGTTTCCAAGGACACACCCAAATGGAACAAGCTGCTATACGCAATAGTCACAGCTCCATCATGGTCTACAAGATTCTTCTTTAGATTTCATTATCAGGATTGCCCTACTATCAGTAGTCATGCCTGGCTTAGCTACCGCTGCCCATATAAATGTTCATAGAATAGTAGAATCTCTACAATGCAGGAGGAGGTCATTTGGCCCACTGAATCTGCACTGACTCTCTGACAGAGTATCTTACCCAAATCCTTTCCCCCACCTGTAATCCCACGCATTTACCATTTTACTAATCAGTCAAATCCACATATCTTGGAACACTAAGGAACAATTTCCCATGACCAATCCATCTAACCTGTACATCTTTTGGGCAGCACGGTAGCACAGAAAATAGAGAAATAAAGTTGTGTTTGCTTGCTGGGATGGTTATATGGGTGCAGGAAGAATGGGGTACAGTAGGCAGAGGAACAGTAAAAATCTATTTGCAATTAAAACGAGGAAATTCAAAGTGCTTCCCACCTTTAATGAATCACTGACCAAATTAGCTGGCATGATGTAGAGATGCTGGCGTTGGGCTGGGGTAAACTCAGTAAAGTTTTACAACACCAATTTTAAACCCAACCAATTTATTTGATAGTTTACTATCAAATAAATTGGTTGGATTTAAAATTGGTGTTGTAAAACTTTACTGAAATTAGCTGGCACAGTGGCACAATGGTTAGCACTGATGCCTCACAGCACCAGGGACATGGGTTCAGTTCCCTGCTTGGGTCATAGCCTGTGTGAAGTTTGCACATTGTCTTTATGCTTGTATGGGTTACCTTCGGGTCCTCCAGTCTTCTCCCACAGTCTAAAGATGTGGAGGTTTGGTGGATTGGACGTGCTAAATTGACCCTTAGTTTCAGGGTGACTAGCTAAGGCAAATGCATAGGGTTATGGGGAGAGGACCTGGTTAGAATTGTGGTTGGTGGAGAATCGATGGGCCAAATGGCCTTCTTCTACACGGTAGGATTCTATGATTCGAAGATTCTATGATCTTTGGAATGTGGGAGGAAACTGAAGCATCTGGAGGAAACCCATGCAGGCATAGGGAGAACATACCAACTCCAAGCAGTCACCCAAGGTTGGCATTGAACCCGAATCTCTAGTGAATTCAGACTGACTACTTCTCTATTGTGAGTCTTCAGGTTGATTCGAGCAAGGCATTGGGAGTTACAACAGAAGCATCATAGGTTGTTCTTCACTGATACAGGACTACTGCCACATGCTGCTTCCTGTGGCAATGTGAAGACATAATTCTCTAAGTTTTCATACTCCAGAGATTACAGCACCAATCACATACTGACTGTTTCCAGTTATTGAAGTCAAGTTGAGAGGAAATTAAATCTCAATTGTGCCTTAGTTTCAGCAGCCCAATGGATCTACTGGCTTCTTCAAGCTTCCCATACATTATATGTTTGGTAGGTGACCATCATTCATTCTAACAACATGGTCTAGCCATTATAGTCAACATTGCTTAAACATTGCCATGATACATTCTGCGATAGAAAACTATTCAATGGTGGTGGATTTATACTGTTAAAGAATTCCAAGATTCTTTCTAAAGCAGCGCATATGGAAAGAGTTCAATTTGCATCTTGCTTCTGACCTGTAGTCCGTGTCCCAGCAGTCTATTTAGCAAGAAGTAATCACACGTTCATAGTCATGTTGCAATTGCGATTTGGGGATTTTTCTAGGTTCTTGTCTGAAGCTTGCCAAATGTGCCATCAAAGTTTATGAAAGGGACTAAAAATGATTGCTTCAGCTGAAAAGAAGAAAGTTATTGTCAGTCCGTGATTTGATGTCCCCTAAACAGTTTGACAGCACGGGAGTTGTCATGTCATTGAAGGGGTTGATTTCAAAATGCATGTGTAAACTGAGTTCACATTTGCTGATCGTATCACTGAGTGACAGCATGTTGAATGAGAAAGTAAAGAGGGTACCTATACAGTCGAGGCTTCAGGGAATGAACAGAATAAATGAGGTGCTGATAGTTGGACAGAAAGATAGGTTGAGACAAGCTGAGGATGCTGGAATCTGGAACAAAAACAGAAAATGCTGGAAAATCTCAGCAGGTCTGATAGCTTCGATAGAGAGATAATAGGGCCATTTCAAATCTGGATGCTCCTTCACTATGATGAAGGGTCAAAATGGGTTGAGGTTGGGATTTGAATGAATTTAAAAGTGAAATGGATGATATCTGAGTAAAGGAGGTCATTTTCAATGTCATTTAAAATAAAAAGCAGGAAGAGCAGTTGAGAGGCCAGAGATTGAGTAGGGAATGGATTAAGGGTGGCATAGTGGCACTGTGGTTAGCACTGCTGCCTCACAGCATCAGAGACCTGATTTATTTCCCAGCTTGGGTCATTGCGTGGAGTTTGCACATTCTCCCCATGTCTGCATGGATTTCCTCTGGGTGCTCCTGTTTTCTCCCATTGTCTGAAAAGATGTCCTGCTTGGATCCACTGACCCAATGGCAGAATGTGACAACTAGGGGAATTTCACAGTAACTTCATCGCAATGTAAGCCTTATCTGTCACTAATAAATAAGCTTTAAGATTTTTCTTCTTTTAGTAAAAGAGATCAAATTGTGTGTCACAATCAAGCAGACAGAGGGAGGAGATAATGGAGAGTGTCAAATCAGTTTGCGGTATCTAATGGAGGTGACTGTTGCCTCATCACCAGCAGGAGAGTCAGTGTGAACTCTGTGTCACCTCATTTAGTGAAGGCTTGCTGAATTATGTGCCACCTATGCACTTAACCGGGCAATGATGGGCATTCTCAAGTATCCCAAGGTGGAAATCCCTTCTGCTGAGAGCTGCCAATGGCAGTACTACTGAATAGCAGCGCCTTTGGTAAGATGGTGGCTACTGTTAGTACGACACCCACCCAACGCCCCATATGATTACAGGATTCCCTGTCACAGGTGAGTGATGGCAAAGGGAGGGTTGTAGTGGAGGGGAGTGAAGGGGTCAGCAACAAGGGAAGGGAATGGCAGTGGACCCTTTACTCTCCTAGTGCTGGGTTCCTCAATCAAGCATTGAGTGCTTTTGAACAAGGGTCCCACGTGTTCTTTCATTCTGGCCAACCATCAGCCATGGTTGATTTAATACCAGTGACGAGGTCCTTAAGTGGGTATTTCTTGCTATGAACTTAACTGAGGTACAGGTGGAAAACTGTCAAAGTCCCCAGCCAGTGGCTGATCAAATTCCTGTAGCTACCAAACTTGTCACATGGAGGACTGGTAAATAATCCCAATCTAGTGTTAAGTCTGAGAGAAAAAGTTAAAGTTTATTTATTAGTGTCACAAGTAGGTTTACATTAACATTGCAATGAAGTTATTGTGAAAATCCCCTGGCCACCACACTCTGGCACTAGTTCAGGTACACTGATGGAGAATTTAGCACAGCCAATTCATCTGACTTGATTACTGATTTGAAAATTACTGCAGCGGTAGGTAAGGAAATTAATTGTGAATTTCTCTATTTCTGTTCTCGATTTGGACAGTGCACAACATGGTTCCAGACAGTCGTCACCAGTAAATCTGACCATATTTCCCAGCCATTTGCTAATGGAACTGGTCAGTATGAAATTCCAAGGAAATCAAAGAACGTTGGAATAAAAACAAAACCTATATATGGAGGCACAGTGAAGTTTCACTTGATCTCTCAGTATATTGAATTAATCAAAATGCCTAGAAATGACCAAGTGCCAAATGGGGAAGTGAAGTGTCAAGCAGAGAAGTTAAGTTTGCTTCATCCATATAAGGATCTGCCTGGAAGATGATTCTGAGATAATTATGTGTAGAAATAACTGTCACCAAAACTGAGACAGGGTAGAGACACAGCAATGGCATTCATCCAGTTCTGTTCCTTCAGAGGAGAGATAATCTGGGGACAATAGTGGTGTACTGGTAATGTCACTAGATTAGCGATCTCAGGGGACATGAGTTCAAATCCCACCACGGCAACTGGTGGAATTTAAAATCAATTAATAAAATCTGGAATCTAAAACTCAGTGCAATAATGATAACCAAGAAAACTATCATTGATTGTTGTAAAAACCCAGTTGGGGGACCCTTGCCTTTGAGGGAAGCAATCTGCAGTTTTTTTCTTGGTCTGGCCTAAGTGTGACTCCAAACCTTCAACAATGTGGTTGACTTTTAACTGCTTGCTGCAAGCCGTTAAGTTCAGGGGCAATTAAGGATGGACAACAACATCCCATGGAAGAATTTTTTTTAAAAAATGAGACAAGTTCAAAATGATATTACCAAAATATATTTGTGTAATTTAATTATTATTTTGAAGAGGATGTGTGGTGAAGTGGGTGCAAACCCTGCCTTCAAACTAGGAAGTCTGATATAAGAAGCGTTTCATAGAATCCCTACAGTACAGAAAGAGGCCATTCGTCCTTGAGTCTGCACTGACCACAATCACCCCCAGGCTCTATCTCATAATCTCACAATCTCACATATTTACCCTGCTAATCCCCTGTCACTCGGGTCAATTTAGCATGGCCAATCAACCTAACACACATATCTTTGGATTGTGGGAGGAAACTGGAGCACTCAGAGGAATCTCATGCAGACATAGGGAAAATCTGCAAAAACCATACAGATAGTGACCTGAGGCCAGAATTGAACCCAGGTTCCTGGGGCTGTGAGACAGCAGTGTTAACCATCATACTGCTCTATGATACCTTTTCTCAAACACCTTTCCACTCAACCACCTTAACTCACCCCCTCAATGAAATGGAGCCAGTTGGCAGGTAGCTATTTCAATGATTCTCTGAGTCTGAGACTTGATATGAAGACCATGCAATATTTGTTCGTAATGCCCCCCAAATAGGTAACTATTACATAGAAGTGCAAAGGGTCACAGTAACTTCAACTCCCTGAGTGGACTGTAAAACACTACCACTGTTTCTTTGAGAGAATGTATCAAGGGGACGCTTCACAAAATATTTTAGATTTACTTTTTCATGTAACTGCAGTCGGAGTTGGGTGTGAGATTGCTGGTTCCTGCACTCCCGGAAATGTTTCCTGAGATAGGGATGGTCGACTATCCCCTTCTCCAATTCCCTCCAATGACCAATCCATCAGTCTACTCTCAATCATCAGCAAGGGAAGGTGCTGTTGACAAGTGTTATCAAGAAACACTTGGACAGCAACAACCTGCTCACTAACACTCAGTTTGAGTACTTCTAGGGCCATCAGATCGAGGCCTCATTAGAGTCTTGGTCCAAACATAAATGAAGAGTTGAATTCCAGAGAAGAGATGAGAGTGACTACCTTTGTGATCAAGGTGCACATAAGCAACGGTGACATTAAGGATTCCTAGGACAATTGAAGTCCATGGAAATTCTCTACAAGTCGGAGTCAGGCCTAGCACAAGGGAAGAGTCACAGAGGTTTACAGCATAGAAATAGGTGAGTGTCCGAAACAAGCTAGCAGAGAGATTAGTAGAGGCGGATACAATTTTATTTTTTAAAAAGCATTTAGACAGTTACATGGGTAAAATGGGTATGGAGAGATATGGGCCAAATAAGGAAAATTGGGACTAGTTTAGTGATTAAAAAATAAGGATGGCATGGATAAGTTGGGCCGAAAGGCCTGTTTCCATGTTGTAAACCTCTATGACTCTATGAGACCCAAAGAGCAGATGGGGTTAAAAATCTCTGAGAGTACAACCCTCCACTAATCTTGCACTGAAATGGCAGCTTTGAGTTTGTGCTCAAGCACCGGAATAGAAATTGAACCCAGAATCTTACGAACATATGAAAAAGGAGCAAGAGTAGACCATTTGACCCATCAAGCCTGCTGCACGATTTAATAAGGTCATGGCAGATTGTGATCTCAAATCTGCATCCTGCCTACTCGTGATAATCTATCATCCCCTTGCTTAGAAAGAATCTATCCACCTCTGCCTTAAAAATATTCAAAGAATTTGCTTCCAGCATTGGCCTGCAGTTATCTTCTTTCTGTGTTACTCTCTTCTTCAAGAGAAAAGTTACATTCACCATTTTCCAATTTGATGGGACCTGCCAATATCAAAGATATTTTGAAAAATTACAATCAATGCATATATGATTCCAAAGGCATTTATTTTAGGACATGAGATATAAACAAAACCATAAACTATGTAAATTAAATTTTATTCTTTGTGCTTATTTATTTCCTAACAATTGCTTATTCAAGAATGAACTTCGCTGAACCAAAAGACAACAATTGCAGGTCACATGACTCAAAAGATTGTCCAATTTTCAGAAATTTCCAATAATATCTCACAGTGGTTAGCATTGCTGCCTCATAGCACCAGGGATCCGAGTTTGATTTCTGGCTTGAGTCCATGACTGTAGGGGGTCTGCACATTCTCACTGTGCCTGCGTGGAGTTCCAGTTTGCTCCCACAGTCTGAAAGATGTGCTGGTTAGATACATTGACTATGCTAAATTCTTTCTCAGTGTATCTGTTTAGGTGCCACAGTATAGTGACCAGAGGATTTTCTCAATGACTTTATTGCAGTGCTAATCTAATTCTACTTGTGACACTAATAAATAAACTTAAACCTCATTTATGAACCCATCACAATCCACTATAGCAGGAAAACATCAAAACATTATACACCAGAAATGATGGTAATGATGCTTCAGGTTTTTAGGTTTCCAGATCACCAACAACCTTTCCTGGACCCCCCATGCCAATGGTATAATGAAGAAAGCCCAGCAACACCTCTACTTTCTCAGAAGACTAAGGAAATTTGGCACATCCATTATGAGTCTCACCACCTTTGCAGATGTACCATAGAAAGCATTCTTTCTGGTTGTATCACAGGTTGGTATGGCTCCTGCTCTGTCCAAGACTGCAAGAAACTACAAAGTGTCGTGAACAAAGCCCAGTCCATCATTCTAACCAACCTTCCACCCATTGACACTGTCTACACTTCCCACCAACTCAGAAAAGCAGCCAGCATAATTAAGAACCGCATGCTCCTGGACATTCTCTCTTCCACCTTCTTCCGTCGGGAAAAGACACAGAAGTCTGAGGTCATGTACCAACCGACTCAAGAATAATTCTCCTCTGCTGCTCTCAAACTTTTGAATGGACCTACTTCACATCAAATTGATCTTTCTCTACACCCTAACTATGACTGTGACACAACATTCTGCACTCTCTCCCTTCCTTCTCTATGTATAGTATGCTCTGTCTGGACAGCACACAAAAAATAATACTTTTCATTATATTCTGATACATGTGACAATAGTGAATCAAATCAAATCAAAAAGCCATCATCTCACAGCGAGGACTGTCAAGGTTCATTTTAAAAAGAAACTATTGTAAGGAAATGGACACCATTTAGATCCAAGTGTTCACCAAGACAATAGCTACATGAAACAGGGTGGTTAGTATGAAGAATGACTCTTTCAGAAGCTAATCACTGAGACGTTATAAATCACAAAACAAAAGAAAGGTCCAAACACCAGAAACACATCCCTTTATAAAATCACTGTGGTGGAAGGAGATCACATCAAGTCACCATTTTGAAATCTCTACATTCAACTGAGAACTTACAATTCCAATCTGAAAGACCAAGAAGAATGCCACGTTGACCAAACAACCTGCAACAAGTCTCAACACCTTATTTTATCTGGAAGCCTTTGATGACTGGGCGAGCCGTTGATGTTGTCTATATGGATTTTAGTAAGGCGTTTGACAAAGTCCCTCATGGGAGGTTAGTTGAGAAGGTCAAAGTTAATGGGATACAAGGACAGGTAGCTAGATGGATAAGTAACTGGCTTGGTAATAGGAGACAGAGAGTAATAGTGGAAGGGTGTTTTTCTAGCTGGAGGTCGGTCACTAGTGGTGTGCCGCAAGGCTCGGTACTGGGACCTCTTCTATTTGTAATATATATAAATGACTTGGAAGAGGGAGTAAGTGGAGTGATCAGCAAGTTTGCAGACGATACAAAGATGGCTGGACTTGCGGATAGTGAGGAGCATTGTCAGGCGATGCAGCAGGACATAGATAGGCTGATAGCTTGGGCAGACAGATGGCAGATGGAATTCAATCCTGATAAATGTGAGGTGATGCATTTCGGGAGAAAGAGTGTAGGGGTGAGGTATATGATAAAGGGTAGACCTATTAAGAGTATAAAAACGAAGAGGGACCTGGGGGTGCAGGTGAACAAGTCTCTGAAGGTGGCAGAGCAAGTGGAGAAGGTTGTGAAGAAAGCGTATAATATGCTAGCCTTTGTAGGAAGCGGTATGGAGTACAAGAGCTGACCTTTAATGTTGCAGTTGTATAAAACGTTGGTTAGACCTCATTTGGAATACTGCATCCAGTTCTGGTCGCCTTACTACCGGAAGGATGTGGAGACTCTGGACAGAGTGCAGAGGAGGTTTACCAGGATGCTGCCTGGTATGGAAGGTCTGAGTTACGAGGAGAGGTTAGGCAAATTGGGACTGTTTTCCTTAGAAAGACGTAGACTTAGAGGAGATCTAATAGAGGTGTACAAGATTATGAGGGGTATAGATAGAGTAAACAGGGTTAAGCTTTTTCCTAGGACGGACTCGAATAGCACGAGGGGTCACGGACTTAGGGTGAGGGGGGTAAGGTATAATTTGGATGTTAGAGGGAGTTTTTTCACACAGAGGGTGGTGGGGGTATGGAATGCGCTGCCAAATAAAGTGGTGGAGGCAGGTACTCTGGAGTTATTTAAGAAATACTTAGATGGGCACATGAACAGAATGGGAATGGAGGGGTATAGAAATCTGATTTAAAATAGGGATCATGAGCCTTGGGAGTCCCTGGGAAGTGTGTAAATAGATGATGATATTGATGTACTTGTTTTTATCCTACAGGTGCTTTGGTCCACCTTGTTGTCTAACGAGGGGCATACACACGATGGGTCGTGAGAGGGCTGCTCTTGGATTTTTTTGGGAGTATCCTAGTGCTTCACGTCGTTAGTGCATGCTTGACCTGGACCATTTGATGGGCAACACGACAGCTCAGTGACTATCGCTGTGCTGTGCAGATACATGGATTTGGGCCTGTGTCTGTGGGAGTTTGCGCATTCTCCCCGTGCTTGCGTGGGTTTTCTCCGGGTGCTCCGGTTTCCTCCCACATCCCAAAGATGTGCTCTTAGGCTGATTGGCAAAACAAATTCTCCCTAAATTGTCTTAAATTTGGTTTTTAATCCATAGATCTATAAACATAGACAGGGATCGCGGATAGAGGTGGGAACATTGGGTTGGCGGCGCGGGCTCATTGTGCCGCCTGTGTTGTTTTGTTCTTTCTTCTTTGTTCTTTGTTCTTTGACTGCCTGCTAAACAGACCAAGTCTATGTCCACAAATTTTGTTTTACAGCATCACCATCCGCACTGTTTCATCTGGTAAGAACCCAGTGAACTAGAAAATCTCCATGAAGGAACCTACCACTCGATCTTGACTTTCTGACAATGTGGAAATCATGTGAAATAATATCAATTTTTGAAGTTCTTGTACTGTTGTTATTCATAGTTTTGAAATACCTGTTTTCTATTCTCTTTACTGTATATTTGTATATATATGTGTGTGTGTGTGTGTGTGTGTGTGTGTGTGTGTGTGTGTGTGTGTGTGTGTGTGTGTGTGTGTGTGTGGTATGTGTGCTTGTGTATACGTGTATGTGTGTGTGTATGTGTGCTTGTGTATACATGTGTGTGTGCGTGTGTGTGCGTGTGTATATGCGTGTGTATACATGTGTATACGTGTGTATGTGTGCTTGTGTATACGTGTGTGTGTGTGCGTGTGTGTGCGCGTGTGTATACGTGTGTGTGCGTGTGTATACGTGTGTGTGTGTGTGCGCGTGTGTATATGCGTGTGTATACATGTGTATACGTGTGTATGTGTATGTGTGCATGTGCGTGTGTATACGTGTGTGTGTGCATGTGTATACATGTGTGTATGTGTGTGTGTATGTGAAGTTACGTAGAAACACAGAAAAGAGAAGGCCATTTGGCCCTTCGAGCCTGCTTTACCATCCATTACAATCATAGCTGATCATCCAGCCCCAATTGCCTAATCCTGCTTTTTCCCATAACGTTCTATCCCGTTTGCTGGAGGTGCTATATCCAGCTGTCTCTTGAATACGTTCAATATTTTAGCATCAACTGCTTTCCTGTGATAATGAATTCCACAGGCTCACCATTCTTTGGGTGAAGGAATATCACTTCAGCTCTGTCTACCCTGAATCCTCAGACTATGGCCGCTAGTTCTAGATTCCTCCACCATGGGGAATATCCTTCCTGCGTCTATCCTGTCTAGTCCAACTTGGCCAACAAGCAAACTTATGTGATTCATGAAAGGTCCCCCAATGTCCACGTCTGGAATTTTGTAAATGTCTTTGAGATTCACCCGTCACCCATCTGAACTCCGGTGAAAACAATCCTAACCTAATCAAACTCTCCTCATACAACAATCCCACCATCCGTCAGAATCAGCCTGGTAAACCTTGGCTGCACTCGCTCAAGAGCAAGAACGTTCTTCCTCTGCAAAGGAGATTAAAATTGCACACAATACTCAAGGTGTAGCCTCAGCAAGGCCCTGTATAGTCGCAACAACACATCCCTGCTCCTGTATTCCAAACCTCTCACAATGAAGGCCAACGTATCATTTGTCTTCTTTACTGCTTGCTGCTCCTGCATGCTTACCTTCAGTGACTGGTGCACAAGGGCACCCAAGTCCTGCTGCACACTCCGTTCTCCCAATTTATAGCCGTATAGATAATAATCTGCCTTCTTGTTTTCTTTTATATATATATAACTTCATATTTATCCAAATTATACTGCATCTGCCATTCATATCCAGATCATTCTGAAGGCTCTCAGCATCCTCGTCACGGTTCACCGTCCCACTCAACTTAGTATTATCTGCAAACTTTGAGACGTTACATTTCATTCCCTCATCCAAATCACAAATATATATTGTAAATAGTTAGGATTCCAGCACCAATCATCCTCCCTCAGTTTGAATGTGTGAATAATCTAACCTTTTGATTGAATCATAAAGAGAGTTTTCAATGAGTCACTTTAAGAATTGGACTTCATAAACTGGGGAGCTCAGGGAAACAGCACCACAGCCTACTTTTTAAAAAAC
The DNA here is from genome assembly GCA_024679065.1 of Sphyrna mokarran. Taxonomy (NCBI): domain Eukaryota; kingdom Metazoa; phylum Chordata; class Chondrichthyes; order Carcharhiniformes; family Carcharhinidae; genus Sphyrna; species Sphyrna mokarran. The sequence goes on from JAGIQG010000002.1 coordinate 29,387,552, forward strand.
AACAAAACACTTCTGCTCATAGACTGAACTGAAAATGGAACATGCTGAAGAAACTCAGCAGTTCTGGCAACATCTGTGGGGGAGAAGCAGAGTTAACATTTCGAGTCCACAAGACCCTTTTATTTCGGATTTCCAGCATCTGCTGTACTTTGCCTTTATTAAGAAATAGCTGAATGCAGTTTTATCTCTCTCTCTCCTACAAAAGAACCTGAGGATGAAGTCATCAAGACTTGATGATTTAGGGTCATAGAGGTTTACAGCATGAAGACAGGCCTTTTGGCCCAATTTGTCCATCCCACCCTTTTTTTTAATTTTTAGATTTGTCAATATGTGGCTCTAACGGTTTTCTGTGCACCCTTTCCCAAGCTCCTCCTACCATTTGAAATGATTATTTTCTGATGGAGATCAAATTGCTCCTCTGGGCCCCACTAAATTAATTGGGTTCCGTTCTGCATGTTCCACCCACATGTACACAGAAGCCCCGCAGTTAGCTCACTGTCCACTGGACAGCTTGATGTAAGGAGCGAAACCTTAATCTGAAGAATTGCACTGGGATGTCTGCCTGATTCTCAGCAGCCCATTAGCTCAATGTGAGCAAGTTACAAGTTTTTAAACCAGATGAGAAAATGCTGGAAAATTTCAGCAGCTTTGACAAAGGGTCATCTGGACTCAAAACATCAGCTCTTTTCTCTCGTTATAGATGCTGCCAGACTGGCTAAGATTTTCCAGAATTTTCTCTTTTGGTTTCAGATTCTGGCGTCCCCAGTAATTTGCTTTTATGGGCAGCGCAAGTTTTTAAGTTGCACGCACGCCTTAGCCACAGGCATAAGCAACCGATCAAAGGCTCCAAAGTCAAAATCGATCCCCTTTTCCAACAGCACAGCTCAAATCAGTTTTGTGTTTTAGTTTCTACCATTTGAGTGCAAATAAGTGAAAGTAAATTGTCTTTGTTTGGCCCAGATATATCCAGCTTAAAACAACTCATTACCAGTGACAATAACAAAATTAAAGTTTGGTATTGTTCCCACAGATAATCGGAGCATACTTTACTTTGAGAAATGCGTTCGTCTTCATGCCAGACACAATTTGGAATTCGACGCATAATGTAATTAATCTTTCTTGCAGCACTATCCTGTAGGTCTGGCTGTAGCCCCAGTTAAACCAAACTTCTTTTCCCAGTTGTTTTATTATAATTTATTATACTTATTATATTTAATTATTGCACATTAAAAATACTTTGACACAGGCATGTCCTTTTGACGTATTGTGCTGCAGAATATCTGCAGTGGTCTGGTAATCTACTTTTCATTCCACAAGGCAATACAAAACCTTTTGGCATCCTTAGTGTTTGGCGCGTTTCTGTTCTATTTTCTCCCTTCCCCTTTTTTTCAGGTTTTCCCATGTCACCCACCAATCATGCACTGGCCATGAGAACAGTTAGGTCAGTTCTCACGCCTCTTGCTCTTTGGCAAGCTGCACAAGAGTTGCCTGGGCGATCAACAATGGGATTATTTTCTCCTTTCCTAAGGGCCAGTGCCTCTGCAAAACACCTTTCTTCATCAGAATGGCTTATATTGGAAAACAATTGTGTGGAGAATCATGGATGGTCAACACTATCATTGTGCTCCACCATTTTAACGTTTTTTTGTAGTCCCTCCGCGCTTGCTAGTGATCCACCTGATGAAGGAGTGGCGCTCTGAAAGCTCGTGATTCCAGATGTTAGACTTTAACCTGGTGTTGTGAGACTTCTTACTGTGCCCACCCCAGTCTCACGCCCCGGCATCTCCACATTTTGAATTACCCAGGGCATAAATGGGGAAGCAATGGCTCAGTGGTATTGTTGCCACTGTTTATCTAGACACTCAGCTAATGTTCTGGAGACCCGGGTTTGAATCCACTAAGGCAATTGGTGGAACTTGAATTAAATAAAATAAATCTGGGATTAAGAATCTACTGATGACCATGAAACCATTGTCGATTGTCGAAAAAAATCCATTAGGTTCAATAATATCGCTTACGGAAGGGGGTAGAACATAAAACATAGAACACTACAGCATAAACAGGCCCTTCGGCCCACAAGTTGCGCCGATCATACCCACACACACTAAGCCATAGAACTATCTGTAACTCCCAATCCAATTTAATCCTATGTACTCATCCAGAAATCTTTTAAAAAATCCCAGCGAGTTCGCCTCCACCGTCTCGACGGCAGCCAATTCCATTCACTCACCACCCTCTGAGTGAAAAACTTACCCCTAACATCTCCTCTGTAATTATTGCCCACCTCCTTAACCTATGCCCTCTCGTAGCGACCATTTCAGCTCTGGGAAATAGCCTCCGAGAATCCACCCTATCTATTCCTCTCAACATTTTATAAATCTCTATCAGGTCGCCTCTCAACCTTCGTCTCTCCAGGGAGAAGAGACCTAGCTCCCTCAACCTATCTTCATAAGGCATGCCTCCTAATCCAGGCAACATCCTTGTAAATCTCCTCTGCACCCTCTCAATAGTTTCCACATCCTTCCTGTAGTGAGGCGACCAGAACTGCGCAAAGTACTCCAAGTGGGGTCTTATAAAGTTGCAGCATTACCTCCCAACTCCTAAACTCAATCCCTCGATTAATGAAGGCTAATACACTACACGCCTTCTTGACCACATCCTCCACCTGCAAGGCTGATTTAACAGTCCTATGGACGCGGACCCCAAGATCCTTCTGCTCCTCGACACTGCTAAGACTCCTACATTTGATATTGTACTCCTTCATCCCATTGGTCCTGCCAAAATAGACCACTACACATTTATCTGCGTTGAAGTCCATCTGCCACTTCTCCACACTTTCTTGCATCCTATCTATGTCTTGCTGCAACTTCTGACATCCTTCCAGACTATCCACAACACCACCAATCTTCGTATTGTCAGCGAGCTTACTAACCCATCCTTCCATTTCCTCATCCGGGTCATTTATGAAAATAACAAATAGCAAGGGTCTTAGAACAGATCCCTCCACTGGTGACTGATCTCCATGCAGAGAAAGACCCATTCACAACCACTCTTTGCCTTCTGCAGGCAAGCCAGTTCTGGATCCACAAGGCCAAAGCCCCTTGGATCCCATGCCCTCTCACCTTCTCAAGAAGTCTTGCATGAGGGACCTTATCAAACACCTTTCTCCCCATGTCTTTGTGGGTTTCCTCTAGTTGCTCCTGTTTCTTCCCACAGTCCAAAGATGTGCAGTTGCTAAATTGGCCCTTACTGTCCCAAGGTGTGTAAATTAGGGGGATTAGTGAGGTAAATACATAGGGCCACAGGTATAGGGCCTGGGTGGGATACTGTATCAGAGAGTGGGTGCAGTCCTGATGGCACTTTGGTCTGCCGCACTGTAGTGATTTTATGATTTTACAATCAACAGAGATGAAGGAATTCAGTTATGTGAAGAGAATAGAGAACTTAGGATTGTCCTAAGAAGGTTAAGGGGAGTTGTTCAAAATTATAAGATGTTTTGATTGAGTAAGTGAGGAGAAACTATGCAAGACAGCAAAGAAGAGTTGCTTGTGGGATAACCATGTTCAAAGGCACTCAGTGCCTATTCAAGATACCAATCGTTGGGAAATGGAAGGAGACCTAGTAAGTGCCAACCCATTCTTTTGCTGCTGACCTCTCACATCTCACCCATCCCCACAACACCCTTGTGCCGCAATCACTCTACCCCTCAGTAATGCTGGGTCCTTGGGTCTTGTGTTTGTGCATGCTGTCAGCCTTCAATTAGTTAGAAGCTCCTGGGGGAGCAGAGTGGGGAGTGTGGGAAGAGTGACATTTTCAGCCCTGGGTACCGTGATCCCAAGGGAGGCCTGCCACTGCCCAGAGATGCATTTATTATAGGGGCCTTCCAGCTGGTGAGCAAGACCCCATCACCTCCATTAACTACCATCCTGTGAATGTCATAGAATCATAAAATAGTGTGTATGTGTTTCTGATTATGTATGAACATGTTTGCAATTGTGTGTGCATTTGTGATTGTGAGTCTATTTGTGATTCTGCATTATTTGTGATTGTGTGATTATGTGTGTGAGTGTACTTGTGTGCCCGGGTTTGCGGTTGAGTGTGTTTGCGATTGCGAATTTATTTGTACTTTTGAGTCAGGAGAGGTGATGACCTAGTGGTATTATTGTCAGACTAGTAATCCAGAAACTCTGGTAATGTTCTGGGAACCTGGGTTCAAATCCCACGTTCACAGATGGTGGAATTTAAATTCAACAAACAATATCTGGAATTAAGAATCTACTGATGCCCATGAAACCATTGCCAATTGTTGGAAAAATTCATTTAGTTCACTCATGTCCTTTAGGGAAGGAAATCTGCCATCCTTCCTGTTCTGGCCTACATGCAACGCCAGAGCCACAGCAAAGCGATTAACTCTCAAGTGCCCTCGAGCAACCAGAGATGTGCAATAAATGTTGGACAGACAGTGACACCCATGTCCCATGAATAAATAAAAACAAAATTGTGATTGAATTTATTTGCACTTGCACGATTATGTGGGCGAATGTGTACTGAGGTTTGTAATTGTGTAAGTGCACATGAACTAAATGATAGCTTTTTGGAAATTGAATCGACTCGAATCATCTTGAGTAAAAACATAGCCTGAATAATAATCAAACTACTGAATAAAGTTAGAGGTATACTGATGTCTGATTAGAGCCAAAGCAAAACTACTATTCTAATATGTCAGTGATTTTTAATAACAGTCCAATTAAAAAGTAAAATTTAACATAGAGGGAAAAATATAGACTTGAGGATTAAATTAGTTTCTTATTGGTTTTCTTAACATTTGGCACAGAGAGGATAGAAGACAAAAACAAATTATATTTATCATAGAATCATACAGCACAGGAGAACATTCTTTGAAAGAGCTATCCAATTAATTCCGCTGCCTGGTCCTTCATTGTAGTACTGCCATTCTTCTTCTTTTAAAGTTTATATCCAATTCCCTTTGAACAGTTCCCATTGAACTTACTTGCAAGAATTTACTTGTCATCAACAGTGTTATCAAGCAGCACCTTCTCAGCAATAACATGCTCCATGATGCCCAGTTTGGGTTTTGTCAAGGTCACTCAATTCCTGACCGCATTACAGCCTTGGGGCAAACATGGACGAAAGATCTCAATTCCAGAGTTGAGGTGAGGGTGATATCAAGGCTGCATATGACTGAGTATGGCAACAAGGAGCCAGAGCAAAACTGGAATTAATGGATATCAGGGGGCAAACTTTCCACTGTTGGAGTCATGCCTGGTACGTGGGAAGATGGTCGTGGTTGTGGAGGGTCAATCATCTCAGCTCCAGGATATCTCTGTAGGAGTCCCTCAAGATAGTCTGTTAGGCTCAACCATCTTCATCAATGACCTTACCTCCATCATAAGTTTAGAAATGGGGATGTTCGCAAATGACTGTACAATGGTCAGTACCATTCGTGCCTGTTCAGATACTGAAGCAGTCCACATTCAAATGCAGCAAGACCTGGGCAATATTCAGGCAAGTGGAAAATAACATTTGTGCCCCATAAATGCCAGGCAGTGACTATCATCAATAAGAGACACTCTAACCATTGCCCCTTGACAATCAATGGTGATTCCATCACTGAATCCTCCGCTGTTACCTTTGCGATTAGCACAGTAAGAAGTCTCACAACACTAGGTTAAAGTCCAACAGGTTTATTTGGCATCACAAGCTTTCAGGTTCTCGCCCCTCCAGGTGAATCTTGGGGTTATCATTGACCAGAAACTCAACCAGACTCACCACATAAACACAATGGCTACGAGAGTAGGTCAAAGGCTAGGTATACTACAGAGAGTATTCCCCAAAGCCTATCCACAATCTATGAGGCACAAGTCAGGAGTGTGATGGAATACTCCTGGATGAGTGCAACTCCAACAACACCCAAGAAATTTGACACCATCTAGGACAAAACAACGCACTTGATTGACATCACATCGACAAACATCCACTCTCACCACCACTGATGCTCAGTAGCAGCAGTGTGTAGCAGGTCTTATGAGGAGACGCTGAGGGATTTGAGGTTGTTTTCGTTAGAAAGAAGGCGGCTAAGAGGAGACCTTATTGAAACATATAAGATGATTAGAGGTTTAGACAGGATGGACAGTGATAGCCTTTTTCCTAAGATGGAGAAAGCTAGCACGAGGGGACATAGCTTTAAATTAAGGGGTGGTAGTTATAGGATGGATATCAGAGGTAGGTTCTTTACCCAGAAGGTGGTTAGGGTATGGCATGCCCTGCCTGCGGAAGTTGTAGATGCGCTAAGTTTAAGAGGTTAGTAGATAAGTTTATGGACGAAAAGGGAATGGTTTAGTTTGGAGGGTCATTGCTTTTTCCTACTTGGTCGGCACAACATCGAAGGCCTAAGGGCCTATTCTGCGCTGTAATGTTCTATGTTCTATGTACTATTACAAGATACACTGCAGCAATTCACTAAAGATCCTTGGATAGCACTTTACAACTACTTCCACCTAGAAGGACAAGGGCAGCAATGGAGTTCCCCTCCAAGCCACTCCCCATACTGACTTGGAAATATCAACATCCCTTTGCAGTTGCTGGGTCAAAGTCCTGGAATTTCCTCCCTCCTGGCATTGTGGGTCAACCCACAGCACATGGACTGCAGCAATTCAAGAAGGCACTTGCCACTATCTTCTCAAGGGCAACTAGAGATGGGCAACAAATGCTAGCCAGCCAACAACACTCATGTCCCAGGAATGAATAAAAAAAAAGCAAGGCTTATATTAACACTGGAATTAAGTTATGGAGGAAATTCCGTTTGTCATCACACTTTGGTGCCTATTCAGGTCAATACACCTAATCAGCACGTCTTTCAGACTGTGGGAGGAAACCAGAGCACCCAGAGGAAACCTACACAGGCACAGGGAGAATGTGCAGAATCCACACAGACAGTGACCCAAGCTGGGAATCAAACCCGGATCCCTGGTGCTGTGAGGCAGCTGTGCTACCATGCCACCCATAACTTCTCAACTGGTAGTGGGCAGGAAGGCCTTCCTTCTTCGGACTTGTAGGATACCAACTCACCACCTTCTCATCCAGTTAAATGTCCCTACTGGCCATTTAATGCATCTTACAGGAGGTTCTAAAGTTTTGCTTACATGCAAACACAATAATCGCAATTATGCACATAATTGCCAAGTGCACTCAGTGTACTGAGATTTGGATCCTTAAGGCTTGGTTGATGGTCTATTTGTTAGGATACAAATGAATGGAAAGGCTGGTGACATAATTCAATAGCAGAGCAGTGATTCATTCTGTAAAATTCTGTGAAAGAACCAGTGACCCTTCAATTTGTCCATCTTCATACCATCAGCACAGTAATTTAATCGGTCTTTCAATGATCTTTCAACAATTAATCGCCAACAATTTATTTTGTTTCTAGAGCTTTTAAATCATGTATTTCCTATTTCAAAATAACCTACTGCTATTACATTAATTTGGCTGTGTTTCCTTTCGTGCTGCACCCCAATTAAACACAAGTGACCCTTTGTACTAATGTGATAATAATGGAATAACAATCTACACTGGTACCACAGCACAGTCAGGCTTGTCTCAGTGGCTTCAAATTTCTTGTGTATTTTTATCTCAGTGAAAAAAGAACAGATGGAAAATTATTGAATGTTTGCAGAGTAATTCCTTGCTCCAAGTAATCGGTTGCCTGTGTCCATTTCCTTCTTCCTTCTTCTCTTCTACAATTCCATTTTTTTTAATTCATTTACAGGATGAGGCCAGTCCAGTTCAGTTCCTGGTTAATGATAACCCACAGGATGTTGATAGTCGGGGACTCTGCGATGAATTACAAAGAACAAAGGACAAAGAACAAAGAAGATTACAGCACAGGAAAGGCCTTTCGGCCCTCCAAGCCTGCACCAACCATGTGCATGACTGAACTAAAGCCCCCGACCCATTCAGGGATCATATTCCTCCATTCCCGTCCTATTCATGTATTTGTCAAGATGCTTCTTAAAAGTCACGATCATATCTGCTTTCACTACTTCCCCATCAGGGAGTTCCAGTAATCCACCATCCTCTGTGTAAAAAACTTGCCTCGTTTATTTCCTTTAAATTTTACCCCTCACACTTAAACCCATGGCCCCGAGTAATTGACTCTTCCATCCTGGGAAAACCTTCTAACTATCCGCTCTATCCATGCCCCTCATAATTTTGTAGACTTCTATTAGATTGCTGCTCAACTTCCATCTTTCCAGTGAGGACAAACCAATTTTCTCCAACCTCTCCTCATAGCTAATGCTTCCATGCTAGGCAACATCCTGGTAAATCTTTTCTGTACCCTCTCCAAAGCCTCCATATCCTTCTGGTAGTGTGGCGGAACAGAATTGAACACTATATTCCAAGTGCATTATATTGAACAATGTGCAATTTATCAGCAAACATCCTCATTTCTGATCTTATAATAGAAGAAAGATCATTGAAAAAAAATAGTTTATTTATTTGTCGCAAGTAGATTACTTTCTCACTGCAATGAACTTACTTTGAAAATCCCCTACTCGCTATACTCCTGCACCTGTTCAGGTACACTGAGGGAGAATTTAACATGGCCAATTTGCCTAACATCTTTGGAATATGAGTGGAAACCGGAGCACACAGAAGAAACCCAGGCAGACACGGGGAGAATGTGCAAACTCCATACAGACAGTGACTCAAACCTGGGTCCTTACCACTGTGAGATAGCAGTACTAACCGCTGTATCACCATGCCGCCCCACTGATGAAGCAGATGAAGATGATTGGACCTCAGTACTCTGAGAAGTTCTGCAGTGATGCCCTGGAACTGTGATGATTGATCTCCAATCATCACGACCCTTTTCCTTTGTGCCAAGTATGACTCCAACCAGGGGTGGGCTTTCCTGCTGATTCCCATTGAATCCTGTTTTGCTGGAATTCCCTGATGCTACATTACGTCATAATGAGCAGTGAGCAGATTATTGCCGAGGAAGTGCCTCTTGTTAGCACTATTAATGACTCCTTCCATCATTTTACTGATAATCAAGATTAAGCTAATGGGGCAGTAATTAGCCAGGTTGGATTTGTCCTGTTTCTTTGTATAGGACAGACCCGGGAATTTTCCACATTATTGGGTAAACGCCATTGTTGTAACTGTACTGGAATAGTTTGGCGAGGTGTGCAACAAGTTCTGGAGCACAAGTCTTCAGCAGTATAGCCCGAATACAGTCATTGTAGTAACCAGTCTCTTCAACCATTTCTTAATGAATCGAATCTGTGACAACAGATACCTCCAGAGGAGGCTGAGATTAATCATTCACTTCTGGCTCAAATTGTTAGCATATTTCAGCCTAATCTTTTGCACTACTGGCCTCCTCCACCATTGAGGGTGGAAATATCATAAAGGGTCCTCCTCCAGTGAGTTGTTTAATTATCCACTACCATTCATAACTGGATGTAGTAGAACTGCAGAGCTTGTATCTGATCCATTGGTTGTGGGATGGCTTATCTCAGTCTGTTATTTGCTGCTTATGCTGTTCAGCACAAGGGTAGTCCTGTGTTGTAGCTTCACCAGGTTGACACCCCATTTTTAAGCGTGCAGCTCCTGGCATGCTTTCCCACAATCTTCATTGATTCCTGGCTTGGTGGTAATAGTTGAGTGGGGGATTTGCCAGGGCCATTAGATTACCAATTGTGCTGGAGTGCAATTCTGTTGCAACTCATGGATGCCCAGCTTTGACTGCTAATCTGTTTGAAGTCTATCGAATTTAGTACAGTGGTAATGCCACACAACATGATGGAGGATATCCACAATGTGAAGATCAGACTTTGTCTTCACAAGGACTGTGCGGTGGTCACTCCTCGCTATACTGCCATGCAGGAAAGAAGATATGGGAGAAGTGCCCCGAATACTTTAATTGATGACAAGATCCAGGAAGTGTAAAGTTATGTGAGGGCATATTATAAAACTTCTCCTCGTGTGCAATGTCATTCCCTTTCACTCAGGAAATGCTAACCGTTCGCAACAAGAATGAAACTAGCATTCATTCTTGCACACTCTGATCTTGTGAGTCACCAAGCCATGGTCTCTGTTGAAATTATAAACTGAAAGTCCACTGAGGGGCAAGAGTAATGCGAGAGAAGACTTGAAACTTTCACTGTCAGATTAATGATACAAACAATGTGGCCACTGGGATGAGGATCTGGCTTTGAGTGTCCTGAGTAGAGCTGACAGTGTTTCTGCTCATCCTCCCTGTGGGTGCCAGAGAGTCCAGCTTCCATGTCACCTATAGCTTGATAGTCCCCACCGGGGTTATGTGCCCTTGGTGTCCAGGGCTGAATACAAATCAAGAAATCTGTTGGACCAAGGTCTCCATGGTGAACCCCAACATTCCCACAGTGATCTTGAGCTACTTTCGTGTTGGAGCCTCAGACAGAACGTGGATGGACTCCTCCATTGTTTACTCTGGTTTGCTGAGTGACTGTCGAATCTCTGCCTGAAGTTCCGCTGCCTGTCGTTACATCTGCATCAGTGAGGCTCATCACCTGACTCAGGCTGAGAGGGTGGCTGGTCTCCAGCAGCGTCTGGAGAATTTTTCATGAATGAGACTAAGAGCAGTGACAGGCAGTTTCGCAGGAGTGGCGGGAACTCGTGCCTGATTCAGTGCTTGGAAATTCATTAATAATGCACAAGTGAGTAATCCTGTCGAAGCAACTGCTGCATTGAGAGCTGATTGGTTTGCCACCATTAGCTGATGGTTTCAAAGTCCTGTAAAATGCACGTGACTCACTGTGATAGTCAGGAGTGATGATGCCGTGATCTGTGCTAGGTTGCTGAGAGAGAGGCCAATCTTCCCTTTTCCACTGAGTGATCACACGCCTCCACAGTCAGCTAGGAGGCAGTCTCCTTGAACTCAACGAGGGCAACAATGTTGCCCTCCCCCAGTCTGAACTCTTTTCCTTCTGTTGAATGCCATCTTGGTCTTTTTTTAATTCATTTCTAGGACACAGGTGTCACTGGGTGGGCAGCATGTATTGCTCATCGCTAGTTTCCCGAGGGCGGTTGGGAGTTAACCACATTGCTGTGGATCTGGAGTTACACATAGGCCAGATCAGGTAAGGATAGCAGATCTCTTTCTCTAAAGGGTATTAGTGAACCAGTGGGTTTTTCTGACAATCGACAATAGTTTCATTGTCATCAGTAGATTCTTAATTCCAGATTTTTATTGAATTCAAATTCTACCATCTGCCATAGCGGGATTCAAGAATCCCACTAGGGCCCCAGAAATTAGCTGAGTTTCTGAGATTAATAGTCTAGTGATATACAACTAGGCCATCACTTCCCCATTTGGTTTGCAAGAATATGAAAGAAACATATATGAGCAGAGGGAATGAAGCAGCGGTTGGGTAAGATACATGTCCCCCTTTTATGGTGAGTCCTCCCCAGAAAGGTCAGAGGATGGAGTGTGAGCAGCATGATAGATGAGATGATGGTGATGTGAAGGAGTGTTGATATGTATTCCCTGTTAAAGGATGTGTGAGGTTTCTGAAGAGAACAGTTGTTTGAGTGCATGGTACAATGCTGAGACTTCAGGATGCGTAAAGACGAACATGCCCCTGTCTGCATCAATGGGGATGAAGTAGAAAGGGTCAAGACCTTCAAATTCTTAGGTGTCCAGATCACCAACAATCTGTCCTAGTCTCCCATGCCGACACTATAGTTAAGAAAACCCCACCAAAGCCCCTATTTTCTCAGAAGACTAAGGAAATTTGGCATGTCAGCTACAACTGTTACAGACGCACCATAGAAAGCATTCTTTCTGGTTGTATCATAACTCTGTATGGTTCCTGCTCTGCCCAAGATCACAAGGAACTACAAAATGGCCTGCATGTAGCTCGATCCATCATGCAAACCCATTCATTGACTCTGTCTACACTTCCCGCTGCCTTGGCAAAACAGCCAGCATAATTAAGGACCCCATACAGCCTGGACATTCTCTCTCCCACCTTCTTCCTTCAGGAAAAAGATACAAAAGTCTGAGGTCACGTACCAACCGATTCAAATACAGCTTCTTCTCTGCTGCCATCAGACTTTTGAATGGACATACCATGCATTAAGTTGATCTTTCTCTACACCTTAGTTATAACTGTAACACTAAATTCTGCACTCTCGCGTTTCTTCTCTATGAACGGTATCCTTTTCCGGATAGCACGCAAGAAACAATATTTTTCACTGTATACTAATACATGTGACAATATTAGATCAAATCAAATGAAAAATCAAATCAGAACTCAGCATGTTTTGGAGCACTGCAATTAAATTGTCTCTTAGTTTTCTCTGCACAAAGCTGGTCCTGCAACATAAACTGAAGTCATTCACCCTGAGTTCAATTCCAGCTAATCTCTTCTTTACCCTCTCTCATGCTTTGACATCCTTCCTGAAGTATACAGTCCCGTGGTGAAAACAATTCTCCCACTGGGGCCTAACTAGTGATTTATAAAGGGTTAGCATAATTTCATTACATGTACACTTTCTGCCTTGATTAGTAAAGCCAAGAATCCTTTATGCAGTGAACCAATTTCATTTTCACCCGCAACACAACATCAGTTGTCTTTCCAGAAGTGCCTCCAAGGGCTCTGCCTCTCTTCTTCAATTGGTTTTTTCCTCTTGGTTCCAATTGGTTTTCTCTCCTCTTCAATTAATTCCAGAAGAGAGCCAGCTGCCCAGAGTTAAAGTTTATTTATTAGGGTAAAGTTGGCTTACATTATCACTGTAATGAAGTTACTGTGAAAATTCTCTAGTCACCACACTCAGATGCTTGTTCAGATACACTGAACTTAGCAATTTAGCATGGCTAATGCACTTAACCAGCATCTCTTTTGAAATGTGGGACGAAACCGGAGCACCCGAAGGAAACCCACGCAGATACGGGGAGAATGTGCAAACTCCACACAGACAGTGACCCAAGCTGGAAAATGAACCCAGGTCCCTGGCATTGTGAGGCAGCAGCGCTAACTACTTAGCCACCTTGCTGCCCATTATTTATACTTGCTGAAACAGTGCATGAGATGGCTGGTAGCTTTACCTGTTGGGTGGAAGAAGAAGAAAGTCCAGATAAGCACAAGGATGACATAGTGCAAACAAAGAATAATACAGTACAGGAACAGCATCTTTGGCCCGCCAAGCCTGCACTGATATGTGGTTTCTATCCCTCTGTTCACTTTTCATTCAAATGTCTATCAAGATACACCCTGAAAGTTGCTAATGTGCCTGCTTCCAGCACTTCGCTGACAGTGCATTCCAGGCACCCACCATCCTCTACATAAAACCTTTCCCCACACATCTCGCCTATGCTTATCACCTCTCACCTTTATTCTGTTCTCTCTTCTGACTGGCCCTTTCACCCTGGGAAAAAAAATCTCTGACTATCCCACCCTATCTATGTCTATTAAGATATCTGATTTTAGGGGACATGATTATGAATATTTCACAAGACTCTGAGCTCTCTTCATAACCTGGTCATTTCTGAGGTCATGCCTTTCGCTGTGAGAAATCCACACTATCAGATACTCATGGGTGATGTACAACAAAACATCATGAAAAACAGCATGTCATACCATTTCCTAGTGTTATCACAGCATCTGTGTGTGAATAGAACTTTCAGCAGTAGTGAGACTTGTAAAGCTTGTAGAATTGCCTTCCAAAACTGTCCTTCATATAAATTGTGTTAATTCAATAATCTAGTTGACCAGAAACAATGTGCACAAAGAGCTTAGGTTTCAGTAAAATAAAACTAAATTCAGGATGAGTGAATTGAAGTGTTTTACATCTGATTACAAAATACTGGGTAGAAAGAGTTTATCACTAACATAATGGTACGTCTGTGTCGATATGAATGAAGTCCAGATTTATCAGTGTATTTAAGAATGCAGATAGAGACTGTAGTCTCACAGCAGCAGATTATACCTTCTGTGCAGGGATAGAGAATTATTGAACACAAAACTGTTCCTCTCTCTTCACATCCATCATCTATGAGACACTAAAAGATTCCCTGATATTGATCTGCAGTCAGACAATGAAGGAAAATTAAGTTGTCACCCTTCATGTTTTTCATCTGGATATAGCTGCCTGTCATGATAATAGTACAATTTCTCAGACTTTGAATTCAACCAGCCCTTCACAATAATATTGAATGCTCAAGAGACTTGTTGATTGTTTAATGGAATTGCTTAATATGGGAAGGAGACTGGGAAGAGAGGCTCTTGTGTGAATGCCGAATTCTCCAACTGTATGAAAACGTTGACATACATTATAATGCGCTCATTCAGATGTTATAACAATGCCAGTTTTCTCAATGTTTCAACACTTCTCAGTGGAATACGGTGCGCAGAATCCGTGAGTTTTGTTGTACATCACCCGTGAGTATCTGATAGTGTGGATTTCTCACAGCGAAAGGCATGATCTCAGAAATGACCAGGTAATGAAGAGAGCTCAGAGTGTTGTGCTCAATAAGTGAGTTGTACCAGCAGATACACTTTTGTTTGGACGGATGATTCCTCCTTGTTCCTTCTTTACATTGAAATCAAGAGTCAAGAATCAGGACAGCATTTGACTGCTGAGTATGGCATTCTCAGTCAACCCTCATTATGAATTGATGTCTGATAGATTAAACAGTTTGGGCTTGCTGGAGTTTAGAAGGGGGAACTGATCGAGATATATAAAATTCTAAAAGGGATTGATAGATTAAACGTAGACCAAATGTTTCCTCTTATGGGAAAATCTCAAAAACAACAGGTCACAGGTATAAGTAGGTAGATTTAAAACTGAGATGCAGAGAGACTACTTCTCAGAGAGGGTGGGGAATTTGAGGAATTCGCTGCCCAAGGCACGGTATAGTCTGAATTGTTGAATGGTTTCAAGAAGGTGATAGATATATTTCTAATTAAAATGGGATATGGGGAACAGGTAGAGAGGTGGATTTGAAACCAGAGAGGAACTTTTTTACCCCAAGGGGTTGTGAATCTCTGGAATTCCCTGTCCAATGAAACAGTTGAGGTTACCTTGTTGAATGTTTCTAAGGCAAAGATAGATACATTTTTGAAGAGTGAAAGCATTAAGGGTTATGGTGAGCAGGAGGGTGAATGGAGTTGAGTCCATGAAAAGATCAGCAGTGGAAAAGGCAGATAAATAAAGAACTGTCTAGATGGCAGAAAGGAGAGCTCACCAGAAGGAAAAAACATCAGCTGACCACTGGCCAGTGTTACTTCTCCATGCCAGATTGGGAACATCTGCTACACATGAATCAGCCTTTACAGCTACAGCAGACGATGTTCAATACAGGAGTGAGACTAAATGTAGTCTATCATTGTCCTTGACTGATTGGCGCCAATAGCCTATAATTTGATGAAGTTTATTCGAAACAGATGAAAATAGATATATCACAAAAAAAACATTTTTAACCACAAAATCAATCCACCTTGGGTCACTGTCTGTGTGGACTTTGCACGTTCTCCCCAAAGTCTTTCCTCCAGGTGCTCCGGTTTCCTCCCACAGTCCAAAGATGTGCAGGTTAGGTTAATTGGCCATGCTAAATTGCTCCTTGGTGCCCAAAGATGTGATAGTGTCAGATTATAGAGGGACAAATGTGTGGGATTAAGGGGATAGGGCAGGGAGTGGGCCTGGGTAAAATGCTCTGTTGGAGACTCAGTGCAGACTCGATGGCCTGAATGGTTTCCTTCTGCCCTTTAGGGAATGTTACAATTCTATAATCCCCGACATTACCTACCAGCAAACTGATTTTAATTGACATAAATTTACTTAAAATCTAAAATTACTTTCTAGTTCTATTGGAGGACATTAATTAGCTTCTTAAATTAATAGCAAAATCGTAAGAAGATGAGACGCAAGTGCAGGAGTCGGTATGGTGATGCTGTACTTAACTGTACTTTCCCACATAATCACTATTTCTTTTGAATTCTTAAGTGTCCAAAAATCCCTCAATCTCTGACTCAGTTGAGCATCCATGGTTCTCTGGGGAGGAGAATTTCAAAGGTTCACAAGAACTTTCTCCTCATCTCTGTCCATCACATTAAACTCACATTCAAAAGCGTTTAAAGTATCCCCTTTTAAAACGTGCCCTTGAGTCCAAAAGAACCTGCTTAATTCTTAAAGTCTCCTTGAAGGCTCTAAGTAAACAAGCCCAATTAGCTGAAAATCACAATGGTGATTAATTCACTCTGCGGATGGTGTTGGTTTTGTGGGTTTGGCGATTTTCCAGCACTGTATTTTCAAAATCAGAGTACTTCATCACAGAAAGTCTAGTTACACAGAACGCAAACTGCATTTAAAATCCAAAGACCTCTCGCATTGGCTATGTCCATATGAGTCAACTATCACCGAGAAAGATAATGGAATCAGATGTAAACTCAAGGCACCGTTGTTAAAGAAATTTTGTGGTTTTAAAGATTAAACAATTAGGATCTTTGCATATCCATTTCCTGCCCTTTAGATTCCCAATTTTAATGCTGCTGTAAAGAGAGACATATTACTGAGGCACTCCACCTTGCAGAACAAATGAAAGAATACCAAATATCGAACTATCATGACAATTTGTAAAATGATGAAAACTCTCCAATTTCCCACATAGTTAAAAAAAGTGCCTAGGTTTGAACATATTGATTTGGTTTGATGAGATCATGTCTCTTGTGTATGAATGTGTGTTGCTTCTAGCAAGCAGAAATGAGCCACATTAGAGAGTCGACCAATGGTCTTAAACTGATTCATAGTGCAGCTATTAGTACACTGAGGGTTGTTCAGCAAGTGCTGCCTAATTGCAGAATTACATCTAACAGTAAATGTTGCAAGTGTGAGATGGTTAAAATTTCCAAATTTAGTTTTGCTAGTTGTTTCTCCATAGCCATTCAATTTAAGAGATTGTTTTCAGATTTTAATGGCTCCGTTTCTATTTTTCCCACAATAGAATCCTACTGTGCAGGAGATCAGTCAACCCATCGAGCTTGCACCGACAACTATCTCATCCAGGTCCCATCCCCTTAGACTTAGATATTTATCTTTCTAATCCTCCAAACACTGAGGGGCAATTTTAACATAGCTAGTCAATCTAACCTATGCACCTTCGGACTGTGGGAGAGAACTGAAGCACCAATGGAAACCCATGAAGACACAGGGAGAATGTACATACTTCACACACACTTTTACCCAAGACCTGAATCAAATCCAGGTTTTCAAGAACAGCATCTTACCTGCTGCAATCAGACTCTAGAATGGACCTATTACTTATAAAGCTGATCTTTCTCTTCACCTTGTCTGTAACTGCAACATTATATTCTGCACCCTTTCCTTCTCCCCTATATACTTTACAAACAGTATGTTTTATCTGTACTGCGCTTAAGACAATATTTTTCATTGTATCCCAAAACATTTGGCAATAATAAAACAAATTAAAAGTTAAAGTTTATTTATTAGTCACAAGTAAGGCTTACATTGTCATTGCAATGAAGTTATTGTGAAATTCCCCTAGTCACCACAGTCCGGCACCTGTTTGGGTCAATGCATCTAACTAGCATATCTTTCAGAATGTGGGAGGAAACCAAGCACTCAAAGGAAACCCACGCAGACATGGGGAGAATGTGCTAACTCCACACAGGCAATCACTCAAGTCGGGTATTGAACCCAGGTCCCTAGCAATGTGAAGCAGCAGTGCTAAACATTGTGCTCCCTTGCCACCCACATGCTGCATCAATTCAAATTAAAAACGCTTCATGATGAGATTGGCCCTAAATTTTCTTTGAGTTCTTTGTCAAATTTAAGGAGATATGATTGAAATTCAAAAGGTGGGAAAAGACCAGTTGGTCCATCAAACATGTCCCACAGCATGATGGTTATAGCATCATGGCCAGACATTTCATCATGCCCCCCTCCACTATCCTACCTCTCCCTCCCCCAACTCCATGTGCCCATCACCACCTCCATTCCCTTTCCTTACCTCCTCAACTCCCTCACCTCTCTTGGTAGAAACAAAATCAGAGAAACAAAAATCCAGAGCCAGTAAGAGGTACATTTTCTAATTACATGTTGCTTCTAACAATACTTTCTAATGTGACCTGTGCAATTAAGTAATTGTTATGTCAATAATGATCCAATTTTTTTTGAATGAAATATTTTTTCTCATAAGGGCTCTGTTATTAGATATAATAAGTATGTCTTTTATATTTGAGATTATTGCTATTTTAAGAATAAAATCTGCAAAAAAACACTTCAATTTTTATGTTATTTCATTATGGCATGACACCTGAGGTTTGCCCACAGTGGATGCTCAATGGCGAGGTCGGTGTGAGAGTCAAGGATGGCATGTGAGGGATATGAGTTGGAATGACTTGGCACTAAGTTGGCATTAGGATTGTAAAGAGCCATAAAAAATAGGCAGAGACATAGATTGGCATGAAAAATATGAGGAATGGGCAAGAGCATGTGGTACCATGGAGGATGCTGATGGGCATGGGGAGGGTATGGGGTGAGGAGATGAGAGGGTGTGAGGATTGACAGCTGATGGGCTCTTTCATCTTTTATTGTGTTTTTTTTTAACTTCAGTGCAGGAATGGAGCACAGAGGCATTTCTTCAGCCCAACCAGTTTCTATGCATGGCAGTTTCTGCACTCAATACAGGGTTGCCCTGCACGACTCTCAGAGAAGATCAAAAATCCCAACCTCTGGAACACTCCTCCCAGGTTTGCAGAACTAGAAAATGTCCCATTTCTGAGCTCCTGACCCAGGAGCTAGATTTCAGGCCAACTGGATTGTCTGGAAGGATGATAACTTGAGGCCATCAATATAAGATCATAACCAAAAAACCAAACAATTAATTCATAAAAAAAACTCTTTATCCAAGAGTAATGAGGCTACAACATCCGTTGGTACAGGAAGCATTTGGAACAAACTGTATATGTACATTAGGAGGTTAAATAAGCATATGAAGGAAAAAGTTACAAAGGTAAGATGAAGAGTTTATTTTAAAATTTATTTTTGTTATTGCCACAAGCAGACTTACATTAACGTTGCAGTGAAATTACTATGAAAGTCCCCTAGTTGCCACACTCTGGTGCCTGTTCAGGAACACCCAGAGAAAATTTCGCATGGCCAATGCTTCTAACCAGCATGTCTTTCGCACTTGTGGAAGGAAACCAGAGCACCTGGAGAAAACCCATGCAGACACATGGGGAATGTGCAGATTCCACACAGACAAAGACCCGAGCCAGGAGTCAAACCCAGGTACCTGGCACATAAGACAGCAGTGTTAACCACTGTGCCACCGTACTGCCCGAGAAGGATGATTATTTTGATTTGATTTGATCTGATTTCTTATTGCCACATGCATCGAGATACAGTGAAAAGCATGCTATTCAGACAAAAACGTACCATTCATAGAGTACATAGGGGAGAAAGAAAGGAGAGAATGCAGAATACAGTGCTACAATCACAGCTAAGGTGTAAAGGAAGATCAGCTTGATGTAAGGTAGGTCCATTCAAAAGTCTGATGGCAGCGTGGAAGAAGCCGTTCTTGAGTCAGTTGATACATGTATCTTTTTCCTGATGGAAGAAGATGGAAGGGAGTATGTTCAGGATCGTGGTGTCCTTGATTATGCTGGCTCTATCCGGGCCAGCAAGAAGTGTAGACAGGATCGATGGGTGGGTGCCTTGTTTGTATGAGGGACTAAGAAGTGGCTTAAATGGAACCATGTAATGCCATGATTCTGAGAGCAAGTGCAAACTCTTACTTGCACAAATTAAATTTGCTGAAATCTTTAAGTGTAATAGAACTTCTAAAATAAATCATTCTTTTGTAAGTTTATTTTGGGCTTGTCTGCATAGACAAGCATAAATGGCTGAGGGGATTAAATTGCAAGCTGCATTGCAATGGTAGCTCAATGCTTGAGGATGTGCAAGATTAGCCTGAGGTGATTTCTTTCTTCTCTGATTTTTTTTTCCCTTGAGAAGTACGTGACACAGCTGAGATTGGGAACTCTCAACCTCAAGAATGATCAGCACCAACCTATACAAGGCACAGTTATGTTGAACTTCACTCTATCACTCATTACATTTAAACTTGCTGTGCTTACTTGCATGCTAGACATAACAGTCCAGAAGATGTTAAAAAAGGAAAGCTTTGGGATATAATTGGCTTAGCAACAATGGACACCTTGTTATAGCATTAGTAGCTTAGCAACAGATTGCGGAGTAGGCTGGCACTAGGCCAGCTCTTAACTAAACAAGCTACATCTGCTCGGAGATACAACAGGAATCAGCAACAATGCTGACTTCCCCCCTGTGCTGCTTTGACTGCTGTAAGTACATCATAACCCCAGTGCAACATGCCAGTCAAAGCCATACACGCTTCTTGCCCTACCCTTGTTGTGATGGTGATGAATTCATGATGGTTCCATGGTCTGGCCTCCTCAATCTAGGCTGAAGCACAAATTAGTCCTTTAGCATCCATCAGAAAAATCAAATAGATTTACCAAAACTTAACTCCCATAGGATTTAGAGAATTGCCCAAGATGAATGGCTTACCTAACTGTTACAAATACACGATTCTATTAGACTCAAACTCTGAAAAAATGTAGAGTTACAGCATCATTAAGGTTTACAGCATGGAAATGGGCCCTTCAGCCCAACTTGTCCATGCTGCCCAGTTTTTCCATTCAGCTAATCCCAATTGCCCCTGTTTGGCTCATATGCCCCTATACTAATCTCACCCATGTTACTGTCTAAATGATTTTTAAAAGACAAAATTGTACCCACCTCTATTACTATCTCTGGCAGTTTGTTCCACTACCCTCTGTGTGAAAAAATTGTCCAAGTTCCAAACCAATGTTCTTGATTCATTTTGTTAAATGTGTTTTGAATCATAGAATCCAACAGTGCAGAAGGAGGTCATTCAGTGCCTCGAGCCTGCACTGAGATCAAACCCACTCAGACTCAATCCCTGTAACTCCATTCTATTTACCCCATGAATCCCCCTGACACTAAGGGACAATTTAGCATGGCCAATCAACCTGTCCCGCACATCTTTGAGTTGTGGGAGGAATCTGGAGAACCCGGAGGAGGCACACACAGATACAAGAAGAATGCGCAAACCCCAACAACCAGTGACCCAAGACTGGAATTGAACCTGGGTCCTTGGTGCTGTGAGGCAGTAGTGCTAACCACTGTGTCATTGTGCCAACCAAACTCAGGAATAAAGAGTGAATACTGACTCATAAAAATTATTTCTTTAAAATTAAGGAACTAAAGGCGCTAAGTCTATTTCTGCTGCCCAATATTTAAGGGATACAATGTCAGGGTAACCTGTTGATTCAGTGTATTGGATGATTCACAGCTATGACTGCCTGTACAGTAACATCTCTATTTTGACAAGGGCATGAGAGAATTACAATAAGCACAGACGCAGATAAAGAGGGAAGGCCCTGTGCCAGAGGAAAAGGTGAAATCTTGGAGACCATGCCCTCTTCGGCCAGACCTGAACACCTCTCTGGTTATTTGTTGCAGAGTAATGTGTTGGAAGTTTGAGATTGAACCAAGATAAGCAAAAGGATATCTTCATGATAATTTTGTAACTTTTTAAGCCCAGAGATCACTTTCGCTGAAAGGGATTCCTTCTTTAAAATTAACTAGACAAACACAGATATAAGATAATTGGAAGTGCTTATACCTCTCATAAATCTATAACCTCAGCCAAAGCAGAAGGGATTTTAATTGTAATTTAGTAGCGAATTTAATGTAATTGTCAAGTAATTACTTATAATAATTGGAACTACATGCCTACTAATACTTGGAGGCCCTCCCTACCCCAGAGGGCTATAGATGCTCAGTCATGGGTTGTATTCAAGACAGAATGTAATGACTCGGGAGTCATCTATAAAGGAACAGTGCTTCATTGCACAAAGTAGAAGTTCAGCAAAACTACAAGCCTGTGGTGAACATGTCTAACAATAATGGCCCCGCTCAAAGGCCTACTTTGCAAATGGCTTGGGATACACTTTCCTCCTAGTAAGACAGTTGCCAATTTCCTGGGAACTCACATCCTATGAGTCCTACTGCGAGGTCAATCAGGACTTGCCCATGGAAGTCCTAGGGGGTTATTATTCAGAGATTGACAGATTTTTGGAGACTAAACAAGTCAAGGGATATGGAGATAGTGTAGAAAGATGGTGTTGAGATGGAAGATCAACCAAAATCTGACTGCATAGCAGAGAAGTCTCACTGAGTCAAATGGCCTACTCCTGCTGCTATTTTTTCTATGGCCAAAAGAGAAAATGCTGGAAAATCTTAGTCGGTCTGGCAGAATCCATAAGGAGAGAATAGAGTTGACATTTTGAGCCCAGATAACTCTTTGTCAAAGCTTTGACAAAGAGTCATCTGGACTAAAACATCAGCTCTTTTCTCTCCTTACACTCGCTGCCTGACCTGTTGAGATTTTTCAGCATTTTCTCTTTTGGTTTCAGATTCCAGCATCCGCAGTAATTTGCTTTTGTTTTTATGTTCTTTTTACCAATTGCCACTTGTTTCAGTTTAACAAAAGCTGTCACCCACTCTTCATCTGTGTTTTGCTCCACAGAAATTTGCTAGAATATTGCTACCCACATAGCTTTGCGATACTGAAGACCAGATATATTAATTTTTGTTCTTCAATGATTTGTAGCGTCACAGTTTCTCTACGGATTTAAACTATGAACATTATAGTTTGACGCACAGACGTATGGAAATAGAACGTAAGTGGTGAGGAGCAGTGGAGCGCGGTGGTTGACAAAATCATTCAGCAAGGAGTGAGGGGGAGCTGTTATCCTCCAGCAGTGAGATAGTTACTATCCCTTCCCATCCAATTTTGTTGTTGTGATGACTTCAGCCAGGCTAATGAGGTTGGTTTGCTAGAGAATGAATTACCTAATGAATCCTGTGAGAGCTTGTGACGCAACAGTAGTGCATTTGACTGCAGATCTGAAGGTTGTGTGTTTGAATCATGTTGGGTTCATGGAGCCTTTCTGCATTGGACTTTGGAGTTTGTTTCAAATTTCCTTTGTACTTTTTTCGTGCTTTTTTTGTTCGGGCTATTCCCCTTTCTTTTGGGGAGCTGCCCCTCTTACTTTGTCCCTGTATTAATTTGAGTTAGTTTATTTGTTTGGTATACAAAAGAGATACCTGATGAGTTCTAATTGATGGTTAAATCAGGAAGCCTCATGCTCCCTATTTAAAGTAAGTGTGTCAGACTCCCAGCCTGCATTCAGCAGGGAACAACTGGAGAGCTGGCTGTGTACAGATGTATGGTGTAAATAAAGTAACTTGGTGACGGGACTTGCACTTCCGTGGAGTTATTATAATTGTCAATGCAGGTATAAGAGGGCTGAAACTCCATTGTGCTGTCCATATATTTTCACTTTGGGAATGGAAATTTGCTGCCAGCCTGGTGGGGGAGTTGGAACTGACCACTTCAAACTTTCAGATTTATTCTCAGTGACAATCTTTCATTGTTGTATTATTGACCTCAAAAGCAGGTTGAGGATAGGTAATGTGTGGTTAGCTTCTTTTCCCATCACCAGGCAGGCGAAGCCTTTGATTTTTAAGTTTTTTCTCCTCAGCTGGCAGAGAGAGCAACCATTGTCAATAGATTAGATTCAGCAAAGTTACATGGGGCTGGAATCAAATATCACGAGGGGTCACGGGCTTAGGGTGAGGGGGTAAGGTATAATTTGCATGCTAGAGGGAGTTTTTTTTCACATAAAGGTTGTGGGGGGTATGGAATGCGCTGCCAAGTAAAGTGGTGGAGGCAGGCACTCTGGAGTTATTTAAGAGATACTTAGATGGGCACATGAACAGAATGGGAATGGAGGGGTATAGAAAACTGATTTAAAATAGGGATCATGAGCCTTGGGACTTCCCTGGGAATTGCGTAAGTTGTGCATGGTATTGATATATTTCTGTTTTATCCTACAGGTACTTGGGTCCGCCTTGGACCCAAGGGTCTACATGCGATGGGTCGTGAGAGGGCTGGTCTTGGATTTTTTGAGAGTATCCTAGTGCTTCATGTCGTTAGTGTACGCTTAAACTGGACCAGTTGATGGGCAACACGACAGCTCAGTGACTATTGCTGTGCTGTGCAGATACATGGATTTGGGCCTGTGTCTGTGGGAGTTTATGCATTCTCCCCGTGCTTGCGTGGGTTTTCTCTGGTTACTCCGGTTTCCTCCCACACACCAAAGATGTGCTCTTAGGCTAATTGGCAAATTCTCCCTAAATTATCTCACTAAATTGGTTCCAATGCAGATTTCTATACCAATGCAAATTTCTATAAACATAGACAGGGATCATGGGTGGAAATGGGAACGTCGAGGTGGCGGCGCGGGCTCGTTGGGCCAAAGGTCCTTTCTCCCGTGCTGTTTTGTTCTTTGTTCTCTTTGTTCTTTGTCATCTGGGATGCTATAACATTGGGACATGTTTTAGAACAAAGAATAAAGAAAATTATAGCGCAGCAACACGCCGTTCTACTCTCCAAGCCTGCATTGACCATGCTGCTCGACTGAGCTAAAACCCCTACTCTTCCAGGAACCATATCCTTCTTTGTTGTGTGGTTGGGATTTAGTAAAGTGTTTGAGGATTTTCAATTCTTCCACAATACTCTGCTTGAATCAGTAGTTTTTAAAAACCATTCCTCTTTATTTACTGTAAGTATTTACATATTTAAACCTTTACATAAGGTCAGTGCTCCTCCTCTTTTTGAATGGTCTTATTACTCATTCATGTGATCTGACATCATTATTCCATCAAAATCATGTGTGTTTTTGTTAATAATCCTTTACTCCACATCTCTCCCAAGTCCTTTTCCCTCTACTATTGATATCCTCCTACATCACTTTGCACCACATACCTTCTCCACAATTTTCAGACTTCATGGGAGCAATTTTCCCAAAAAAGTTTGAAGTGCTGAACTCACAGGAAAACTGG
Source organism: Sphyrna mokarran (assembly GCA_024679065.1). Classification (NCBI taxonomy): domain Eukaryota; kingdom Metazoa; phylum Chordata; class Chondrichthyes; order Carcharhiniformes; family Carcharhinidae; genus Sphyrna; species Sphyrna mokarran. The sequence goes on from JAGIQG010000002.1 coordinate 29,412,596, forward strand.
TGTAAATTATGATCATTTTTTGAACAGGAGTTCACACTCGAATCTCCCACGTGCAGAGGCTACAAACATGAATAAGGGGCCTTTGTGCATGTGCAGTGATCCTGCCTTCAGTTTGCTGGTTAGTTCGGTCGCTGGCCAGCCCATGACCCCCACATTGCAGCCCCTCCAGCTCCCACACAGCCCGATCGCTGATCCCGTCCATTCCCAGGTCAGTCCCGACTTACCCCGTCCTGGAGCACCCTGATCTCCAGTCTTCCCCTCTCCACAGCACTGATGATCCCGCAACTTCCCTCCCACCCCAGCAGACCGCCAACCTATGGGAGGAACGACCCCCCCATCCACTGACACACCCTCCTCCAGGAAGCAGACACCCCCACCAAAGCAGACCTCCCCATGAGAGGCAGACAACCACTCTCACCCATCCCGATCACTGGCCTCCCTTCTGCCCAGACCGATCCCCATGCAGAACGACAGCGGAAACTCTTACCTCCACCAATTACCCCCAAGCTCTACCCCGCCTTGACACTGCCCTATGCCCAGCAGACAGTACCAAAGTGTCACTTGGGCACTTTGACCCTTGTCGGGTGCTCAGGCTGGCATCATCCCCTCACCATCCAAATCCCTAGAGGGGGCCCTGAATGTCTCTCCCTTCATTCCAGTGGGGTCTGCCACTTTTTCTCCTAAAGTGGAGTGAAATTGTACTGGAGGGGTGGTAGGGCGGGAGAATTCAGTCCTGGGGCAGTACGGTAACACAACAGTTAATACTGCTCCTTCACAGCTCCAGGGATCTAGATTCCATTCCCGGCTTGGGTCACTGTCTGTGTGGAGTCTGCACATTCTCCCCGTGTCAGCGTAGGTTTCTTCCGGGTGCTCAAGTTTCCTTCCACATTCTGAAAGATATGCTGAATAGATGCATTAATTGGAAAATGGGCCGGCGTGTGGTCACTAGGGGAATTTCATAGTAATTTCATTGCAATGCTAATGTCAGCTTTATTTTGATTAATAAATAAATACTTTTAATGACATTCAAATTACATTCATTTAAAATCAAAATAACTTAACTGCTATTCCCGTCATTTTCCAGTGTGATCCCCAACCATGCCAGATATCCGTTATTGGGAGATGTGTACGCATCAGGAATGCATGTTTAATTTCCATGAATCAGCGCACATAAAATTTGCCTGGCACGACCCATGAAAAAAATTAACGGTTTTGTGCTCTTTACTATTCAGGGTAAACTTAGCTATCCATTGTCCAGCATATGTTTCATCATTTCCAGCTATGAAACATCAACAATATCTAAGAATATTATTCAGATCAAAATCTATTGTTGGAAAGCCATATGGACTCAATACATTAACTGTGTTTTTCTCTCTCCACAGAAGATGCCAGGACTGCTGAGTTTATCCAACATTCTCCACTCTCGTTCTCAAAAACTGTTGCCTGTTAATGTGTAGGAAAGCCAAGTTTATACCTTGTAAAATAGATCAGCATAGATCAGCTAAATAGTCAATATCTTTTTCCAAAGGTAGGGAAGACTAAAACTAAAGCACTTAGGTTTAAAATGAGAGGAAAGAGATACAAAAGGGTCCAAAGGGGCAATTTTTTCACATAGAGGGTGGTGAGTGCCTGAAACAAGCTGCCAGAGGTAGTAGTAGAGGTAGCTACAGTTGTATCTTTCAAAAACATTTAGATGGTTACATGGGTAACATAGAACATAGAACAATACAGCACAAACAGGCCCTTCGGCCCACAAGTTGCACCGATCACATCTACCAATCCACAGACCTATCTATAACCCCCTATCCTATTCGTTTCCATATACTCATCCAGAAGTCTCTTAAAAGACCCCAGTGAGTTTGCCTCAACAACCTCCGACCGCAGTCGGTTCCATTCACTCACCACCCTCTGAGTGAAAAACCTACCCCTGACATCTCCTTTGTATTTGCTTTCCTGCACCTTAAATCTGTGTCCTCTCGTAGTGACCATTTCAGCTCGGGAAATAGTCTCTGAGAGTCCACCCTATCTATTCCTCTCAACATTTTATAAACCTCTATCAGGTCGCCTCTCAACCTACGTCTCTCCAGTGAGAAGAGTTCCAGCTCCCTCAACCTATCTTCATAAGGCCTGCCTCCCAATCCAGGCAGCATCCTTGTAAATCTCCTCTGAACTCTCTCAATAGCCTCAACATCCTTCCTATAATGAGGTGACCAGAACTGCGCACAATACTCCAACTGGGGTCTGACAAGAGTCTTATAGAGCTGCATCATTATCTCCTGACTCCTAAACTCTATTCCTCGATTAATGAAGGCCAGTACACCGTACGCCTTCTTGACCACTTCCTCCACTTGCGAGGCCGATTTAAGAGTCCTATGGACCCGGACCCCGAGATCCTTCTGCTCTACAACACAGCTAAGACTCCTATCCCTTATATTGTCCTCCTTCATCCCATTATTCCTGCCAAAATGGACCACTACACATTTATCTGCGTTGAAGTCCATCTGCCACTTCTCCGCCCAGTCTTGCATCCTGTCTATGTTCCGCTGCAACTTTTGACATCCCTCCAGACCATCCACAACACCACTGACCTTTGTATCGTCGGCAAACTTACTAACCCATCCCTCCATTTCCTCATCCAGGTCATTTATGAAAATGACAAACAGCATAGGTCCCAGAACAGATCCTTGGGGCACTCCACTGGTTACCGACCTCCATGCAGAACAAGACCCATCCACAACCACTCTCTGCCTTCTGCTGGCAAGCCATTTCTGGATCCACGAGGCCAAAGACCCTTGGATCCCATGCCCTCTCACCTTCTCCAGAAGCCTTGCATGGGGGACCTTATCAAATGCCTTGCTAAAGTCCATGTACACTACGTCCACTGCCCTTCCTTCGTCAATGTGTTCAGTCACATTTTTGAAGCACTTAACTAGGCTCGACTAGGGTAAGATGAGTATAGAGGGATATGGGCCAAATGTGGGCAATTGAAATTAGCTCAGGAGTTTTAAAGAAAAAAGGGTGGAATGGACAAGTTGGGCCGGAAGGTATGTTTCCATGCTGTAAACCTCTATGACTCTATGAGTCTAGGAAAATGACAAATTAATTCACATTCATATAGAAAGGTTTTGCAACCAATTACGTAGGCATGCTTCAGCACAGGATGACATGTCATTTTGGGATAGCTATGATGTTTTTAATTCCAGAATGATTTACAACATGAATTTTTTTAATATCAGATTTCCAGATTCAGCAGTATTTTGTTTTTTCATTTGAACACTGTAACATCACACAGTAGCTATAGCTCACACATTATCCAAAGCTATGTTTTAAAGTATATTAGTTTCACAGTAGGCTTACATTAACACTGCAATGAAATTACTGTGAAAATCCCCTAGTCGCCACACTCTGGTGCCTGTTCAAGCACACTTAGGGAGAATTTAACATGGTCAATGCACCTAATCAATACATCTTTCGGACTGTGGGAAAAACCGGACTATGCGGAGGAAATCCATGCAGGTACGAGGAGAATGTGCAGACTCTGCACAGACATTGATCCAAGCAAGGAATCGAACCCAGGTCCCTGCCGCTGTGAGGCAGCAGTGCTAACCACTGTGCTGCTGTGATGCATAATGATATTTCATTTTACATATGATGCTTCGTTCATTACGAAATGTTCTCGCTCACTAAAGGTAATGTGCATATTTGAAGAATACACACAGGGGGTTGGCTCTTTGCTGCTCCTTGATAACCTTGAAAGGCACTCTCTGGTCTCCTGATAGAAAAGTCCCAATCTGTCCAAACAGGATGACGTGTGACAGAGTCCACACTGAGGAAGAGAAGGGACAGCCGCCTACTCTCAGCCTTATCATTCCCGGAGTCTCAGTGATACAGCTGAACTGGGAGGAATGGAATGCTTGCACACATTTATCAGCATTTACACACAAATAGTCCAAGTCAGGGCCGGAGCCTTGGAGCTTAACTGAGAGTGTACACGTCAAGGCAGTACTATCAGCATTTGTTAACGAGCAAGTTGGACTATCTGCTGAGTAGTTACTGGCCTTGAGATTTGCGTGTAAAGACTTGCGGGAAAAAAAAGGCTCAGCTACTGGGTGGGTAACGAATTCCAACATGTTGGACAAAGGAGTAAGCCACGGGGTTTTTCTAAAACAAAAATTACACACTAAATTACCTGTGACAAATGGTTACTCACAAAGGAGTTGCTCCTGTACCGGCAACTCCGAAATTTAAGGTTTAATCCGAAGGGGATGTGCATCTCTTGACTATTTCAATTAAAAAAAAGAGTTGCCCATTCTCATCTGAAGATTTTCGCTCTTTTCTTCATGACCTATATTGGTCACAGTGTTTGCTTATTTTGGGATTTACAGTAGCTAAGCCGCTTAGGGCAAAAAAGTCATCCTTTTTCTCTCTGTTCCACTTCTGATCTAGTGGGCCTTTAACTACCCGAGAGTTTCTGTTGTGAAACTTCCTGCCTCAGCTAATTTTCCACCCACCCAATGTACTATGAGACGACAGCAATTTTACCCACCAGACCTGGTCTGCACTCCCCTTCTGGAAATAACACTCTTTGACTGGTCAATCCTTTGATCTTTGAGGTTCTGTTCTCAAACAGAGCAGAAGAAAGGCAGCTGCCAACAGAGTGTTCTTCTGGGATGTTGTGTGGTTGACAGGCTGTGAGGCAGCAGTGGTCTGGGATGCTGCAGTATTCAGCCAAGATTGGAAATGTTGCCAGAGACATTGCCTTCAATTTTGAAACACTCAAGTCTGTTTCACAGTACGTAGCCAGTGCTTAGAACCATAGAAACATGACAGTGCAGAAAGAGACCATTCAGCCCATCATGTCTGCATCAGCCAAAAAAGAGACTAACCACTTATTTTAATCCCACTTTCCAGCATCTAGACTGTAGCTTTGCAGGGACAGCACTTCAGATTCAGATACAGATACCTTTTAAATGAATTGAGCATTTCAGCCTCAACCACCAATTTAGGCTGTGAATTCCAGATCCACCCACCACTCTGTGGATGAAAAGGTTTTTCCTCAGATCCCCTCTAACCCTTTTACCAATCACCATAAATCAATACACCCTGGTAAGCATTCTTTCTGGATGTATCACAGCTTGGTATGGCTCCTGCTCTGCCCAAGATTGCAAGAAACTACAAAAGGTTGTGAATGTAGCAAATCCATCTCACAAACCAGGCTCCCGTCCATTGACATGGTCTACGCTTCCCGCTGCCTCGGAAAAGCAGGGCAGCATAATCGAGGACCCCACATTCTCTCTTCCTTCTTCTGTTTGGAAAGAGATACAAAACAAGTTTTTCCCAGTCACAAATTGCGAAGCACTGGACAGCTGTTTCGCCCTTGTTGGGGCTCATCAGCAGTGCGCACGCAGGGAACCGTGGACTCAAGGATAGAGTGCGGATTAGTAGTCCAACTAAGTAGTCCAAAAAAAAAACAAAAGAGATACAAATGTCTGAGGTCACACACCAATCGACTCAAGAACAGCTTCTTCCCTACTGCCATCAAAATTTTGAATGGACCTACCTCGCATTAAGTTGATCTTTCTCTATACCCAAGCTATGACCCTAACTCTACATTTTGCACTCTCTCTTTTCCTTCTCTATGAACGGTCTGCATAGCACACAAGAAACAATACTTTTCACTGCATACTGTTAGATGTGACAATAACAAATGAAATCAAAAACTGACCCCTCAGCTCAGGGGGAACAAGTTTTTGCTGCCTACCTTATCTGGATCCCTCATAATTTTATACATTTCTTAGTCTCACACAGAAACTGAAAATGCTGGAAAATCTCAGGTCAGACAGCACCCATGGAGAGAGAATAGAGTCAACATTTCAAGTCTGGAAGACCCTTCTTCAGAGCTTTGTCTAAGTCCCACTCTCAGCCTCCTCAGTTCTAAGGAAAACAACATAGCCTATCCAATCTCTTCTCATAGCTGCAATCTCAAGCTCTTGGTAACATTCTTAGAAACACAGAAACTAGAAGCAGGAGTAGGCCATGTGACCCTTCAAGCCTTCTCTGCTGTTCATTTTGATCATGGCTGATCATCAAATTCAATATCCTGATCCCCCTTTCCCCCCATAACCCTTGATCCCTATATCTAATTTATTCTTGCAATCAGACAACAATTGGTCTCAACTGCTTTCTATGGTAGTGGATTCCACACATTTACTATCCTTGCAAATCTTGATTGAATGCGAAGAAACATTAATGTTTTCTGTAAAATCAGAGCCTCAGTGCCATTTTGGTATGGCTCCTGCTCTGCCCAAGATTGCAAGAAACTACAAAAGGTTGTGAATGTAACATTTGGAAAATTTGGGCCTTAGTCTTTTTTTTCTAAAGATGTTACCAAGTTTTCCAACTGTGTGATAGAATTACCAACTTCTCAGATCCTTAATAAATGAATATATGTATTTTTATGTTAACTAGTCCTTTATATATGGTTGGTGCCTTGATGTAGGGTAGACTGGTAAAAGCAAAGGCGGCACAGTAGTTAGCACTCTGCTTCACAGCACCGACATTCAGTTCCAGCCTTGGGTCACTGTCTGTGTGGAATTTGCATTTTATCCCCATGACTGTGGATTGCACCTAATCTGTACATCTTCAGATGATGGAAGGAAACTGGAGCACCTGGAAGAAGCCCACTTAGACAGGAAAAACATGCAAATTCCACATCAGACAGTGACCCAAGCTGATAATTGAACCTGAATCCCTGACGCTGTGAGGCAGCAGTGCTAGCTGCTGTACCACCATGCTGCCCCAATGGATTTTCAGCAGGTATTTTCAGATTTGGAGGAGAAGAGATTACCCATAATAGATGCCCATACCCATATAGATATCAGTCATTCCTGAAATCTGGGACAGAGAAGATTTCTCTCCCAACCTCAGAGACACAGCTATCATCACCATCTTCAAGAAAGGCAATAAAGCAGGCAATGGGAACTGACTCAGTCAGCTGGAGAGTGCTATGGATGACCCTGTCAAAGGTTGGCTGTCCAGTGAAATTCATCAACATCCTCTGACTCCTCCACAACAAGATGATCGCAATAATCCTCACTAACGGAAAAACAGGCGAAACCTTCGAGGACAAGACTGGAATCAAGCAGGGCTGGGTCATCCCCCCCACCCTTTTCTCCATTTTCATTGACACCATCCTTCACCATGTCAAGAACAAGCTTCCCAGTGGAGTGGACATCATCCACAGGATGGACAGAAAACATTTTAACCAATACCGACATCACTTGTGGAACTTTAGTATGAGGATGCCATCATCATCTTCATTTACTCAGAAAAGAATTACTGAGCCAGACATGACAGCCTCAATCTCAAGAGGAATCAAGTCTCTTTACTAACCTAGGGCAGGATCCGGTCTCTCCCTCCACTGAGAAATGAAGAAATCCTGCCAAAGGTAGAACATTTTCCCTCGCTGGGGAGCCACCTCTCATCTAAGGCTGAAATCAATGTGATGTTGTATCCAACCCACAAATACCGCCTTCAAATGGCTGAGGATGAAAGTTTGATTTGATTTGATCAAATGTATTAGTATACAGTGAAAAATATTGCTTCTTGCATGTTATATTGAGAAGGCATACTGTCCTCAAAGAAGGAAACGATAGAGTGCAGAACAAAATGTTACGGTCATAGCTTGGGTGTAAAGAAAGATCAGCTTAATATATGCTAGATCCATTCAAAAGTCTGACAGGTAGCAGAGAAGAAGCTATTCTTGAGCCGGTTGGTACTTGACCTCAGACTTTTTTACCTTTTTCCCATTGGAAGAAGGTGGAAGAGAGAACGTCTCGAGTGCATGGGATCCTTAATTATCCTACTGGCTGTTTTGCCGAGGCAGCCGGAAGTGTAGACAGAGGCAATGGATGGGAGGCTGGTTTGCGTAATAGATTGGGCTGCATTCGTGACTCTTTGTAGTTCCTTGCGGTCTTGGGAAGAACAGGAGCTATACCAAGCTGTGATACAGCCAGAAAGAATGTTTTCTGTGGTGCATCTGTAAACGTTGGTGACAGAAGTAATGAACATGCCAAATTTCCTTAGAATGTAGAACTTTTGGCTACTGCGATATCTGCTGATAGTAAGATCTTCAGGTACCAGACATGTACAAGTTTTCAATATGTTCAGAAATTTGGACTGCATACAGACGTCACCTCAAGGTGAGGTACTATCCATGCTGTCTGAGACATTCTCTACATCAGCTGGTAGGACAGGCATACTAACACCAGCATTCTTGAAGGAGCCAAAACACCAGAATCAAGGCCATGATTATTTGAAACTTGCTCTGCTGGACTTGGCATGTGCTTGGAATGCCAATGTTCCAATTGCCAAAGCAAATTTTTTGCCCAGCTTAGGGAAGGTATCTGAACAAGAGAAGGCCAAAGGCAGTGCTTCAAAGACACGGTGAAACTTTACTTCAAGAAAGACAGACATCAACACTTGGGAGATCCTGGCTCCTTTGGAGAAATCTCCTGTTTAAAAGGACAAATTCTTCAATAACACCCAACTGCAAAAGGAATTCTGAAAGAGGAACCTGCGAAAGGAATACCAGTGATCTTGAGTCTTAGGACCAAGCCCACCAAATGAAAACATCTGTCAAGTGTGCGATCAAAGTCTGGGCTCATCAGTCATGCAAGAATCCACAAAATCCATATTCAGTAACATAGAGCTATTAGGTGGACAATCATGTTCAATAGTGAGTGATTGACAAAGAAGAACATTTGCTGGGTTGATAAGGTTAAAATCCCTTTAAGCATTAATATTGGAATGCTATTATACCAGCGCTGAGAGTGCTCGAGGAATGAAGTTAAATGAAAACCAAAGAGCCTATATGGTTAGGCTGCACGGTGCTAACAAATTGTTGGCCCTCCTAAGTGTATGTATTGCACTATTCAAAGGACAATACTTCCAGTTAAGCGATTTTTAGGATTTAGGTGTCACAAGGTCACAACAACCTATCCTGGTTCCCGCCATGGCGACACTATACTTAAGAAAGCATACCAACGCCTCTACTTCCTTAGAAGCCTAAAGAAATTTGGTACATCCACTACGACTCTCACCCACTTTCACAGATGCACCATAGAAAGCATTTCCTCTGGTTGTGTCACAGCTTTGTACATCTCCTGCTTAATCCAAGACCACAAAGAAATACAAAAGGCCACGAATGTAGCTCAATTCATCACAGAAACCAGCCTCGGCAACACTGACTCTGTCTACATTTCCCGCTAAGGTATAAGTAAGGACCCTGGCACCCTGGACATTCTCTCTTCCATCTTCTTTTATCAGGAAAAAGATACAAAAGTCTGAGGACACATGACTCAAGAACAGCTTTTTTCCTGCTGCTAATGACTTTTGAATGGGCTTACCTTGCATTAAATTGATCTTTCTCTACACCCTAGCTATAAGTGACATTACATTCTGCACTCTTTCCTTCGCTTTGAGCGATATGCTTTGTTCTGTATAGCTCTCAAGACACAATACTCTTCACTGTATACCAATACATGTGACAATAATAAATCAAATCCAATCAAATCAAACCTTGTCCAGCATGTCAATTCTGTCAGAATTTTTAAGATGCGCTGTGAACTTCTAAGTTAGCCCATTTCACCTTCAGTTAACCCTTCAGTTTAAAATAAATTAGTGGCTTGCCTCTGCAACTCCCATGTGGTGTGTTTTGTTATTCATTTATCATGACTACAAATGGTAGCCACAGCATCACTAACAAGTGACGTGGAATCTCTTGTATAGGGTGGGGATGCAGAAGGTGTATTGTATCGCACCATGGCCAGTCTAAGAGCAGGCACGCCCTGGAAGCCAGACGGGAGGGGTTGCTATGCAGCTGAGTTTCTGAGAGCCCAAACAAGACAACTAATCTACTCATCAGTGCAACCTCCGAATTTAAATGTTAGATTCTGATAACCTGAAACCAAAGTCTTGAATTCATCAGTTAAAGTCTTACAAAATGTTTGCAAACTCAAGAAATGAATAAAGCGTGATGTAAAATCACTGATGACCATTTACTAGGAGATAAAACATGGAAAGAAAAATGGGGCGCCTTGCACTATCACAGCCAAAGCTGATATCTAGCTTAAATTGTACTTTTTTTGTAGCAAAAGACAGAAATAAACTGGCAGTTTTGTAAACGTTCATGTAAAGTAACAATTCTAACCTTGAACAGCACACCCACAACTCATAGTATTCGTTCTGCTTTTCCAAAATTGGACTATTATCTCATCAATTTACAATATAATTCTGTTCTTCTATTTTAATTTATTATTTTTGCAACAATCCTCTTTTGATTCCCCTCTCCCACACACAGATGATCCTCCCTTAAGCATGAGACTGGAGCAAGTAGACATCCTTCAAGAGTGACTTGCGTCAAAGTTCTTTTTTCTGAAACAATAGTGTGATCTTTTTTCTGCTTCTCAAGGTGAAAGGTCTCAGCCTGGGAAACAGGACTGTTTTTCACCTATTTTCCTTTTTGCCTATTTTGTCACCCATTCCCAGCTCCAATATAGCACAATTTCAAAAGGAGAGTTGCAGCTACCCTGCACTGACAGCAACAACATTAAAATTCAGTTTTCTGAAGATTAAAGTGTGCACATTTCATGAAATTAGTTGACCCGTTATGTGGACCAGTCAGCTTCGGAACAGTGACAGCATTCTTGCCTTTGAACGAGATATTATAGAATAATAGTGGTTTACAGCATGGAAACAGGCCCTTCAGCCCAACTTATCCATGCTGCCCTTTTTTTGAACCATTAAGTTAGTCCCAATTGCCCCCATTTTGGCCCATATCCTTTGAAAGTCATCTTGCCCATGTAACTAAATGTTTTTTAAAAGACAAAATTGAACTCATCTCTACTACTACTTCTGACAGCTTGTTCCAGATACTCACTACCCTCTGAGTGAAAAAAAATGCCCCTCTGGACCCTTTTGATCTTTCCTCTCTTACCTTAAACCTATGCTGTCTAGTTTTAGATGCCCCCATCTTTGGAAAAAGTATTGCCATCTCACTGATCTATGCCCCTCATTATTTTATAGACCTCTATAAGATCAAGCCTAAATCTCCTATACTCCAGGAACAAATTTCCAATCTATTCAGCCTCTCCTTATATCTCAAAACCATGAAGGTGCAGTGGTATTCTAGTAAATCTTTTCTGAACTCTTTCTAGTTTAATAAAATCTTTTCTATAACTCGGTGACCAGAACTATACACAGAATTCCAAGTGTGACTTTACTAATGTCTTGTACAACTTCCACAAGACGTCCCAACTCCCATATTCAATGTTCTGACCAAGGAAACCAATTATGCTGTACGCTTTCTTCACCAAACTGTTCATCTGTGACTCCACTTTCAAGGGCCCTATATTCCTTTGTTCTACAATTTTCCTCAATGCCCTACATTAACTGAGTAAGTCCTTCCCTGGTTCGATCTACCAAAATTCATCATGTCACATTTACCTATATTAAACTCCGTATGCCATTCATCGTCCTACTGGCCCAATTGATCAAGATTCCATTGCAATCCTTAATAACCTTCTTCACTGTCCATTATGCCACCAATTTTGATGTCACCTGCAAATTTATTAACCATGCCTCCAAAATTCTCACCTAAATCATTAATATGAATGACAAATAACAGTGGACCCAGCACCTATCCCTGAGGAACTTCGTTTCCGTCACATGCCTCCAGTTTGAAAAACAATCCTCTACAGCCGCCTTCAATGTTCTGTCAATTTTGCATCCAATTGGCTACCTCACCCTGGATTTAATCTTATGCAACAACATGCCATGCTTCTTTATGGGTGTTGAATGCTTGATACCTCAGTCCAGTACACAGTCAAAAGGTACCACCTTTCAGAAAAGACATTAAACCAAGGTCCTTATTATCTAGTACTCTCAAGAACACAAAAGAGCTTTTGGTATCCGATATCTTATCCAACTTTGTAAAAAGTATCTGGTGATTTATTTGATTGCTGTTGTAGAATAATGCTGTGTGCAACTTAGTTGCCTCTAATATAGCAAAGACTACACTTCAAAAATACTTCAGTGACTGGGAAGTTCTTTGGGACACCATGAAAGGTTAAATGGATGTTTCTTTCCTTCCTTAACACCACAATTTAAAAGAACCACCAAGAATTTCATAGTTAGTTCATTAATTCGTCAGTATATAGCCTGGGGCATTTTCACAGCCAGGTGCAACCCAAACTAACTCTGCAAACTGCCAGCTCCAATCTCACTCCCTATAAAGGCAGTTAACTGATTCAGGGTGGTGTACTTTTCTGGCTCTTGGCCTTTTGGCTAAGATGAGCGTCAGATCAAGCCCAAGGTGAGGCACAATTCCTTATCTTATCAGTTTGAATCTTGTTTGTCTCTCTTGTGGGGTAAACACAATAAGAACTCTCACAAAGCTAGGCTGTGGGATTTCTTACTGTGTTTATCCCAGTCCAACGCCACCATCTGCACATCATCTCTTATGGGGACCATGAATTTGATTCAATTGGAATTTGAATTTGATTTGGGAGCAAAAAAGGAATGGATATAAGAACATAAGAAATAGGAGCAGGAGTAGGCCATGTAGCCCTTCGAGCCTGCCCCGCCATTCAATAAAATCATGGCTGGTCTGAAATGGATCAGTTCCACTTTCCCGCTCTCTCTCCCCATAACTTTCAATTCCTTGTCTATCAGAAATCTATCTATCTGTGACTTAAATATATTCAATGAGGTAGCATCCACCACTTCAATGGGCAAAGAATTCCAGATATTCACCACCTTTTGAGTGAAGAAGCTCCTCCTTAACTCTGTTCTAAGCTGCCTCCCACCTTTACTCTGAGGCTGTGCCCTCTAGTTTTGGTTTCCTTTCTAAATGGGAAGAATCTCTCCACCTCTACCCTATCTAGCCCTTTCATTATCTTGTAAGTCTCTATAAGATCCCTGCTCAGTCTTCTAAACTCCAACGAGTACAGGCCCAGTCTATTTAATCTCTCCTCATTAGCTAACCCCCTCATCTCCGTTATCAGCCTGGTGAATCTTCTCTGTACTCCCTCCAAGGCCAATATATCCTTACATAAATAAGGGGACCAAAACAGTACTCCAGTTGCGGCCTCACCAGCACCCTGTACAGTTGCAGCAAGACCTCCCTACTTTTATATTCTAACCCCCTCGCTATAAAGGTCAACATTCCATTCGCCTTCTTAATCACCTGCTGCACCTATAGACTGAGTTTTTGCGATTCGTGCACAAGGACCTCCAGATCCCTCTGCACTGTTGCATGCTGCAACTTTTCACCCTTTAAATTTGAGTAAGCCCAACCCACTCTGGCTTTGTAACTTTAAGGATGGAGTAATTTTTTTTTTAAAAAAAGGTGTACCTTCAGGTATGAGCTATGATTTGAAATGGTAGCTATAAAACAAACTGGGGAGAATTGTCCACCCCAGTTTTCGAAAGACAGGAATGGCAGAGGGGATAGAGAATCGAGTGAGTGACTATAATGGTAGGTGGGCCTTTAATTTTTCCATTTTGATTTTCTTCACACTTTTAAAAAAGGCACCCTAATCTTTCAGAACATTAAGTTGTTGAAAAACTTGTGTACCAGCATGGCATCATGGGACCTTCTTCACATGGTGGGAAAAGCCCGTGGTGCGACCAGTGGGCTCTTCCCATCTAAGTCGACATTTTACCAACAAAAATGGCACGACATTGTGTTACAAGCAACACGCCTTCCTAAAACGTTCCAGTGTTTTACCCGAGAGCGGTTTGCTTTAAGGCGGCCATCTTCCAATTTATACTGTCCACAGTTTGTGAGTGGAATGAGAAGGTGCTTAAATTGAGATTCACCTGGAAATTGAAATGGGTGGACAACTCGGGGAATTCATCTTCAAGTGTGATTTTTATATTGCTACTAACCCTTTGCCCTCCCACACTTCATTTTTGGACATTTTGGGTGGCTCAGTGGCACAGTGGTTAGCGCTGCTGCCTCACAGCATCAGGGACCTGAGTTCAATTCCAGCCTTGGGTGACTGTCTGTGTGGAGTTGGCACATTCTCCTTGCATCTGTGTGGGTTTCCACCGGTGTGCAAGTTAGGTTGAATGGCCATGCTAAATTGACCCTTGGTGTCAGGGGAATTAGGACTGTAAATATGTGGGTTTATGGGGATGGGACCTGGGTGGGATTGTTGTTGGTACAGACTCGATGGGACAAATGGCTTCCTTCTGCACAGTAAGGATTCTATAATTCTATGATTCTGTGATAACTGTGACAAAAAAGTGTTAGCTGTGGGCCTTAATCCTGAATACATCCTTTAGGAAAACTGAAATATTTCAAGACATGTTGTTATCTGGTAAAGTATCTTGCACAACACGTTATCAGACTTGTAGACAAAAGTATGTGGCATAACATGCCCGCTTAGCTGATGCTACCATTCCACTTCTAATCTTGTCGTCAACAAATCTTTCAACCTTGATTGTAAACTGAAAAGAATGACAAAACCGCTTTGCACCAAGTTTATACAAGAACAGATATTGTGCGAGGGAGTTTCCCACCATAGGATTCATAGCAGGTGGTGGGTCGGAGGACTATGCAAAGGATTGATGATTTTGTGCAGTATTTTCTGGTTTTGGGGTGAGCATGGCCAGAAACTCCTGCCCTGTTATCTGCTCCACTGGAAAACCATCCTGTAAGCAACAGAGGAATTCTAGAAGCAGAGAATGAAAGATTATTTCTGCCCCTAACCTCCCCCTTTATAGATTGTATCCAATTGTTTAATCCCCTGTGCAAATCCTCCTTAGATCTCCAAAGTGAAACTCCTTCGATATTCATCAATCCAAATGGAGCCCAATTTGCAATATGTCCAGAAGTGTTAGATCCCTGTTGTACCACTTGGTGCCAGTGATAAGTCATGAGCAGGGCAAGAGAGGATGGTAGACACGATGCTGCCAGCAGTGCTGCCTCCAATTCATATGGCACAACAGTGAGGGCAAGAACTGGGCATATTGTGATGTTTGCTGGCAGGCCAATCTCTTTTTCCTTATTTCTGCTCACATTGGAAAAACAAGTGCTGTAGGACCCAATATGACTGGCAACTCAATCCACGTTGGAAACTGGTGAAGCACCATATTGATTGTGCCCCAATATTATTGACCAGAGCACTCTACCTAATGCTGCTGATAGGACCACTGCCTGTGTAAATCAGGGCTGGGTATCTATTCATAGAACATAGAACACTACAGCACAAACAGGCTCTTAGGCCCACAAGTTGCACCGATCATACGCATACCTACTAGGCTATAGATCTATCTATAACTCCCAATCCCATTAAATCCCATGTACTCATCCAGAAGTCTTTTAAAAGACCCCAGCGAGTTCGCCTCTACCACCACTGACGGCAGCCAATTCCACTCACTCACCACCCTCTGAGTGAAAAATCTATCCCTGACATCTCCTCTATACCTGCTCCCCAGAACCTTAAACCTGTGTCCTCTTGTAGCGACCATTTCAGCTCTGGGAAATAGCTCTAAGAATCCACCCTATCTATACCTCTCAACATCTTATAAACCTCTATCAGGTTGCCTCTCAATCTTTGTCTCTCCAGGGAGAAGAGACCTAGCTCCCTCAACCTATCTTCATAAGGCATGCCTCCCAATCCAGGCAACACCCTTGTAAATTTCTTCTGCACCCTCTCAATAACTTCCACATCCTTCTTATAGTGAGGCAACTAGAACTGCGCACAGAGCTCGAAGTGGGGTCTGACAAGAGTCTTATAAAGTTGCAAGGCCCCTTTCAGGCCCCTTTTCTAAATTAACTTAAGACTAACTGCCCCATACACACTGCAGTCAGTATTCCGAGGCAAAGAGCATCAAAAGCAATGGTCTTTATTGGGACTAGTGGCACTGCCTGCAAGCAGTAAAACATATTTTATTTATCTGATTGCAATGCTTCCCATTATAACTGTTCATTTTTCCATTCTGTCACAAAATATCTCCAATCCTTTGATTTGATTAGATTTGATTTATTATTGTTACATGTATTGGTATATCGTGAAAAGCATTATCTTTTGTACGCCATGCAGACAAAGCATACCGTACATAAGAAAGCAAGGGAAGAGTCCAGAATGTAGTGTTACAGTCATAGCTAGGATGTAGGGAAAAATCAACTTAATATAAGGTAGGTTCATTCAAAAGTCTGATAACAGCAAGGAAGAAGCTATTCTTGAATCAGTTGGTAACTAACCTCAGACTTTTGTATCTTTTTCCTGACGGAAGAGGGTGGAAGGGAGTATATCCAGCAAGTGTGGGTCCCTTGATTATACTGGCTCCTTTTCTGAGGCAGCAGGAAGTTTAGAGGTGTCAATGATGAACGCTGGTTTGTGTGATGGATTGAGCTTCATTCTGTTTCTTGCAGTCTTGGTCAGAGTAGGACATATGGCAAAACCATATCTATATGCAGTAAAACATCCTAAGGTGCTTCACAGGAACATTATTAAGCAAAACCTTACATGTCATAATAGGACAGATGACCAAACACTTGACCATACTTGCAAAGAGCAGGTTTTGGAAAAAAATATCTTTGTCTTGTGGAGACTGAAATTGGAATAGTGAAAAGAAACAGACTTATATCTACAAAAAGAAGACCTTAAATGAAATGGATCAGTTCTTCAGAGCCATGGGGTAGATAGTAGAGCATGGAGACAATAAGAAATATAGATATAGGTTAATATGAGTTGACATGGGCTGTCAGAATTGACTGGCCAGCATTTATTGCCCATCCCTAGTTCCCCAAGGGCAGCTGAGAGTCAACCACATCGCTGTGGCTCTGAGTCAAGGATGTCATAGAAGTTTATAGCATGGAAACAGACCCTTCAGCACAACTTGTCCATGCCAGCCTTTCCTTTTTAAAACCCCTAAGCTAATCCCAATTGCCTGCATTTGGCCTATACCCCTCTATACCATTGGACCCATGTAACTATCTAAATACTTTTTAAAAGGCAAAATTGTACCTGCCTCTACTACTATCTCTGGCAGTTTGTTCCAGACACTCACACCCTCTGTGTGAAAAAATACCCCTAATGGGTATTTTTTAAAAAAATGGATATTTTTGTATCTCTCCCCTCTCACATTACACCTCTGCCCTCTGGTTTTAGAGTCCTCAACCTTTGGGAAAAGATGTTGACTATCTATCTCGTCTATGCCTCTCGTTGTTTTATATACCTCTATAAAGTCACCCCTCAGCCTCCTTTGCTCCAGAGAAAAAAGTCATCAGTCTATCCATCCTCTCCTTATAACTCAATCTATCAAGTCCCAGTAACATCCAAGTAAATCTTTTCTACAGTCTTTTTAATTTAATAATATCCTTTCTATAATAGAATGACCAGAATTGCACACAGTATTCCATGTGTGGCCTTACTAATGTCTCATACAACTTCAACAAGAAGTCCAATTCCTGTGTTCAACATTCTGACCAATGAAACCAAGCATGCTGAACTCTGTCCACCTGTAACTCCACTTTCAAGGAGCTATGAACCTGTACCCCAAGATTTCTTTGTTCTATAACTCTCCCTCATGCCCTACCATTAACTGAGTAAGTCCTGTCCTGGCTCAATCTATCAAAATGCATCACTTCACATTTATCTAAATTAAACTCCATCTGCCATTTGTCAGCCCGCTTGCTCAATTGATCAAGAATCTGTTGCAATTGGAGATAACCTTCTTCACTATCCACTATGCCATCAATCTTCATGTCATCAGCAAACTTACTAACCATGCTTCCTATATTCTCATCCAAATCATTAGTATAACTGACAAATAACAGTGGACCCAGCACTATCCCCGAGGTACACCGCTGGTCACGTGCCTCCAGTTTGAAAAACAACCTTCTACAATCACCCTCTAGCTTCTGTCAAGAAGCCAATTTTGTATCCATTTAGACACCTCACCCTGGACCCCGTAGATTTAATCTTATGCAACAACTTACCATGTAGTACCTAGAGTCACATATAAGCCAGACCAGGTAAGGACAACAGAATTCCTTCCATAAAGTACCAGATGGGTTTTTCAGATAATGTTTTTTATTCATTTGTGGGACATGGGTGTTGCTGGCTGTCTCTAGTTGCCCTGAAGAAGGTGGTGGTGAGCTGCCTTCTTGAATCACTGCAGTCTACATGCTGTGGGTTGACTGCAATGCTGTCAGGGAGGGAATTCCAGGATTTTGACCCCATTGGCGATAGTTTCATGGTCATCAGTAGATTCTTAATTCAGTGTATTTTCTATTGAATTCAAATTCCATTGTCTGCTGTGGCGGGATTTGAATCTAGGTCCCCCGAACATTATCTGAGTTTCTGGATTAATAGTCGAGCGATAATATCACTCAGCCATTGCCTCCTCTTGGGTCAAGGAAAGCATCAGACGCCAGCTACTTCATATGAGAGTAACAAAGGCATAGTCATAGGCTTTTATCTGTTCCCAAGAGAAAAGGAAAGAATCTCCAAGTTAATCACACTGGTCAGCACATGTTGTGAGGAATGTTTTAATGTTATCAACTTACTCTCATCTAGTGATATCTGTGTTAGTGTTTCACGCCCGCTTAACCTCTGGCAAGATCTGCAAGTTCAAGTAAAATTGAGATGGCCTTTCATTTGCCAAAATAAATCCATGTTCCAGAGACAAATAACTATGTAAGGCCAGTCCCTCAACACTTTGACTCGTCAAATGAGTGAAGTTCGTGAAAAAAGCACAAAAAAGAATGATTGCACTGTTTCTGTCCAAATTTCTATCGCAACCCGGTTTCCTTCCAACAGCACATTCATTTTCTTAAACACTTCCCAAGGGAGAACTGGACCTAATTAATTTCTTTACAGACTGAGTTCCTAAATCCAAGAAAAAGAATGTGTGGATTTATGAGTGAAATGTTATACCAAGAAGTATTTTACCCAAGTTATTTGTACTTCAACAAATCCTGAGCATTATTGATCTACAAATCCCCTTAACTCTTCAGCATTTGTTGAACTGTGACCTACCCAACACCTTCTTCTGTGGAGTTTCTTGTGAAGTTGCTATCTATGAATATGTAAGGTCAAGCCTTCTGGCATACACGTGTCCAAGAACGATTAACCCAGCTGAATGTATTAGGACTGGTATTTTATACATCAGCTTATATTTATATAGGGTCAGAACATAATGAAATGTCTTAAAATGAAGTATAACATCAAGCCACATTAGAAGATATTGGCCAAAATTCTACCATCCCACCCACCACGGAATTGGAGTGGGCGAAGGACAGACAATTGAAATGTCTGTTGATCTCGGACAGGAATATCGGCCTCACTCAGAACAATGCTGTCAAATCCCACCTATTAGGTCAGATGACCTGAGATTCATTCAAAAAGGGCAGCTTGAAGGCTAAAAGCAGAGAGGCACAGTGATATAAGGAAGGCATTCCAAATCTTGGGGCTAAAACACCATCACCAACTGTTGAGTCCATTAAAATTAGGGTCACTTCAGAATTAGATGAGTCCATATATTTTGGACATTTGTGAGACTGGAATTGATTCCATAGATTAGGAGGATGAGACCATAAAAGGAGTTCAAAATGACAATGGGAATTTTAAAATTAAGACATTGCTTGACCAGGAATTAATGTTGTTCAGTTTGTATAGGGGTGATAACGGGACAGGATTTGCTGCAAGTTAAAACACTGGCAGTATATAAGAACATAAGAATATAAAAACTAGGAAAGGAATAGGCCATCTGGCCCCTTGAGCCTGGCCCACCATTCAATAAGATCATGGCTGATCTTTTTGTGGATTCAGCTCCACTTACCTGCCTGCTCACCACAATCCTTAATTCCTTCACTATTCAAAAATTTATCTATCTTTGCCTTAAAAACATTCGATGAGGTAATGTCAACTGTTTCACTGGGCAGGGAATTCCACAGATTCATAACCCTTTGTGTGAAGAAGCTCTTCCTCAACTCAGTCCTAAATCTGCTTCCCTTATTTAGGGGCTATATCCTCTAGTTCTAGTTTCACCCGCCAGTGGAAAGAATTTCCCTTCTTCTACTTTATCCCTTCACTTTTTAATCTTATATGTTTCTATAAGAACTTATAGAGGGTTAGAGGGTGATTTAGCTAATTGGATTAGGAATTGGCTGGCAGATAGAAGACAGAGGGTGG
Organism: Sphyrna mokarran; assembly: GCA_024679065.1. Taxonomy (NCBI): domain Eukaryota; kingdom Metazoa; phylum Chordata; class Chondrichthyes; order Carcharhiniformes; family Carcharhinidae; genus Sphyrna; species Sphyrna mokarran. The sequence continues at coordinate 29,432,806 of JAGIQG010000002.1, forward strand.
TGGTTGATGGGAGATTTTCATCGTGGAGTTCGGTGACGAGTGGTGTGCCTCAGGGGTCTGTTTTGGGGCCCCTGCTGTTTGTAATTTTTATAAATGATCTGGATGAGGGTATTGAGGGATGGATCAGTAAATTTGCAGATGATACTAAAGTTGGTGGTGTGGTAGATAGTGAAGAGGGGTGTTTTAGTTTACAGAGTGACTTGGACAAGTTGCAGAGCTGGGCCGAGAGGTGGCAAATGGAGTTTAATGTGGAAAAGTGTGAGGTAATGCACTTTGGCAGGAACAATAAATGTGTAGAGTATAGGGCTAATGGTAGGGCTCTTAATAGTGTTGAGGAACAGAAGGATCTTGGTGTATGTGTCAATAGATCCCTGAAAGTAGGCAGTCAAGTGGATAAAGTTGTTAAGAAGGCTTATGGAGTCTTAGCTTTTATTGGTAGGGGGATTGAATTTAGGAGCCGCAGCATCATGTTGCAGCTGTACAAAACTCTAGTGCGGCCGCACTTGGAGTATTGTGTGCAGTTCTGGTCGCCACATTATAAGAAAGATGTGGAGGCATTGGAGAGGGTACAGAGGAGGTTTACCAGGATGTTGCCTGGTATGGAGGGCAGGTCCTATGAAGAGAGGTTGAAGGATTTGAGGTTGTTTTCGTTAGAAAGGAGGCGGCTAAGGGGGGATCTTATTGAAGCATATAAGATGATTAGAGGTTTGGATAGGGTGGACAGTGATAGCCTTTTTCCTAGGATGGAGAAAGCTAGCACGAGGGGACACAGCTTTAAATTAAGGGGTATGAGTTATAGGACGGATATCAGAGGTAGGTTCTTTACTCAAAGAGTGATTAGGGAGTGGAATGCCCTGCCTGCAGCTGTTGTAGATGCGCCAAGTTTGGTGGCGTTTAAGAGGTTAGTTGATAAGTATATGGATGAGAAGGGAATGGTTTAGTTAGGAGGGGCATTGCTTTTTATTTTGGTCGGCACAACATCGAAGGCCGAAGGGCCTGTTCTGTGCTGTATTGTTCTATGTTCTATGTTCTAACTCCCTTCATTCTTCTGAATTCCAGTGAGTACAGCCCCAGTCTACTCAGTCTCACCTCATAAGCCGACCCTCTCAACTCCAGAGTCAACCTAGTGAACCTCCTCTGCAGCCTCTCCAGTGCCAGTGTATCCTTTCTCAAATAAGGAGACCAAAACTGTACACAGTACTCCAGGTGTGGTCTCACTGGCACCTAATACAGCTCCAACATAATCTCACTGTTTTTAAATTCCATCCCTCTAGCAATGAAGGACAAAATGCTATTTATCTACTTAATTACCTGCTGTACTTGCAAACCAATTCCTTGAGATTCTTGCACAAAGAAACCCAGATCTCTCTGCACAGCAACATGTTGCAATTTTTTATCATTTAAATAATAATAATCTATTTTGCTGTTACTCCTACCAAAATGGATTACCTCACATTTATCAACAATTTACTACATCTGCCAGACCCTTGTCCACTCATTTAGATTTCTTATTTCCCTTTGCAGACTTTCAGCATCCTCTGCACACTTTGCTTTGCCATTCATCTTAATGTCATCAATGAATTTTGACGTACTACACTTGGTCCCCAACTCCAAATCATCTATGTAAATTGTAAATAATTGCTGTTCTAACACTGATCCCTGAGGCACACTGGTCGCCAACAAGGAAAACACCCATTTATGAGATATGCAGCTCTTTTCTCTCCTTACAGATGTTGCCAAACCTGGTGAGATTTTGCAGCATTTTCTCGTTTGGTTTCAGATTCCAGCATCTGCAGTAATTTACTTTTAACTTCTCTCCTTCATTAAGTCAGAAGTGGGGATGTTTGCTAATGTTGCACAATGTTCAGCACTATTCACGACTCCTCAGATACTGAAGCAATCCATGTTCAAATGCAACAAGATCTGGACAAGTGGGAAGTAATATTCACTCCTCACAAATGCCAGGCAATGGCCATCACTATTCAGAGACAATCTCATCACTAACCTTTGACATTAAATGGTGTAACCATCCCTGAATCCTCCACTGTCAACATCCTTGGAGTTACCATTGACCAGAATCTCATAAACTCAACACATAAACAGAGTGGCTAAAAAGTAGGTGAGAGGTGGAAATACTATAGTGAGTAACTCACTTCCTGACTCTTCAAAGCCTGTCCACCATCGACAAAGCATAAATGAGGAGTGTGATGGAATACTCCCCACTTGCCTGGATGGGTTCAGCTCCAACAACACTCAAGAAGCTTGACACCATGCAGAACAAAGCAGCCCTCTTGATTGGCACCACAACCACAAACACTTCCTCCACCACCAACGTTCAATAGCAACAGTATGTACCATCTACAAGATGACTGCAACAATTCACCAAAGATCCTTAGACATCGCTTCCTAAATCTATGACCACTTCCATCGAGAAGGACAAGGGTAGCAGATAAATGGGAACACCACCACCTTCAAATTCCACTCCTGCCTTAGAAATATATCACCGTTCCTTCACAGTTGCTGAGTCAAAGTCTTGGAATTCATTCTCTAACGGTATCCTGAGTCTACCTCTGGCACATGGATGGCAGCAATTCAAGAAGGCAGCTTATCCCACCTTCTCAAGGGCAACGGGATGGATAATAAATGCTGGCCAGCCAGCCACGCCTATGTCTCACAAATGAATGAAAAAAAATTCCATGAGCAGGCTGGAGAATTCCACCCATTTGGTCCAGAAAGCCATTCAGTTCAAGGGCAATTAGAGATGGGCAAAAATGCTGGCCTTGGCAGTGACGCCAACATCCCATGAAAGAAAACAAAATACTAATTCAATTGAGAAGTAAACTGAGTTACAATGATGCAGAATGATCATAGCTAGAGATATTTTCAAATGCGCCTATATGCATAATAATACTACAAGTTGTTGGATACACAGATGGATAGAATTTACTTATGTCAACAGGCTTAGGTAATACAAACTATAAGCATTTTCTAAGTCAATGCTTGCTGATAAAAAGGGAAGAAATAAGGCAAAAGAAACACTAAGAGAAAAAAAAGAAAGTTTGAATTTCATTGCAAATTTAATTTTAATTTTAATTTTAGTTTTTATTTTAAGCCTAATTGTTTCAAGCTGTAACACATTTTCCAAATATCAGCAATTATTCACACAACCTGATCGATTTGAAAAACAAACATTATTCCCCTGAGGTGGACATTACGTGACGTAAAATGGAAATGGTAAATAAACATTTTTGTCTCTTCCACAAGGCCTTTGGAGTTGAATTCCACAAAAATGAGAAGGCCCACCAGTGTTTGTCACTATATCTTTAGAGCACTGACAAGCCTTATAACCACAATTCAGTGAGAAGACCATTAGAGTTGACATTTTCATCAACATCTCAACATTACATCGGCTTTGCTACATGATTAACGGTCGTGATATTCCAAAACCAAACACAGTATTTAGACATTTACTTGCACAGATATTTTTCATTGTCAACTTGTGTAACGGCGCAGACCTTCACTGAATTTTGACCTTTCATCTTCAAACTATTCTCAAAACATTTTTTTGAGAATAGTACAAACAGTCCATGGTATTTATGTAGTATTGTATACGATTTACAGGAAATAAACAATCCATTCATCCCAACAGATCCATGCCTGTGTTTATGCTGTACACCAACTCCTTCCTATTATTCTCCCACACTCCTTCATCAAACTCTATATACATATTCTTATTTCCTCATCTGTTTATCTTGCTTTCCCTGAAAAGCAGCAATGATAATTGCCTCAATTACCCCATAGGGAAGCAAGTTTTTATTATTCTTTCATGGGACATAGGCATCACTGGCTGGCCAGCACTTACTGCCCATCCCTGGTTGTCCTTGGAAGGTGGTTGAGAATCAACTACATTGCTGTGGCTCTGGAGTCACATGTAGGCCAGGCAAGGACGGCAGATTTTCTTTCCTAAAGCACATTAGTGAACCAGATGAGTTTTTCCAATAATCGACAATGGTTTTATGGTCATCAGTAGATTCTTAATTCCAGATTTTTTTTATTGAATTCAGATTTCACCATCTGCCATGGTGGGATTTGAACCTGGGTCCCCAGAACATTCTTTGAGTTTCTGGATTAATACTCTAGCGGTAATACTTAATAGTCTAGCACCATTGCCTCTCCATTTCCACATTAGTAATAGAGGTAAAGCCAACATAGTCCCAGATCACCATAGGCAGCTCTCCCTTTTCAGAGGCAGAGCTGATTGGTGGTGATTTAATCTGACAATCAGCACACCTCAAGTGAAATGCAAGGTTGAGAAGACAAGTTTTCTTGATAAAAAGCCTCAGTCAGTACAGGAATTGAACCTATGTCATTGGCATCAATCTTCAGCAGAAAAATTATCCAGCCAAATTAGATAAACCAATCTTTTTCTACAAGGTAAAAATGTTTCTTCTGAATTTCTATTGCACTTATTAGAGACTTTATGGCCCCTAGTTCTACTCTTTGAAAATAGGGGCACAAGTAGGCCATTCGGCCCTTCAAGTCTGCTCTGCCACTCAAAATGATCATGGCTGATCCTCTATCTCAATGCCATACTCCCGTACTCTCCCCATATCCCTTGACATCTTTAGGGTCTGGAAATCTAATTATTCCTTCTTAAATATCTTCAGTGACCTAGTCTCCACAGCCTTATGTGGTAGGGCATTCCACGGGTTCATCATCCTCTGAGTTAAGAAATTTCCCCTCATCTCAGTCTGAAATGGCCTATCCCATAGCCTGAGACAGGAATCCCTTATTCTAGACCCTCCTGCCAGAGGAAGCAATATTCCTGCATCCAGCCTTACCAGCTCTGCCAGAATTTTACTCATTTCAATGAGATCCCTTCTCATTCTCCCAATTTCCAATGAATACAGGCCCAGTCAACCAAATCTCTCCTCTCTTTGGATCCATATTAGGATATATTATTTTTTCTTCCGCTGGCTCTGAACATTGCTGCCAAGGCCAGCATTTGTTGCCCATCCTTAATTGCCCTTGAACTAAATGGCTTGCTTGGCTATTTCACGCTGCAGTGAAAAGTCAACCGCATTGCTGTGGGTCTGGATACTGGTATAGAAAGACCCACAGGTAACATTAGTAGATTTTCTGCTGAATCAGATGGGTTTTTACAACAGTTGATGATGATTGTCAGGATCACCATTACCACCCAACTCCACAGATTTAATTGATTGAATTTAAATTCCAGCAGCTGTTAATGGGATTTAAATCTGTGTCCACAGCACATCAGTCTAGGTACCTGGATTACTAGCCCAGTGACATTCCCACAACATCACTATCTTCTATGCATAGCTCCATTTGGAATTGTAGCCCAATTAAAAGAATATATATTTTAAGAAACAGGATTGAAGTTCATTCTGGATTACAATGATGAAGATTTTGAGATTATGCTTCAATCTCTAATTTGAGAAACAACTTTGGTATCTTGTGGCTATTTTCCTGAGTTTCTCTTCCAGGGTGGCACAGTAGTTAGCATTGCTGTCTCAAAGACACCCGGATTCAATTTGCAGCTTGGGTGAAATTTGTACATTCTTCCTGTGTCTGCATGGGTTTCCTCTAGGTGCTCTGGTTTTCTCCCACAGTCCAAAGTCATCAAGACTACTGAGGGAAAATGCAGGTGTTGTGGCGATACTGCCTGGCTGGGATTATGGTCAATGCAGACTCGATGGGCTGAATGGTCTCTTTCCATATTGTAGGATTCTATAATTCTATGATTTCATGCTTCATATCTCAGTCATGCCATCACAGCAATCACTCTTGTGTATCTTCATTGCACTCTCTTTGTGGCAAATACATCCTTCCTTAGTAAGGAGACCAAAGGTGCACACAATAATCCAAGTATGGTTTCACCAATCCCCTGGATAGCTGCAGCAAGACATCCTTTGCGCCTGTACTCAAGTCCTCTTGCAATGAAGGCTAACATACCATACGCCTTCCCGACTACTTGATGTATCTGCATACTTTCTTTCAGTGACTGATACACCAGGGCACTCAGGTATCTTCATATGTTCATATTTCCCAATCTATCATCATTTAAATAATACTCTGCCATTCTGTTTCTCCATTAAAGTGGATAATTTCACATTTATACCCCATGCATCTGTCATGTATTTGCCCATTCATTCAACTTGTTCAAATTGCCTCAAAGTCTCTTAACATCCTTCCCATCACTCACATTTCATCAAGTTTCATGGCATCAGTAAATTGAATATGTTACTTTTAGTTCCCTTATCCAACTCATTGATGTATATTGTGAATGGTTTGGGCTCATTGCTATTGATTCCTATGGTATCCCTCTAGTCACCACAAGCCATTCTGAAAAGACCCATTTATTACTACTCTCTGTTTGCTGTCTGTTAATCAATTCTCAGTCATTGCAAATATATTATACTCAATCCAATGCACTTCAATTTTGCACACTTTTTTTTTTATCTGGGACTTCATCAAAAGTTTTCTGAAAAGCCAAAAACATCCATTGATTGACCCTGATCTATTCTACTAGTTACATCCTCAAAAGCTCCTGTATAATTGTCAAACAAGATTTCCTTTTCATAAATCTAGCAGGGTTACATTTGCCATCCTCCAATCTGCTAGGACTGTTACGGAACCTACAGAAATTTGGAAGATGACAACCAATGCATCTATTATCTCCACAGCTACCTCTTTTAGTCTCCAGCGACATACATTATCAGGCCCGAGGGAGATATTAACTTTCAGTCCTATTAATTTCTCCAGCACTGTTTTTTCAACAATACTAATTTCCTTCAATTATTTCTTTTCACAAGACCCTTGGTTCCTCAGCATTTCTGGGAAGTTATTTGTGCCTTCCTGCATGAAGAAAAACCTAAAGTAATTGTTTAATTGGTCTACCATTTCCTCATTCTCTTTTGTAAATTCTCCTGTTTTGCTCTGTAAGGCTTACATTTGTCTTCACAAATCTTTTTCTTCACACATATTTATACAAGATACAACAGCCTAATTTTATGTTACTTGCATATTTACTCTTGTTCTCTATTTTCCGCATCTTAATCAATCTTTTGCTTTTTCTTTGCCCTAACCATAATGAACTTCTTCTATTCCTCAGGCTTGCTACTTTTCCTAGCAACTTTGGATCTAATATTAACATCAATTTATTTTATAATCAATATTTGAGCTGCTTTTCTGTTTGTATTTTTGTGCCAGAGGGAATATATAACTGTTGCAACGCATGTATTTGTTCCTAATGTTCTGGTCACTATTCATAAAAGGACCCACAACAAAATTGTTAATTTACACCTTCTCATTCCATAATACCAAATCTATTTCCCTAGTTGGTTCCTCAACACAGTGACCTAACAATTAATCTCACACGCACTCCAGGAATCCATACACAATAGTATGGTTATGAATATGGTTTGAGTAGTCTATATGTAAATTAAAGTCACCCACGATTACTGTGTCACCTTTGTTACATAAATCTCAAATTTCCTGTTCAATGTCATCTTTAACTATTGTTTGGGGGCTGAAAGACAATTCCCACCAATGTTTTCTGCCCTTGTTGTTTTTAGCTGCACCCAGATTGGTTCTATGTCTGGATTATCTGAACCAATATCCTCTCTCACTAATGCACTGATTTTGTCCTTTTAGTCTGTCCTTCCTAAGTATTCAGTCCCTTGGATGTTCAGTTCCCAGCCTTGATCACTCTGCAGCCACGTCTCCCGAATCACAATCATATCACAGATCTTTTAGAAAAATGAGAGCCATTAAAAATCAACGTATTTTTCTTGCTGTTCATGATCCACATTGCAAATGGTCAGGAGTCACTACAATAAATTCTATAACCATCATTTCATTACAGAATTGACATGCTGGACAAGGTTTGATTTGATTTGATTTGATTTATTATTATTACATGTATTAACATATAGTGAAATGTATTGTTTTTTGCACGCTATACGAAACATATCGTTCATAGAGAAGGAAACGAGAGTGCAGAATGTAGTGTTACAGTTATGGCTGGAGTGTAGAGAAAGATCAACTTAATGCAAGTAAGTCCATTCAAAACTCTGATAGTAGCAGGGAAGCTGTTATTGAGTCAGTTGGTACGTGACCTCATACTTTTGTATCTTTTTCCCAAAGGAAGAAGGTGGAAGAGAGAATGTCCGGAGTGTATGGGATCCTTGATTATGCTGGTTGTTTTGCTGAGGCAGTGGGAAATGTAGACAGAGTCAATGGATGGGAGACTGGTTATATGGGAGGTAATATTGTGTTTATTCTTGTCATGCTGTAAGGCATTTTTAACATGTATTGCTGTTTAATGCAATGTATTGAGTACAATGTGAACCTGATCTGGAGGGCAAAAAATTCTGACCAAAGATGTCATTGCTGAGACTCAAATTAAACTTTTTAAAAATAAATACAGCTTCAATGAAACAGAGACATGCAGACACAGGTATGGACATGTCAAAACTGGTCACTGGGGCAGGAGCTCACCACCACATACCATGTTGACAACTGCTTTCATGGACAATAGCCTCTCTGGATATGTGTGAATGACTTTCTTCCTACCTTTTTGAGATGCAGATATGACATCCATTGGCAGAATGCACCAATTCGCCCCACACCCTGCTGAAAGTTGGAAATGACTACATGTCAGTAGTTTTGTATCACCATGATGGGATTGATAAGGCACTGAAACTCAAGCAGATGATCTAATTCAATACATTACCTTGTATGTCAAGAGGCCAGGGACAGAAAGCAATGTAAAGCCAGAGCCCACAAGGACATTCTAGCTGTGGCTAGGAAACTGATTTGGTCACTCATGGGAACTCATGCCAGAGATTTCATTCAGTGGCCTGACTAGCAAAAACAGTTCCTGCACACATTTCTTACTAAGCAACTGGTTTTGTAAGTATATACTATACTATAATCTTTTCTCATAAAGTGGAAGTTGTGTCCAAAGTTTATGCCATTGATACTTGTTATGGGGTCCAGGCCTCAGAGAGAAGATTTTCAGAGATTTATAATGGGGTTTTGCTGAAGATTATTACTACAATCATTGGGGAGACATGGGTCCAGTCACTAGACTGTTAATCCAGAAATACAGCTAATGTTCCATGTAAGTGAATGTAAGTTGCCCCATTGGGAAGACACAACATGGGTTCATGAAGGGCAGGTCATGTTTGACTAACTTGATGGAATTTTTTGAGAACATTACATGTGCAGTGGACAATGGGAAACCTGTGAATATGGTGTACCTGGATTTCCAGAAGGCATTCAACAAGATACCGCACCAAAGGTTGCTACATAAGACAAAAATGCACAGTGATATGGACAATGTATTAGCATGATTAGAAGATTGCTTAACTAACAGAAAGCAAAGAATGGGGGTAAATGGGTGTTTTTCTGATTGGCGATCAGTGACCAATGGTGTGCCTCAGGGATCAGTGTTGTGACCATAATTGTTTTCAATTTACATAGATGATTTAGAATTGGGGACCAAGTGTAGCGTGTCAAAATTCGCAGATGACGTTAAGATGAGTGGTAGAGCAAACTGTGCAGAGGATGCTGAAAGTCTGCAAAAAGATATAGATAATCTAAGTGAGTGGACGAGAGTCTGGCAGGTGGAGTACAGTGTTATAAACTTGGTAGGAATAACAGCAAAATGGACTATTATTTACATGATAAAAAAATCGCAGCAAGCAGGGGGACCTGGGTGTCTTTGTGCAAGAATCACAAGGAGTTGGTTTGCAATTGGTAATTAAGAAGGCAAATGGCATTTTGTCCTTCATTACTAGAGGGATGGAGTTTAAAAACAAGGAGATCATGTTGCAAATCTATAAGGTGCGAGTGAGGCCATTCCTGGAGTACTGTGTACAGTTTTGTTCTCCTTACTTGAGAAAAGTTACAATGGAGAGGGTGCAGAGGAGATTTACTAGGTTGATTCTGGAGTTGAGAGGGCTGGCTAATAGAGGGAGACTGAGTAAACTGGGATTATACTCATTGGAATTCAAAGAAATGTGGGAAAATCTTACAGAAATATAAGATAATGAAACAAATAGAAAAGACAGAAGCAGAGAGGTTGTTGCCACTGACAGCGAAGATAGAATTAGGGGGCATAGTCTCAAAATAAGGGGGGGCAGATTTAGGGCTGAGTTGAGGAGGAGCTTCTTCGCCCAAAGGGTTATGAATCTGTAGAATTCCCTGCCCAGTGAAGCAGTTGAATGCTTTTAAGGCAAGGACAGATAAGTTTTTGAACAGTAAAGGAATCAAGGGTTATGGTGAGCGAGCGAGTAAGTGGAGCTGAGTCCTCAAAGATCAGCCATGATCATATTGAATGAACAGGCTTGAGGGGCCAGATGGCCTTCTTCTGCTCCTAGTTCTTATGTTCTAGGAAATGAGTTTCGAATCCTGCCATGGCAAATGGTGGGATTTGAATTCAAATTTTAAAAATCTGGAATTCAGAATCAAACAGTCACCATGAAACCAATTGTTGATTGTTGGAAAAACCCATCTGGTTCACGAATGACATTTAGGAATATATTTTATTCATAAAAATCTCAATTAAACCATTACAAGACTACGTATCTATGAATTGCAAACAGTGCAGAATAAAAACATTTTTACAGTTCTATATAAATTACAATTATTACATTTCAATACTTAAAACTATATGCCTCAAATTTTACCGTGTGCCGTTACAGAACATAGAACATTACAGCGCAGAACAGGCCCTTCGGCCCTCGATGTTGCACCGACCAATTAGGAACAAGCAGTGACCCTCTAACCTAAACCATTCCCTTTTCATCCATAAACTTATCTACTAACCTCTTAAACGCCACCAAACCTGGCGCATCTACAACTGACGCAGGCAAGGCATTCCATACTCTTACCACCCTCTGGGTAAAGAACCTACCTCTGACATCTGTCCTAAAACCACCACCCCTTAATTTAAAGCTATGTCCCCTCGTGCGAGCTTTCTCCATCCTAGGAAAAAGGCTATCACTGTCCACCCTATCTAAACCTCTAATCATCTTATATGTTTCAATAAGGTCTCTCTTAGCCGCCTTCTTTCTAACAAAAACAACCTCAAATCTCTCAGCCTCTCTTCATAAGACCTGCCCTCCATACCAGGCAACATCCTGGTAAACCTCCTCTGTACCCTCTCCAATGCCTCCACATCTTTCTTATAATGTGGGGACAAGAACTGCACACAATACTCCAAGTGCGGCCGCACTAGAGTTTTGTACAGTTGCAACATGACGTTGCGGCTCCGAAATTCAATCCCCCTACCAATAAAAGCTAAGACTCTGTACGCCTTCTTAACAACCTTATCGACTTGATTGCCAACTTTCAGGGATCTATGCACACATACACCAAGATCCCTCTGTTCATCAACACTATTAAGACTCCTACCATTAGCCCTATACTCTACACATTTGTTATTCCTGCCATTTCTCAGCTTGGCACACAGTTATGCAAGCCAAGAGTATTCTGCAGTTCCTGGGCCCTCAGTCTGCCTCCATTAAAAGGCCTTATAGAACAGCCTTTCCCATTGTGCCTTTGCAGCGGTTGCTCCAAGCTTCAGCGCATCCTTAGCATGTAGTCTTGGACCTTGGAATGTGCCAGTCTGCAACACTCAGTCGAGGACAGTTCTTTCAACTGGAAGATCAGCAAGTTTCGGGCGGATCAAAATGCATCCTTCACAGAGTTGATGACCCTCCAGCAGCAATTGATATTTGTCTCAGTGTGTGTCCCCGGAAACAGCCCGTAGAGCATAGAGTCACTGAGCTGCTCAGGACGAACCTTGACGAATACCACTGCATCTCACTCCAGATCTTCTTTGCAAAGGCACATTCCACAAGGAGGTGTGCGACCATGTCATCAGCCCTGCAGCTGCTTTGAGGGCAGTGTTTGGTGATGTTGAGGCCTCAAGCGTACAACCCGCAATCAAATAGGGGCTTTGAATACTTCAAAAGGGTGATCACGCACAAACTGAGACTAGTATGTCAGAAGGGGAAATTTTTGAACAATCCATTCATAGTCAACCTCACACCTATAGCTCTACCCTACATATTCTAACCAAAAATACATCAGCCAAACTGATTTGGAAGGCTGAGTGTGTAGGCATCTGCATCACAGATGCAGTGTAATATGGATAAATGTGAGATTATCTATTTTGATAGCAATAATAGGAAGATAGACTACTACTTGAATGGGTGTAAATTGAGAGAAATGGATACTCAATAAGACCTTGGGATCCTCGTGCAATAGTCACTGAAAGTAAGTGCGAAGGCAAAGTAGGCTTACATTAATATTGCGAAAATCCCCATGCCAAATTTCCTTAGTCTTCTAAGAAATTAGAGGCGTTAGTGGGCTTTCTTAACTATAGTGTTGGTATGGAGGGACTAGGACAGGTTATTGGTGATCTGGACACCCAAAAAATTGAAGTTCTTGACCATTTGTACTTCATTCCTATTGATGTAGGCAGGGGCATGTTCTTCACTGCGTTTCCTGAAGTTGATGATTATATCCTTCATTTTGTTGACATTGAGTGAGAGATTATTGTTATCACGGCAGCTCACCAGATTCTCAGAGGCATACAACGCCAAGAGTATGTGTGCGTGTGCGTGTGCGTGTATGTGTGTGTGGTCAGTGGGGGAGGGAAGGAGTGTGTGGTGATGGAATGGGAAGAAAACAGATGTGCAAAATTTTGCTTATGAAGGGAGTGTGGTATCAATGGTAAGAAGTTGGTTAAAAGAGATGTGAAAAAAATGTTTAAGCAGCGAATGTATGTAGTCAATAGTAACATTCTAATTTCCTGTTCCCAATATCTATACAACATCTGGACTTCAGTATCAATAAAGAAAGACTTGAATTGATATAATTTCCTTTACAACCTTGGGGCATCCAAAGTACCATGATTTTGAAGTTTTATCATTGTTTCGCTAGTAGTATTGCAGTCGACAATCTGCTCATAGCAAATTCCACAAGCAGCAATGAGTGAGTGAGTGAACAGATGGCTTGTTTTGGTGATGCTGTCGAGAGATAAATATTAAGTGAAGAACTCTCCTACTTTTCTTCATTTAGTTCCTGGAGATCATCTGCCAAGAACAAAGATCAAAGAAAATTACAGCACAGGAACAGGCCTTTGGCCCTCCAAGCCAGCACTGACCATGCTGCCTGACTGAACCCTACCATCTGAGGACCATGTCCGTCTATTCCCATTATATTCATATATTTGTCAAGACGCCCCTTAAAAATCACTACTTTCCACTGCCTGCCGTGGCGAAGAGTTCCAGACACCCATCATCCTCTGTGCAAAAGATCTGCCTCGTACATCTCCTTGCCCTACTCACCTTAAACCCTGTGCCCCCTAGTAATTGACTCTTGTACCCTGGGAAAAAGCTCCTGACTATCCACTCTATCATAGTCTTGTAGACATATCTATATGAAGTGGTAAAGGATTGAAGGAGCGGAGAAAACTGCGAATTCTGATGCACAAAATTCTAAAAGTGGAACTTCTTTAAATCTGTCAGGTGTAAATATATGAGGTGGGACTCTCCAGCCGTGCTGACCCCAAAACTGGAGAATCCCACCTGAGGTCAGTGAACCTTTGCCCACCACTTGCCACAGGAATTTCCCCCATGGAATCCAAATATATTTAAATTAAGTGGAGAAGCAAAGAGATAGCAGTAAACCAATATAAATCATTGATTAGACCAGGATTTCAAAGTCTTATCCAGTTTTGTACTTTGGGAGGAATATCACGGCCGAAACGAAGTAGAGAAGAATGAGAACATGTTTGCCACTGTAATACACAGGAAAAAGGATTGGAAGCATTATGTTACATGACCATGTAGTACTGGAAAAGCTGGATTTTGAATTGCTTGTCAAATCCTTTGGTTTGACTTTTATTATTTGCTACTTAGCTCTTAATCCACAAACAAATTTAATTGAAAAGCTCCCACAGAGTTAATTAGCTTTTCTTTGCATTAAACTATGCCAAAGGCCTTTGCCAATATTATTCTGAAATCGGTCACTTTGTTGGTCCTTTGTCACCCTTGCTCCTTCCCCATAGAGAAAGCAATAAGCCTGATGCAGAATCCAGAGTGTTTGGGGGATTTAAAAAAAAATTGTGCAAAAATTTAAATCGCTGTAAAGAAAAACTTCTGTGATCAGCCCCATATGTAAATTGTCATCAATTTGTGATGGCACAACTGAACTGCGTGAAATTATTGCTTTAATTTTTTTAAATTCAGTCTGTGTGCGCGTTCACATCCAATGCATAAGCAGCGACAACTGTGCATCCATAATATCATACGCAATGATTGCAAGTTTAATAAAAACAGCAAATCATAAATAAGCAATGGGTGCAACGAAACAAACAGTGTTGGCAGTGACGATAGCGTGTGGTGTAATAAATAATGCATTAATCAAATCTGCTTATTTGTCTTTCATATCCTTTATTTATAACTCAGTGTGGCAGCAATTATTCAGATTTTTCACAGGAGGGGACGAGATGGACAGAATAAAGCAGAGAGCAACTTAATCAGAGGGGACAGGTGATTTGGTTTCCAAATAAAAAGCGCTGGAAACAAAATGAGGAAAAGACTGGAAATATAATATGGACCCATCAGCACCCGTGGAGAGAAAAGCGACATGCAAACAGTGAGTCTCTCAGGAATCAGAATTGGACATATTTCTGACATTTCCTGCAAAGCAGGAGACAAACTTTCACTCATGTATTACCAGGAAGCACCTGGGTTGTCATCAGTGTAAAACCAAACCTCCAACATGCATTTTATTCACTGTTACGCTATTGCTCCAGAGGCAATGTTAAAATTTTATAAAGTTACTGTTCGACCCTATCTGGAGAACTGCATTCAATTCTGGGCAAACAGGAAACATGTACTGGTCTCATTGATCAGATTCCTGGTTTAACTCTTGGAATGTGAGCTTCACTGGCTCGGCCAGCACCCGCTGCCCATCCCTAATTGCCCTTGAGAAGGTGATGGTGAGGTACCTTCCTCCTTCAGTGGAATATGAATGTTCCACTTCATTCTATATGGTGTAGGAACACCCAACAGTGCTGACAGGGAAGGAGTGCCAGGATAATGACCCAGCACCAATGCAGGAATGCTAATACAGTCCCAAGTCAGGGT
The DNA here is from genome assembly GCA_024679065.1 of Sphyrna mokarran. Taxonomy (NCBI): domain Eukaryota; kingdom Metazoa; phylum Chordata; class Chondrichthyes; order Carcharhiniformes; family Carcharhinidae; genus Sphyrna; species Sphyrna mokarran. The sequence goes on from JAGIQG010000002.1 coordinate 29,448,000, forward strand.
GGTGTGTCATTTGGGAGAGGACATAGTGGTGTTCCCACACTCCTGTTCCCTTGTTCTTCAAGGTCGTAGTGATTTTGGAAGACATTGTCAAAAGAGCCATGGTGAGTTGTTGCAGCCCATCCTGTAGCTGGTACACACTATTACCACTGTGCTTCACTGGTAGTGGGAGTAAATGTGATGGACGGGTGCTGATCAAGTTTTGTCTTGTATATTACGGAGCTTCATGAGTATTGTTGGAGCTGCACTCATTCAGGTAAGGGGAGAGCATTCCATCATATCCCTGACATGTACTTTTTTGATGGTGGATAGATATTGGAGGGCAGAAGGTGATTACTTGCCACAGGATTCCTAATCTCTTCCTTGTACTTGTGGTCACAGTAGTTATATCACAGGTTCAGTAAATATTCTAGTCATCGATGTTGATGATGAAACTTACCAAAATTGTAATGCCATTGAATTTTATGGAAAAATAGATAGATTCTCTTGTTAAAGATGGTTGTTGTCTGACACGCTTCTCAGCTCAAGCCTGAATGTTTGCTGATTATCAAGCGTTAACAGAAGGGGTGGATTTGTCCTGCTTCTTATGGACAGGACATACCTCTCAATAACTACCCTTCTCATTCTTCTAAACTCCAATGAGAGCAGGCCAAACCCACTCAATCTCTCCTCCAAAGAAAATCCCCTCACACCTGGGATCAACCTCATAAATCTTCTCCGGTTTGCCCCCAATGCAAGTATATCTTTCTTTCGATAAGGGATTATTTGAAATAATCCAGGTGTGGTCGAACTAGTGCCAGCAGATATGTCCCTCAAGGCTCAGCCAGTTCAATCAGTAGTAGGATGACTGAGTCATTCTTGCTGATGAACACTGAAGTTTCCAGCCCAGGGTGTGTTCTGTGCCTCACTATTTTCAGTGGAACCTCAAAGTGAACTTCAACATGGTAGAGTGCTGATTAATCAACTGAGGGAGGTCGGTAAGTTATTATTAGCAGGAGGTTCTCTTTCCAGTGTTTGAGCTAAAGCCATTAAGCTTCTAGCAATTTGATGTCAATCTTGAAGACCCCAATGGTCATTTCATCCTGACTATGTCACAGTTTAGTGGGCCTGTCCTGCCAGTGGGACATACCCAGAGATGGTGATGGAAGAAACTGAACATGGAACATAGAACATAACAGCACAGTACAGGCCCTTCGGCCCTCGATGTTGCACTGACCCCTGTAAACCAATCTAAAGCCCATCTAACCTACATTATCCCAATATCATCCATATACTTATCCAATGACCATTTAAATGCCCTTAATGTTGGTGAATCCACTACTGTTGTAGGCAGGGCATTCCACGCCCTATTATTATCTGAGTAAAGAACCTACCCCTGACATCTGTCCTACATCTATCACCCCTCAATTTAAAACTATGTCTCCTTATGCTAGCCATCTCCATCGAGGAAAAAGGCTCTCATTATCCACCTTATCTAATCCTCTGATCATCTTATATGCCTCTATTAATTCACCTATTAACCTTCTTCTCTCTAAAAAAATAGCCTCAAGTCCCTCAGCCATTCCTTATGAGACCTTCCCACCATACCAGGCAACATCCTGCTAAATCTCCTCTGCATCCTTTCCAATGCTTCCACATCCTTCCTACAATGCAGTCACCAGAACTGTATGCAATATTCCAAGTGCGGTCACACCAGAGTTTTGTACAGGAACTATTATCTGCAAGGTGTGATTCTGTGAATATGACTATGTCAAGTGCATGTGTGATGTAGGGTAGGTGATGGCCGAGTGGTATAATTGCTTGACTATTAATCCAGAAACTCAGGTAATGTTCTGGGGACCTGGGTTCAAATCCCGCCATGGCAAATGAACTTGGAATTCAATTTTTAAAAAATCTGGAATTAAGAATTTACTGATGACTATGAAAGCATTGTTGATTATTGAAAAAATGCACCTTGTTCACTAATATCCTTTAGGGGAGGAAATCTGCCATCCTTACCTGGTCTGGCCTACATGTGACTCCAGAGCCATTGCAATGTGGTTGCTTCTTAACTCCCCTTGGGCAACACAGAAATCGTCATTTCATCATTCTGACAATCTGAAATCCAAGACATAAACTGTGGGAACTTTAGGCAGTGAAGAAAGTAAGTAAGCAAAAAAAGACAAATACACAAATATTTCAAATCCTGGATACTCCTAGGAACTTTAAGTGCAGCTCTAATATCTTTACTTTTTGCCTGACATCCATTTTTATCTGATCTTGCCATTGTGAAGCAGCTTGGGGTATTTTTCAATGTTAAAGGTATGATATGAAGCTCTTGATTTCTTCTTGCATCCTCCACTCCTCTCCATGGGCAAACTGTGATCCCCCTCCCAATGACAGCTCCAAACCCTGGGATCCCAGAGGTGGCTTCCTGACGGCTGAACAGCCAATTCCTGCCAAAACTACCCAGGAATTTTGGTTGAAAGTCAGCAAGTTGTCTGTTAATGAGGCTTGGGTCAGCTCTGCTCTGGATGTGGAAATCTAGACCACAATCTCTTCTCGTAACTAAGAGATTAGTATGGCAATTAACCTCCCATTTCAAATCAATTTGTAGAATCAAATTGCATATAAAATAAACTCTGCATCAAATGTAATGTGACCTCCATTCCTTGCAAAAGAATTCATTTGCATAAAATTAAGCAGATAAGATCAAATCTCATTTGAGATCAGACTTTAAGCCGCAATTTGAGTCTTGTCTCATTAAAGATTAATTTCCTGCCTTTCTCCCCATAACATCATGGCTTGCCAATAGCTAAAAATCTGTTTCAGTTCAGCTGGGAGCTAACTGGTTGTTCATATACCATTATACTTTCACTTGATGGATATATTAAAATATTCTGCTAAAAATGGTGCGACATGAGAAGGACTTCTCCTTTATTCTTTATGTCAGAGTTAAACACAGAGATAATAATGGAAAGATGGATACCAGTATTCAACACTTTTGGAAACTAATTTTGATAATGATTTTGAGCACAGAAAAGAGGCCGCTCAGCCCATCATGGCTGTGTTGTCTCTTTAAACAGCTATGCCATTAGTGTTATACAAAGCTGAGGGCTCAATGGTTTAACTTCTTTCCCCTATCAATAACAATAAAACAGTGAGGGACCCGGGTTCTTTGAGGAGATTGCATCCCAGAGGACTGGAGGATAGCAAACGTAGTACCGTTGTTTAAAAAAGGTAAGAGGGATCACCCAGGGAACTATAGGCCGGTGAGCTTGACTTCAGTTATAGGTAAGCTAATGGAGAGGATCCTTAGGGACAGGATGTATGAGCATCTGGAGCGCTGCGATCTGATCAGGGATACGCAGCATGGCTTCGTCAAGGGGAAGTCTTGTCTTACGAATCTGGTGGAATTTTTTGAAGAAGTGACAAAAACAGTTGATGAAGGACAGGCTGTTGATGTCGTCTACATGGATTTCAGTAAGGCGTTTGACAAGGTTCCTCATGGTAGACTGATAGAGAAGGTGAAGGCGCATGGGATACAGGGTCGGGTATGTAGATGGGTCGAAAACTGGCTCGGAAGGAGGAGACAGAGGGTAGTAGTGGAAGGCTCTTTTTCCAGCTGGAAGCCTGTCACTAGTGGAGTGCCACAAGGCTCAGTACTAGGTCCTCTTCTATTTGTGGTCTACATAAACGACTTGGAAGTAGGGGTAGGTGGTGAGATCAGCAAATTTGCTGATGACACCAAGATGCTTGGATTGGCGGGTACAGAAGAGCAGTGTCAGGCAATACAACAGGACATAGACAGGTTGGTAGATTGGGCAGATAGATGGCAAATGGAATTTAATCCGGAAAAATGCGAGGTGATGCATTTTGGCCGGAAAAATGTAGAAGAGAATTATAGGATAAAAGGTAAAACTATAAGGAGCATAGAGACGCAGAGAGACTTGGGGGTGCAGGTTCACAAGTCTCTGAAGGTGTCCTCACAGGTGGAAAAGGTGACAAAGAAGGCGTATAGTATGTTAGCTTTCATAGAAAAGGGTATAGAATATAAGAGTAGGAGTTTGATGTTGCAGTTGTATACAACTTTGGTTAGGCCTCACTTGGAATACTGCGCCCAGTTCTGGTCTCCGTACTATCGGAAGGATGTGGAGTCCTTGGAGAGAGTGCAGAGGAGGTTTACCAGGATGCTGCCTGGTATGGAAGGACTGTCCTATGAGGAACGATTAGATAGACTGGGGTTGTTTTCCCTTGAAAGACGTCGGCTTAGAGGGGATCTCATAGAGGTGTATAAGATTATAAGGGGTATAGATAGAGTAAATGGAGGTAAACTTTTTCCACCTTTAGAAATGGATAGGACGAGAGGTCATGGCCATAGGGTGAGGGGGGCTATGTATAGGACGAATATTAGAGGGCAGTTTTTCACACAAAGGGTAGTGGGGGTGTGGAATGCACTGCCGAGTAAGGTGGTGGGAGCAGGCACGCTGGGGCTGTTTAAGGGTCTCTTGGACAGCCACATGAGCGGTATGCAGATAGAGGGATATATTAGGACTGTTTAACTACGGCTTTTTTCCACAGGTAATTCGGTCCATAATTTGAGCACGCATTCGGCAGGTGGTGCGGGTACAGCTCTTGGATGTTGATTCATGGGTTGCCTGGTACCTCATGTCGTATATGAGTGCTTTATGTGGACCACCTGAAGGGCACCATGACAGCTCAGAGACTATCGATGTGGCTGTGCAGACACTTGGAATTGGGCCGGTGTCTGCGGGAGTTTGCGCGTTCTCCCCGTGGTTGCGTGGGTTTTCTCCGGGCACTCCGGTTTCCTCCCACAACCCAAAAATTCGCTCTTAGGCTGATTGGGTAACAAATTGTCCCTATGGTGAAAATTTTCCAAATTAGGATTAATATATATATTATTATATAGGAATATTAAAATAGGATAATGATTTGGTATTACGGTGGCGCGGGCTCGTTGGGCCGAAGGGCCTGTTTCCCGTGCTGTGTTGCTTAATAAAAAAAAAAAATTAATAAAATCTTCTCCCTGTGTCTGCTTAGGTTTCCTCTGGGAATTCCTGTTTCCTCTCACAATCCAAAGATATACCAGTTAGGTGGATTGGCTATGCTAAATTCTCCTTTAGCATCCCAAGATGAGCAGATTCGATGGATTAGCCATGGGAAATGTGTGGGGCTATGGGGTTAAAGTGGGGAAGAGGACATGGGTAAGTTACTCTGTCAGAGAGTCGGTGCAGACTTGATGGGTCAAATGGCCTCTTCCACACTATAGGGATTCTATGATGATTCTATAATTCTAACAATGTGTGTTTATGCAGCACTTTTAATGTGGTTTGAATTCAACTTGGAATTATCCAGCTTAAACTTTTCTCTCAATACCAGGTGGAAGGGTAATAGAAATGGTTGAACAGTCTCCCCTTAGTTACAGAAACTGTGGATCAAATGCCAAAACCCGTTCGTCATTCGCTGGACATTAACACTGGACTGGATTCCAACTGTCCCTCCCTCACACAAAGATGACCTCATTACTTACTGCTTGATACCTTTTGGGGCTAAAGGGATCAAGGGATATTGGGGGCGAAGGGGCGGGATCAGAATATTGGATTTGATGATCAACTATGATCGTAATGAATGGAGGAGTAGGCACAAACAGCCTAATGGCTGACTCCTGCTCCTATTTTCTATCTTTCTATGCTCTTCCTCACTTCCGTGCCTGTTTCTTCTGCCATTTCTTTCATTCCATGTCAGCTTATAAGAATCCCTTCCGGTATTAACAAAAATCCACCTGTTTAGTGGCTCCATCTTTTCCTACTGTCTTGGAGTTCCCAGTTCGAACTTGTGTGTCTCCAGCCCTCCCTCGATAGTGTGCCAGAAACAGTTTCAAAATTGTGCAGAAAACTGACAGTTTCTTTAAGAGCAACAAACAATGTTTTTCACATGTGCGTGCTCTGATACCAAGAGGGATTGCTGCGTCTGCAGGAAAACACCAATTAAAATGTGCTGTGCACTGAGACAATACTGGCCTGTGTCGGTCCTCATTTGGCAGGTGTGAGTACTTCAACTCGGGAGCGATAACTGTGTGTGGTCCTGAAGGGTGAAAAGCAGATTTCCTGTTATAGATTTAAACCAACCAAACTGCTTGGACCAGAAACAATTTGAAGTTTGTCTTTTTTCTGATGATACTGGTTAGACAGTAAAAGTCAAGAGAACTCAAATACACAAAGAAACTCTTGTTGACGTTATTATCAGGCACAGCGATGGTTTCTCTTGCTGACCATGTGGTTGTCGGGCTTCCTACATAATGAGAACATCACTTTACCAAATCTCAGTGAGTTTCCAGAGAATTGAAGTTTATTTATTAGTGTCACTAGTAGGCTTACATTAATACTGCAGTGAAGTTACTGTAAAAATCCCCTAGCTGCCACTCCTGTTCAGGTACACCAAGGGAGAATGCACCTAAACAGCACTCCTTTCAGACTGTGGGAGAAAACCAGAGCACCCAGAGGAAACCCACACAGACACAGGGGGGAACGTGCAGACTCCTCATTGACAGTGACCCAAGCCAGGAATCAAATCCAGGTCCTCAGTGCTGTGAGACAGTAATACTCATCACTGTACCACCGTGCAAAAACCACTTTGGCAAGGATAAAACCACAATTCCCAAGTTTTTTTTGCACCCAATTTTTACCTTTCTTAGAAGTGAACTAACTGTTAAGAGAAGCGCTTATGCTGCTGAATAAAGTGGAATAAAAGATCATCTTAAAATGGAAGTAAGGACAATTTAATTGTGAATAATACCAACTACTTAAAAACTGGGTGGGACTGAAAGTTTGCCAGGTTTTTAACCAAGGGAACTGGATGACAAATTAAGAGTTGTCCTCTCCCTTCATATGCGTGGGTTCAGCACAGTAGTTGAATACTACTGAATTTAGGCCTCAGTTGGCTTACCTGTACTCAAACAATATTCACGTAGGGATTATTGAACTGACATTTTCAAGTGTAGTAATGCATACAAATTAAGAATTGCTAACTGGCATTTGAAAGCACCGGAACTCATTGTGATAAGCCAGCCAGGCTAAATTCCAGTCGCATTTTACAAAGAATCCCAACTCTCCTTGCAACTCTAAAATCAGAATGAGAAAAATTAGACCAAAAAGATGGCGGGTTGGGGGGGGGAACATTAGAATCCTCCCTTGTGGTAATCATCAGCTAACAGACGAAACTATGCCCTTCAGGGGCACAACTGACACTCCATCAGCCTCACGCTACAGTAAGCATAGGGCCTGACAGCTGAAGCGAGGAGGTGCAGTGAGGTCAGAACTCAATAGTCTGATTGACTATGAAGGGACAAGGGATGAAATGGACCGAAGTGTCATCCTTCAGACCATCAAACTCATGAGAGCAGACAGGTTCATCCAGCACCTCTGAGCTCTTACGTACTTTGCACTTTCTTCTTATGAAAACAATTCTTGCCCATCAATAACCCACCAGTTTGGAGCATCAATAATGACAACATAAATTTCAAGATTGCTATCATAGCTTTGGAAAAGATTTAAATGTGTATATCATAGAAAGAGCTCCAATGTAAATATTAGTATCAAGAGTTAGTTCTTAAATTCAATAAAATACTGTCATTGTAAAAAGCACCTGTGTCTTATGGTCTTAATGCTTTCATGATTTGCAAAGAATTAATGATAGACACATTCTTTAAAGTTTAAAATGTAATGTTCAGTAGAGCACAGACAGACACAGGTATGCATGGGACAATTTTAACTCCCAAAAATGAGTGAATCTACATTGGGTGATTCTTAAAAGTCTCAAACTCAACTTGCAATCATTGACCAGAAATTTAATTGGCTTTGGGTCATCGTCTATATAGTGCAAGAAACAATACTTTTCATTGTATGCTCATACATGTGACAATAATAAATCAAATCAAATCAAGTCAAATGTTGTGAATACAAGAGCAATTAGAGATTGGTACTTCGGTGGCAAGTAACTCACTCCTAACTCTCCAAAGCCTATTCACCACCTACAAGGCACTAGTTAGCAAGTTGTATGACAGCTTTTTTTCATAAGTCTTACTTCATAGCAGGTTGCGATCAAATATCAACATAACATCAAAGAGTGACACAGTAGATAACATTGCTGCCTCATAGTGCCAGGGACCCAGGTTCAATTCCAATCTTGGGTCGGTGTGCAGACATTGTCCTTGTGTCGGCATGGGTTTCCTCTGGGTGCTTCAGTTTCCTCCCACAGTCTAAAGATGTGCAGTTAGGCGGATCGTCCATGCTAAATTGCCCCTTAGTGTCCGAAGATGTGTAGGTTAGATGGTTAGCCATGGTAAATTTGTGGATTTTTGGAATAGGGTGAAGGTGAGGGCCTGTTAAGATACTTTGTCAGAGAGTTGGTGCAGACTCAATGGGCTGAATAGCTTCGTTTGCACTGTAGAAATTCTATGAAATTTAAATTAGGAAAGAATGATTCATTTTTCTGTGATCAGGAGTGCATTATCCTGAAACTTTTAACAGGATGAGTATCATATTCGCAGCCTGTGAAATGGGTGAGTGGTGGTCTGTGCTGACATCTTCCTGTGCAGTAACCAGCAGTTAATCTGACAACTCTGGCAATTGTGGGGATGAAAATCATTCTTTTCCCATCAGTACGCTGTACATTTAATACTTCATCCCCGGGGGTTTTCTTTCCTCTCCTTGTTAGTGTTCTCTTCTGTTTGATGGATATTGCTGGTTCTGTGGCCACATGCGCGCTACGAATGTCTATTGTCATGTGTTCATCAGAGTAGTGAGTGTCAGAAGCCTATTCAAACTTAGTGTGATGTGGGATGCAGGTAGGGAACAAGCTGAGCTCCAACTTGTCTGCACCCAACATCCATGTGTGTGCAGGTCACCAGCAGGGCTTAAAACAGGGGTTCTTCTCAGTATCCTCCTGTGTAATCCAGAATAAACATCACCACCTTGGAGTTATTTTAGCTGAAATCAACAGAGCACTTTCCAGAAATGGGGATCACGTCTGGTCTGTCTGGTGGAGGGATAAGATATTGTCATGAATAGAATATTGGCTAACTAACAGGAAACAGAGAGTAGGCATAAATGCGTCACTATCTAATCGGCAGGGTATGATGAATGGTGCACCACGGAGAATAGTGATGGGCCATTAACGTTTTACAATTTGTATAAATGACTTGCATGAAAGGACTGGAAGGTATGGTTGCTAATTTTGCATAATGGCACAAAGGTAATTAGGAAGATAATTTGTGAAGATGATCTAAGAAGGTTACAATAGATAGAGTTTAAGATCATGGGCAAAAATCTGGCAAATGGAGCAAGTGGACGAATGTGAAGTCACCCATGCCACCAGGAAACCCACAGCAAGGCCTACATCACTGGTGGGACCAGAGAATGGCAGGAGAATTCAGGCCTAAATATATAAAGGCAGAGATGGACAGTTTCTTGAAGAACAAACGGGTGAAACATTATCAGGGGAAGCGGGTGAGAATGTGGATTAGAGGTTAAAACAGATCAGCCCTGGTTTTACTGAATAGTGGGATAGGCTTGAGGGGCTGAGTGACCTGTTCCTCATTCATATACTCATAAACCTCAGCCATTTATATTACTCAAGGTGCGTGTTATTCAATAAGTCGCTAAGGGGCCACTGCGCATGTGCTGATCTAACACAGCAGAAATCGGCGTATGTACATTGGTTCCACATTGCTGGCCTTTCGATCACTGGCCAGCTCGATCAGTGGACAACCCCTCAAACCTTCATCACTGGCTTCCCAAACCTCCCCAGGAAAGACCAATGTTCCATCCTCCACCCCAGTCAGCCCCGATCTCCCCGACCATCCTCTCCTTCTCGACCAACCCTAACTCCTGATCCACATCCTCACTGAGAGTCCCGAATCCCCTTTCCCAGCCAGTCCTAACTCCTGATCCACATTTTTCCCTACAGTCCCAAATACCCCTCCTCTGCTATCCCCGACCCACCCCCCACTCAGATGGCCAGCTCCAATCGCCTCTTCCCTTCCTCTGCCTGCGATCCCAGTGCAAAGGGGTAGCGGGAACCCCCATAAATGGCCCCACATGCAATTTGGCCTGAGCCTTCTGGTTCCACCCCCTTGCCCAATGAGTAATGCCATGGTTCCAGGCTGGCACTGCAAAGTTGGCACTGCTCAAGCGGGATCCTCCCTTACTTTTTGGCAGAATGGCCTCTGTTTCCTCCAGTGGGATCAGTTGCCTGTTCCCCGTTAGTGGGGGGCTGTTATAAACATCACTATAATGAATCACAACTAGCGAGGGGGTAGGAAAACACTAGCTGGCCTGAAAACATCAATCCAGGGCCCATTAATCAGATGTAAAGGCCTATTTCCATATGCTAATCAACTCAGCACCGATTTTGGCTGGGAGTCTCGTAAACGTGTCCAGCAGGAAGCCCACAAAATGGCCTCCACTGATGTGTCCTGGCCCACTGCGCTATCAAGCAGTGCAACAGCTGGCAGAGTCATCCCTGTGATATTTGCAATGAGGTCTGCAATCAACGATTGATTTAACGTCAAATATGAGGCCAAACCAACCAAACGTCAACATCTGGTCTGCTTGATGAATAGTCATCCATCAAAGCAACCAGAAGGAGCTGGCTTATGCTTTCCAGATCCTTACTCTGATACCCCTGCTCCCAATCCTTCACCACTGTCAATGCCCCAATCACCACAGGATCTCCTTCCAAGATTTTCCAACTTCCCTGACTGGCCCCACATTCATCCTTGACTCCACAAGCCCCACTTTACCAATCCCATGATGATCCCTGTTCCTCTGCTGTCCCTCAGGAACTCTTCCCCTATAATCATTTCTGTCCCTAACTATGAAAAATGCCATCGCTCCTGAGCCTCCAACCATTCTCTAGCCACCCTTTGTGAGCATCCTTACTTCCCCCCATTGCATTCTACCCAATTTCCATCTCTTCTCCTTCAATTGCTCACCATCCTCCCTCACCCCCTCTCACCCCGCCAACCAACTATTACACCACTCGTTCAGGACTGGGGTCTTTTGCAGGGCCTTCCCTTTTCCATCTAAACAGTCAGGAAACATGGAAACATAGAAGATAGGTGCAGGAGTAGGCCATTCAGCCCTTCAAGCCTGCGCCACCATCAAATATGGTCATGACAGATCATCCACTCCCGTTTTCTCTCTATGCCCCTTGATCCCTTTAGCCACAAGGGCCAAAATCTGGATTTTGCCACCATGACTCCTTCCCCCCCCAATCCTACCCTACTCAAAATCCTACCTCAGTAAAATAGTGGAGCCAATGATTCAATGGTTTGAGCTTTGATTTTTGAGTTTTTGATTTGATTTATTATTGTCACATACATTGTGATACAGTGCTTCTTGTGCGCTATACAGGCAAAGCATACTGTTCATAGAGAAGGAAAGGAGAGAGTACAGGATGTAGTATTGCAGTCATAATTAGGGTATAGAGAAAGATCAGATTATGCAAGATAAGTCCATTCAAAAGTCTGACAATAGCAGGGAAGAAACTATTCATCAGTCGGTTGGTACATGAGCTCAGACTTCTGTATTTTTTTTCCCGACAGAAGAAGGTGAAAGAAGGAATGTCTGGGGTGCATGGGATACTTAATAATGCTGAGGAATACTAGGGAAAATATACAGGAAAAAAAACAGGAGTTGCATTTCAATTGCATAGATGTTTTCCTTGTCTCTATTCTACAGGCGAAAACTTTCCAAACTGGATATCCAGAAGGTTTCTTTCGTAGACATTAATGATATACAAACATGGTCTTGAGCACGGTGAAAGGATTGTTTAAAAGAAACATTTGCTTTGGCACATGCTATTTCCTAATGCATTGTTTGCAGCAAGACTAATAAAAGGAAATTCTGCTCACTATCGATGTGTTTCTATGAGGAAAGGTCCCTTATATATTATGTTCGCCATGCAATTGTGATAGTTAAGGACTGATAATGACAAAAGTTGCCATGATGTGGTTTCCTATAAACAGTAGCAAGTTCATCTGCGGCTGACTTTCATTGCATATAAATCTTCTGGGACAGACTACAATAATTCTCCCAAGTGAGTGGTGAAATGTTTTACAACAAGCAGCGTTGGAGCAAAGAATGTGAGCTATAGAGATTGCAAGGCACCAAAGATTGATATCACATTCAGACCTTGCGATGCACTCGCACTTGAGCTTTTCACTGCACTGTTCACATTTTTGGTCTTCTTTGTAATGCTCCACTTATGCCCATTTACCCTTTGCTGCAAAATTACATTCAAGTTTAATGAAACCTAGGCTGCAGAAAGTGAGTATTTTGCAAATCTGCCTATTAGTTTGTTTCTACAAGAATTACCTCAGAGTCAGTACGGAAACAGAGTGAAAGCACATCATGGTCAAACAGGAAGAAAGTGACTGAAGTGAGTGCAGTCCAGCCTCGACCACGTGTAGTAAAAGAGACATGGGAGCATGCAGTCTTTCCTGTCTTCTCAGAATGGATCGAGTGTATGACCCACAGCAAGAAAATAATTCCACGGAAAAGGCATATTTTATCCAGTCGTGGAAAAATTGCAGTTAAGACTATACTTCTAGATCAGGAAATCTGGGTGGCATGTTGGCACAGTGATTAGCCCTATTGCCTCACAGCTCCAGAGACAAATGTTCGAACCCTGACTAGGGTCACTATCTGTGTACAGTCTGCATGTTCTCCCTGTGTCCGTTCTGGGTGCTGTGCTTTTTTCCCATTGTCCCACTCAAACAGTCAACCAAGCTGGGAATCAAACCTGGGTCTGTGGCCCTGTGAGGCAGCAGTGCTAACCAAGGGGTCTCCAAGATTTTCCAGCACGCTTGCCCCAAGACCAGAAAATCCTACCCGAGGTAACAGACCTTTGTATGGTCCTGTAAACTTATTTTAAATGGAAAAGTAAATATTTTGAAAGCATATCATATAGGGGTAAATATTACTGTCCCACCCTCCATGGGAATTGGAGCAGGTAAAGGGTGGGCCAGGGAAAGATCCTTGTGGGATTTTCCAGTTTAGGGCGAGCAAGGCCAGAAAATCCCACTCATTGTCTCAAATGAAAATTTATAGGGCGGGGGTGGGGGGGAGGGTTGGGGGTGCAGTTCAAGCTGTTATTTCTGTGAAGCGTTTCTCAGTCATCACGTGATGTGGAGATCCCGGTGTTGGACTGGGGTGCGCACAGTACGAAATCTCAGATCACCAGGTTAAAGTCCAACAGATTTATTTGGAATCGGTTATTGCAGCAACATCTTTTAAGTAAAATTTGAAGTTGTTATTTGCCTAATTACAGTAACGCTTCAGAAGATTGACAGAGATCAACGGGCTGTCATGTTATGAATTCCTCTCATGAATACAGCAGTGAGTTTTACAGGCAACGGCAGTGATTGAGTACTTCACCCTTCTGGTAATTGGTCATGTCTGTCAGCAAGTGTCAGCAGAGAATTTATTGATTGGGGTTATCATAGTTGACCCTGATCCTCTCTCACACACACATTTTACCAGGATCAATAAATAATGAAACCTGATTTTTTTTTCTTTTCCCTAATCTAGGGGAGTCAGCAAAACCCCCCTCAGCTGATTATGAGCTAACTAAACATTCGTCAAGGCTTAAACTTTGACCTTGCTGACCTTTGTGACTCAGCGTCACACCGCACAGTGCATTTACTCACTGAGTCATTGGCCTTTCACCTTTATCAGAAAGCGTCCAACTTGTTGGCATCTGCTTTTATATTTTGTCTTCTTCCTCCCTCTGTGGCTTGCCTAACCCTTCATAGGGTTTGGCAGAAAGCATACTTGGGACGAGATGTTTAGGTGACACTGTTGACCTGTGTGTTTTAAAGCCATGTGACGTGTTGAAATGTTGCTGTTAATGACAGACCATGGGACGGATTTGGGCAATGCGCCTGTAACTAAATAAAGCAACTTGTCAAGGTATCTTCAATCAGATTGGAGTACCTGCGCCAAGTGCAGACACACAGTCATTTCATTCCCTTTGCGGGCAAATTCATTAAAATTCCTCTGCACGTGATTTTAACCCCTTTTCTTTAGCTATTTTTGCATTAAAGAGGCACGTGGAGAAGTTTTACTCACAGAAATTAATCTCCAATCAAGTCCAGTGCTTCCAAAAACAGAATGAAAGACATGGCTCGGGGATTTCTGGATGCTCTCAGCCCACTGCCAGAAAATTTCACCTGAGGTGGCACAGTGGTTAGCACTGCTGCCTCACAGCGCCAGGGACCCGGTTTGGGTCACTGTCTATGTGCAGTTTGCACATTCTCCCATGCCTGCATAGATTTCCTCTGTGGCTCTGATTTCTTCCCACATTCCAAAGATGTGCGAGTTAAGTTGATTGGCCATGCTGAATTGCCCCAATGTCAGGGGGTTAGTAGGGTAAATATGTAGAGTTGTGGGGATAAGACCTGGGTGGGATTGTGGTTGGTGTCATCTCGATGGGCCGAATGGCTTCCTTCTGCACGATAGGGACATTTGCCTGGTCAGTGTGCCACCCAGTGCGATTCTTGTAGTGGGCAGGATGGATAAACTCCCCCCACAAAGGTAAATTTTCTAGTCCTGCCTGGCAGGAGGGACAAAAAATTTGACAGACCATAGAAAGGTCTATTCATCTTAGGGTTGAATTTCCAGTCCCAGGGCGGACAAGGCCAGAAAAACCCACCCCAAATCAAAATCCCACTTTTACTTCAGCCTACTTAGCAGGAATGATACAGGAAGGAAGGGGTTAAAACAGCAGCAGGACAGGAGAGGATGCTGCAATGCTGCAGGAGGCTTCTCATATGAGGCAAGTGGGAGTGACAGGATGGGGAAATAATTAAAACGTGAAAGCTGCGGCACACTAATGCCATCTGCAAAGCAGCCAGTTTTAATTGAAAATTCGGGCCCACCAGCACAGTGCCAAACCTGGCAGAAAGCTGGTGGAAGGCAGCATTTGAGTAACCAGCAGAGGCAGAGGTCAATTGCTGCCTGTTTATTTGATTTTTATCCAGATACTTTGTGGGGCAGGGAGAAAAGCAGTGATCCTCCAGCCCAACCTCTCATACCACCCCCCATCCCCGTCAAAGAATCCTTGAGCCCTTTCAGCCCTGGCATCCACTTTCCCCCTCACCAGCAGTAGGGAGTGATCTCACTATTGTGCCATGCCACAGATTTTTTGATTTGATTTATTATTGTCATGTGTATTTAACATAAAAACTATTGTTTCTTGTGCGCTATGCAGACAAAGCATACCAATCATAGAGAAGGAAACGAGACAGTGCAAAATGTGGTGTTACAGTCATAGCTAGGGTGTAGAGAAAGATCAACTTAATGCGAGATAGATCCATTGAAAAATCTGACGGCAGCAGGGAAGAAGCTGTTCTTGAGTCAGCTGGTATGTGTCCTCAGACTTCTGTATCTTTTTCCCTGATGGAAGAAGGTGGAAGAGAGAATGTCTGGAGTACGGGGGATCTTTAATTATGCTGACTGCTTTGCCAAGGCAGTGGGAATTGTAGACAGAGTTAATGGATGGAAGGCTGGTTTGCGTGATGGATTGGACTACATTCACATTCTTTTGTAATTCCTTGTGGTCTTGGGCAGAGCTGGAGCTACACCAAGCTATGATATAACCAGAAAGAATGCTTTTTAAGAACATAAGAACATAAGAAATAGGAGCAGGCATAGCCCATCTAGCCCCTCGAGCCTGCCCTGCCATTCAATAAGGTCATGGCTGATCTGAAGTGGTTCAGTTCCACTTTCCTGCTTTTTCCCCATAACCCTTAATTTCCTCTTCTATCAGAAATCTATCTACCCATAACTTAAATATATTCAGTGAGGAAGCCTCCACCACTTCAACAGGCAGAGAATTCCAAAGATTCACCATCCTTTGAGTGAAGAATTTCCTTCTCAACTCCAACCTAAACTGTCTCCCCCGCCTTATTTTGAGGCTGTGCCCTCTAGTCCTGCTATCTTTTCTAAGCGAGAAGAATGTCTCTACCTCTACCCTATCCATCCCCTTCATTATCTTATATGTCTCTATAAGATCCTCCCTTAGCCTTCTAAACTCCAACAAATACAAACCTAGTCTACTCAATCTCTCCTCATAGGCTAAACCCCCCATCTCCGGTATCAGCCTAGAGAACCTTCTCTGCGCTCCTTCCAAGGCCAATATATCCTTCTGCAAATGTGGTGGTCAAAACTGCACACAGTACTCCAGCTGCGGCCTCACCAGCACCCTATACAGCTACAGCAAGACCTCCCTGCTTTTATATTCTATCCCCCTCGCTATAAAGGCTAACATTCCATTCACCTTCTTGATCGCCTGCTGCACCTGCAGACTGGGTTTTTGTGATTCATGCACAAGGAGCCCCAGGTCCCTCTGTACTGTCACATGCTGCAGCTTTTTACCTTTTAAATAATAATCCCTCCTACTATTATTTCCCCAAAATGGATGACCTCACACTTGCTAACATTATATTTCATCTGCCAGGTCCTCACTCACTCACTCAGCCTATCCAGATCTCTCTGCAGACTTTCCACACCCTCCACGCAATTTGCTTTTCCATTCATCTTCATGTCATCAACAAATTTCGTTACCCTGCACTCAGCCCCTTCCTCCAGATCATCTATGTATACGGTAAACAGTTGAGGCCCCAGCGCCAATTCCTGGGGCACTCCACTAGTCATCAGCTGCCAACCAGAATAGCACACATTGATTTCTACTTTCTGCTTCCTATTAGACAACCAATCCTCTATCCACGCCTTACAGCCAACTCCTTGCACCCTAACCTTTTGTAGTAACCTTTTGTGAGGCACCTTATCAAATGCCTTCTGGAAATCTAAAAACACCACCTCCACCAGTTCCCTTCTGTGTACTGCACTAGTCACATACCCATAGAAATCCAATAAATTTGTCAAACATGATTTCCCAATTTTTCCCCACGATTTTTGTGGTATATCTGTAAAAGTTGGTGAGAGTCATAGCTGACATGCCAAATTTCCTTAGTTTTCTGAGAAACTCATGAAGTCATAGAGGATTACAGCATGGAAACAGACCCTTTGGCCCAACTTGTCCATGCTGCCCTTTTTTTAAAACCCCTAAGCTTATCCTAATTGCTGCATTTGGCCCATATCCCTCTATACCTGATCGAAACATATAAGATGATTAGAGGTTTCGATAGGGTGGACAGTGATAGCCTTTTTCCTAGGATGGAAAAAGCTAGCACGAGGGGACACAGCTTTAAATTAAGGGGTGATAGTTATAGGACGGATATCAGAGGTAGGTTCTTTACCCAAAGGGTGGTTCGGGAGTGGAATGCCCTGCCTGCAGCAGTTGTAGATGCGCCAAGTTTGGTGGCGTTTAAGAGGTTAGTTGATAAGTATATGGAAGAGAAGGGAATGGTTTAGTTTGGAGGGGCATTGCTTTTTATATTGGTCGGCGCAACATCGAAGGCCGAAGGGCCTGTTCTATGCTGTAATGTTCTATGTTCTATATTCTATATCCATCGTACCCATATAACTATCTAAATGCGTTTTAAAAGACAAAATTGTACCCGCCTCTACTACTAACTCTGGCAGTATGTTCCAGACACTCACCACCTCTGAGTGAAAAAGTTGCCCCTCTGGATATTTTTGTATCTCTCTCCTCTCACCTTAAACCCAAGCCCTCTAATTTTAGACTCCACCACATTTGAAAAACTATATTGCATATCTAGCTGATCTGTGCCCCTCGTTATTTTACAGACCTCTATAAGATCACCCCTCAGCCTTCTATGCTCCAGAAAAAAAAGTCCAATTCTATCCAGCCTCTCCTTATAACTCAAACCATCAAGTCCCAGTAGCATCATAATAAATCTTTTCTGCACTCTTTCCCATTTCATAATATCCTTTCTGTGACTGGGTGACCAGAACTGCACATAGTATTCCAAATGTGGTCTTACCAATGTTTTGTACAACTCCAACAAGACGTCCCAACTCCTGTATTCAATATTCTGACCTATGAAACCAAACATGTTGAATGCCTTCTTCATCACTCTGTCCACCTGTGACTCCACTTTCGAGGAACTATGAACATGTACCCCTAGATCTCTTTGTTCTGTAACTCATCCCAACATCTTGCCATTAACTGAGTAAGTCCTACCCTGATTCAATCTACCAAAATGTATCACCTTGCATTTATCTAAATTAAACTTCATCTGCCATTTGTCAACCCACTGGCCCAATTGATCAAGATCCTGTTGCAATCAGAGGTAACTTTCTTCACTGCCCACTATGCCACCAATCTTGGTGTCATCTGCAAACCATCCAATAGATGAAATAAGCCAGTAAGATTGTGAGAGAGCCGAGAAATCAGGTTCACGCCTGATTTCCTTCTGCGATCTTTCTGGCACCAGATAATTGGTGAGATCAGCCCGCTGATACCATTTAAACATTATTAGTGAGCCTGGGACACTATCATCTTGGCTCAATTGCCTGTGTGATTTCACCAGGGGTGCTGGGAGGGGTTTAGTTGTGTGGTGACAACCATTCCGAGCTGGGGATACGGTGCCGATTGTTTTAGGCAAAGCGCTGGTGATGATTGGTTTGGGTGGTGTTGAAACCTGTACATGCTCTGTTGCCCCCTCTGCTTGCTATTAGCTGGCTTTCAGATGATTTAAGCTGTGTCCACTCTGCCTCTTGGCAGATTTCAAGTTTTGCCTCTTTTTTTGGTCCACTAAGTTAGGTCAGATTTGATTCTTAGGTCACCCAAAAGAAAAGGGAGTGAATTTCTCCCATTTTCACGCCCGTTTAGCACTTAGATTTTCTTTGGCAAGATCGCACCCCCCCACCACCCCCCAGACTTTGGTGGGCCCCATTTACTAGTAGTGCTGATCTCAAGCCAGGGAATGTTCCTTTGTGTCTCTGGTGGCATCAGCTCGATTTCCTGCTCCCACCCACTTGTTCTGATTTCATTCCCACCAGCTTTGGCTGGGAAGCAATACAGCTGAGTGAGGCCCGGCGGTTAAAATAGCCCAGTCAGCCATTCCACGGACTCCCCATCCGCACCCCAGCTTAAAGTCCGGGGCGATATATATATTTTTTGTCCTTGTCTACAACGGACAGAGAGCAATGAAAAAAAACAAACGATCTTTTCTTTCGTAAATAGTTTTTAGAATGAGGCATGATTCTCCTCGCGACTGTGGACAATTTGAAGAAATTAGATTAAATTACAGGGATTTTCACTTTAACAGCCAGAGCGCAGTTTGAAGCCTCTTAGAATCTGCATAGATCTGCTAGAAAATTCTCACAGCTGTTCACATTTTTTTCGTGCCTTCTGCCAGGGCCTCAAATGTATGTTTCTGAATGTAGAATGTGGCAGATTCTACACAGCCGAGAGACAATGGAAGCCAAACATATATAATAATCACTTTCTCTGTGTCTCACTCACCAGCGAAAAGTGACACTCAGAGTGATATATTATTGTGTAAAAAGGACAAGGGGTAAATTGCAGCATGAACTCCTCATTCACTGAGGATGTGCCAAAAACATGTATCAATAAATTACTGTTGTGAAAGAATGTTGCTTTCCTCCCAGAGGACAATAATGGCAATTCAGCAACAAGCAGTCAGAGTGATTTAATGACTTAGGCCTTCATTTCTCATTTTATTTCGGGAACGTTTTATAATCTCAGGGTTCTACAGTAGCAGCTGTTGCATAGGCTAGTGTTTTGGAGTTTATTCAAAGTACGGTGTACAGTGAATCAGGTCAAAGACCCCAACACTAATGAATGTGGACAGTTCAGCCAAGCCAATAGCGGGTCAACGATTTATGCCAACTGTTTGGCACAGGAAACAGGGTAGGAAAAATGGCTTCGGTTGAGGCCGGAATAACAAATGATGTTGCATATTTCATGTAAAGCAACAATACTTATGTGTCTTAGAAAGGCCTCCACAATCCAAAAGAACAAACTAGCCAAAGCTCATCTTATTTTTCACTGCTCAATCAGGATCATTGTTGCCAATGTGTGCTTTTGCCAATTGAAAAAGCATTTTCACTGAAATGCACATCTGTTCTTCGCAAATCTGCACTCAATCGTAGTAAAGTCCTGTACTGACATAAACTTAAACTTCTGCACAATCTTAAGTTTATTCATTAGTGTCACAAATAGTCTTGCATTAGCATTGCAATGAAGTTACTGTGAAAATACCCCTAGTTATCACATTCTGGTGCCTGTTTGGGTTCACTAAGGGAGAATTTAGCATGGCCAATGCACCTAATCCCTACATTTTTGGATTTTGGCAGGCAAACATGGGAGAAATGCGCAGACTCCACACAGACAGCAAATCAAGGCTGGAATTGAACCCAGGACCCTAGACCATGCCCATCATTTCTCTGACTGTCGTTGAATTCATCAAAACCATAAAATATAAATAGCAATCCTTCTGGATTTTTCCTGAGCTCTCCAAGAATGTTGCATATGTAAGGATATAAAGTTAGTCGAAGATTCCTCAAGTTAAGTTTACAATTAATACTGTTCAAATCCCGAAACTTAAACCTGAAAACAAATTGAATGTTTGGATATATTTTCCCAATGGTCCAGTCATAAACAATTATGTGGCACCATCGAGAAGTAACAGTGCAGTGGGATTAAATTTAAATGCATATAACAAAATAAGAAAGTTAGAAATTCAAGTTCCTTGACAGCATCTTCCAAACCCAGAATGTCTAACCACTGTGACACTGTGCTGCTCTGCATTAGTATAGATTTTAGCTTAGATAGATAGTTTTTTATTCACTATCTATTGACAGGCTCCCCAGTCCCTAACAACACGCAAACATACACCCATACCAATTTTAAACACTTGTTTTAAGTCTCCCTTTCACCTCATTGCTCTAAGGAATCAAAAATATCAGCATCACCAATCTCTCCCCATTACTGGTATCAAACCAGTCAATCCCCTCATCAGTCTTCTGGTGCCCAGACCTGTACACGTTACTCCAGCTGGTGTCAAACCAGTAACGGTTTCTTTTTTTGTTTTTGCGTTCAACGTCCCTGTTTAAAAATTCAAATATCCCATATGCTTTCATTCATAAGTGCGTTATTAACTTGTCTTGAATATCTTAAAGGGCTTATGAAAGTGCTCTCCAGCTCTACTTTGCACCTTTCAACATAGAACCATTTAGATCATACAGGGTCTGCATATCTAGCTTCTCCCAAAGTGCATCACTTCACATTTATCCACCTTAAATTATATCTGCCATGTGATTATCAACATCATTAATCTGCTTCTATCCACTGAAGCCTGTAGTATTCTGTGTTATAATGTCATCAACCATAACATTGGAATCTGTTTTAATGTAATCAATGGTTATATTAAACCAGTTGACCTGATAGAGAATGTAACCAATGGCAAAATGATGTTATAGTCAGCTGACCAGCTAACCCAGTATAATACAAAGCAGATGGGGAGCTTCTGTGGCTCAGATTGTGGTCTGAATGATGGTGTAATGAAATGGTCATGTCTTCACAGAGAAGATTATTACTTCAATGGGTGTAAATTGAGAGAGAAGGATACTGAATGAGACCTTGGTGTCCTTGTACATCAGTTGCTAGCAGTAAGCATCCAGGTACAGCTGGCAGTAAAGAAGGCAAATAGTATATTGGCTTTCACAGTGAGAGAATTTGAATACAGGGATAGAGATAGGGATGTTTTGCTGCAATTGTATAGGACATTCGTGAAGCCACATCTGGAGTATCGTGTGCAGTTTTGGTATCCTTATCTGAGGAAGGATGTCCTTGCTAAAGAGGGAGAAGCTTTACTATGCTGATTCCTGGGATGGCAGTTCTGCGTATGAGGAGAGACTAAGTTGATTAAGATAATATTCACTAGAGTTCAGAAGAGTGAGAGGGGATCTCATAGAAACTTATAAAATTTTAATAGAATAAATTCAGAAAGAATGTTCCCAATGGTAAGGAAGTCCAGAAGTAGGGGTCATGGTTTGATGATAAGGAATAAACTTTTAAAATTGAAGGAAGGAAGGAAAACTTTTTTCATCCAGAGAGTGGTAAACACATGGAATTCACTACCACAGAAAGTAACTGAGGCCAAAATGTTGCCTGATTTCAGGAAGAAATTATATATAGCTTTAGAGGTAAAGGGATATGGGGGGACTGGCGGGGGAAGAGCAATCAGGACATTGAATTTGATGATCAGCCATTATCAAAGTGGTGGAACAGACTCGAAGGGCTGAATAGCCTACTCCTGCTTCTAATTTCTATGTAAAGCTTTTTGTTTGATTTACCTTCTGAAATTAGTGATTTTGTTGCTTGCAAGTAAAGATCATTGCTTCCTGATAAGCATTCTACTCTATTTATTATGTTGCCAAATTTTGTATCATCCATGCTTTGAAGTGGTGCTTGCTACACCTAAACTCATGTCACTCCTACATAATAAAAAAAACATGGTCCCAATACTAATTCCTGAGCGACTCTATTGCACTTTTGTTCCAATCAGAAAAAAAATCCTTTCATCACTTCTGTATAGATGCCATGGTTGCCTTTATTTCAAAGTTACTATTTGCTACCCACTAGTTGTTACTTGTACCCAACTTACCAGTATCTGTCACATATCATGTAGGGAGGCAGTGGTACAGTGGTATTATCACTGGACTGTTATTCTAGTCACCCAGGATAATACTCTGGGAGACCTGGTTCAAATCCCAAGATGCAGATTTTTGAATTCAATAAAAATCTGGAATTAGAAGTCTAACGACGACCATGAAATCATTATTGGTTTTTGTAAAAACCTGTTTGGTTCACTAATGTCCTTTTTAAGGAAGGAAATCTGTCATCCTTATCTGATCTGGCCTACATGTGATTTCCACATCAACAGCAATGTGATTGACTCTTACTTATCCTTAGATGCTGACCCAGCTAGCAATGCCCCACACCCCAATAATGAATTTTTAAGAAGTATTTTAGACATTGCTTAATCCACTCGGTGAAGGACTGGTCAGAGGGTACTTTGGAATAGTTAGGAGTATTCCAGTAACAGTCAGATGACAAAGGTATGAATGAGTGTCTCTGCAGCTGAAGAGATGAGGCAGAAGCAGAGTTGGGCAATGTTACAGGGGTGGAAGTGAGTGGTATAGTGATATCTGTCTCTGGGTCAAACATTGTGAGCAATCCAGCTCAGCCTCAAACTGTTGCCAGTGAGAGACTTAGAATGGAATTTTCTTATCCCACTTACCAAAGGAATCATGGTGGGCAGGGGGCAGATCATGCAAAGGTCTGTTGACTTCGGGCAGGATTTGCTGGTCTTGGAGCAAGTGTGACTGGAAAATCCCAACCTTAGTGTCAGTTGTTACAGAACAGAGGGCAAGATGTTCTGGCTGTGCTCATCCCAAAACCAGAAAATTCCACCCGAGGTCAATGGATAGTTGCACAATCCGCATCCCCCATCCTGGGCAAGCAGGATGGGAAAATTCCCCCAGTTTTTAACAGGGACTGAAGGCAACGGTTTAATTCAACTTCCTAATACTTAGTTGCAGCAACTTTCTGCTTACCCAAAACTGTTGGACAATCAGTCCATCAAGTTAGAGAAAGTCAAGGAGTCACAAGGTGTGACGGTGACATCAGCACTAAGTGCAACTTGACACAGTTCTTTTGAGAGGATATCACCAATGATTACAGATGAGAAATAGGAAGAGGCCAAGGATAGATCCTCAGAATATACCAGAGGTAATGATATGGGACCAGGCAGAGAATCCATAATAAGTGAGTCTACAACTGCAACTGGATAAAGAAAGGCATGAGCAGCCCACTCAGTGGAAAGTGATAGTTTGATCAGATATCTCAAAAGCACAGAAAAGTTAAGAAGATGAGGAGGGCTAGATTACGTTTGTTCCAGTCACATAGGACATCATTTATGACTACGCTAAGAGCCATTTTGCCACAGTTTAAAGAGTGAAAACAGTTTGGAGGATTTAGACAGAGTCTGAGAAAGATGGACAGAGATTTCAGAGGTGACAACATGCTTATGGACTCTGCAGATAGAAGGAAGTTTGGAGGTGAGACAGCAGTTTGCAAGGAGAGAGAGTTGGTGATTGGTTTTTTTTGAGGAGAGGGAAAATGGCTCCAGATTCAGAGAGAAAAGCAGAGAGAGGAGAGAGAGCTTTACTAATATCAGTGGGCTCATTAGCAAAATCATCAATCAATAACAACTCCCATTCTATTCCAAATTTGAAGTATCTGACCAAACGCACTTTACCATAACACAGTCACTTCCTGGCCACAACAAATTCACAAATGCATTGCCTTCCCTACTTTGATAAATATGTTTTCGGTGACAGCAAGAAATGATCATATTGTGACTGGACTAGTAATCCAGAGAAATAGGGGACTTGGCTTCAAATCCCACCATGGCAGATGGTGAAATTTGAATTTGATAAAAATCTGGAATTAAGATGACCATGACACTCTTGTTGATTGTTGTTAAAGCGCATCTGGTTCACTAATGTCTTTCAGGGAAAGAAATCTGTCGTCCTTACTTGATCTGGCCTACATGTGACTCCTGAACTAAAGTTATATGGTTGATTCTAAAATGCCCTCTGAAATGAAGGGTAGTCAGGGATGGGCTATAACTGCTGGCTCAGCCAGTGTTGCCCACATCCTGTAAAAATGAAGAGAAATTGCCATTTGTAGTATTGCTTATAGAAAAAATGTCCACAATATAGTCCCTCGAAGGGACAAAAATCAAGAGCACTCTGAGAACCAGCAAAACCTCTGCCAAAAGGGTTAAGTTAATTGAACTTAGTGCTTCTTTGCACCACCCTTCCCCGCAACCAGTCGGCCCCCATTTTGCTCTCTCTCTCTCTGTATCTAGTTACTAATATTCTCTTAGTTCTCTTAGCCAAGATACAGGAGGGAAAGCCAATATATTTATGTGTTAAGTAAGTAAAGATTCCATGGCAATTATGAAAAGTTACTTGACATTAATAGAATACAAATGAATAAATATACCAGCAAAGCCAAGATGTCTTTGCTGCTGAGTGGAACATTTACAGAGAGCATGTAAAAGTCATTATAATCTCCAAATGGTCCGAACCTTGTCGTTAGTTTGATTTATACAAGCACACGCTTTCTGAATGAATCTCCAGACCGGTGACAATTCTGTTCAAATGTTAATCTCCTTCCGTGCTCTCATGGATGTCACTGTTCCTTCTACAACCTAAGAGCTTCTGTTTTGTGGTTTTACCCCTTCCCCTCCCCACCCATTCTCTCCCAGCCCCACCTCCCCCACTTCACGTCCTCCACTCCCTAAGATTCTCCTGCCAAAAGAGGATTCAAGCTTTCACAGAACATCTGGCTATTTGTTAGGTTCGAAAAGGGAAGAGTTTGCCATAAATATTCATTACTCCTTTTCAGTAAATAACACAGACAAGTTAGGTACCATTCTAGTTTGGTTGGGCACTGCACTACTTCCTTGTACATCAGCCATTGTGTTTGTTCAGTTTGAAGCTGGAAGAACCAAGCTTTTACTGTGTAATTTTTTTCTGGTTTAATTTTGTAAATCAAGGATGAGAAATTTTTAATAAATTGAAAAATTATCATTTTATGAATTGCTGCCTGAGTTACTTGATTTTGATTTGATTTATTATTGTCACTCATGTTTTGGTATATAGTGAAAAGCATTATTTCTTGCGCAGTATACAAACAAAGCATACCGTTCATAGAGAAGGAATGGAGAGAGTGTGGAATCTAGTGTTAGAGTCATGGCTAGGATATAGAGAAAGCTCAGCTTAATCTGAGGTCGGTCCATATGCTCATAAGATGTAGGAGCAGAATTAGGCCCTTTGGCCCATCAGGTCCACTCCACCATTCGATCATGGCTGATAGGCTTCCCATCCCCATTTTTCTGCCTTCTACCCATAACCCTTCAACCCATCACCAATTAAAAATCTATCCAACTCCTTCTTAAATTTACTCACTATCCCAGATTCCACTGCACTTGAGGGTAACAAATTCCACAGATTCACAAGCCTTTGAGAGAAATAGTTTCTCCTCAACTCTGTTTTAAATTTGGTAACCCTGATCCTAAAACTATGACCTCTCATCCTATGATGCCCCACCAGTGGAAGCACTCACTCCACATCTACTTTATTCATACCTTTTATCATCTTCTATACTTCAATTTAATCTCCCCTCATTCTTCTAAATTCCAGAGACTGTAGGCCTAAACTGTTCAATCTCTCTTCATATGACAAACTCCTCATCTCTGGAACCAATCTAATGCTGCTACATCTTTCCTCAAATGAAGAGACCAAAACTGTGCACAATATTCCATGTGCGGCCTTATCAATCCCTTGTATAGTTGCAACAATATATCATTAGATTTATATTCTATCCCTTTAGCTATAAATTCCAACATGTACCTGCATGCTAGTTTTTTGTGAGTCATGAATGAGGACACCTAGATCCTCCTACACTGAATCACCCCAAGGTCCCTCCCCATTTAGACAATAAGTCACCTTCCCATTTTTCTGACCAAAATGAAAGATCCATTCAAAAGTCTGATAGCAGCAAGGAAGAAACTGTTCTTGAGTTGATTGGTGCATGTTCTCAGACTTTTCCATCTTTTTTCTGATGGAAGAAGGTGGAAGAGAATATGTCTGGAATGAGTGCACGGAATGAGGATTGTGTGCAGGAGAAATACCACTTGTTCCACATGACTTGTTCCTATAAAACTTTTCCTGTTTCCACGGAAGTTGGTTGTAACAAAAACAGAAAACAAAAGGTCATCCGGTCTTGAAACATTTGCTCTATTCTCTCCCCATAGCTGCTGTCAGACCTGCGGAGATTTTCAAGCATTTCCTGTTTTTGTTTCAGACTCCAGCATCCACAGTAATTTGCTTTTGTCTTACTGTTTAACTCATTGCCAATTGGTTTGGAGGCAGACTGGGAGCAAAATTTGAGAGTTTTGTGTCAGGTCGACTCCCAGACATGATTCTAACTTAACCTGGCAGCGACAGGAAGCCAATGAGGCCAATTGAGTGGCCCAGGGGACAAGTTATTAGTGTCACAGTGAACTTCCCAGTGTAAGCCTGGTTGCCCATAGAATCAGGAGACTGGCACCAGCTCCCAGTGACAGGTGGAGGGACCACTGAGGCCCTCATGTCTGTCCACATGAACGTATTGCAAAAATGGTGCAATGGCTGCAGTCTTTGCCATAAGCCTTCCTGTGCAGAGGTTGTGCCTCCACACTAGTTGCCCTTCAAACTGCAGACCTTCCATCTTTTTATCATCTGTTATTCAGACATTACTGGAAAGAACTAGTAGAGGTGGGCATTGTAACTCTCTGTTCCCATCTCTCCCAGTGGCTCCATGCTTCTCCCCTGAACTGGGTTGGTGTTTTCACAGCAATATTTATTATTACTTGCTTATTCATTGCTTTTAATCCCGGATATATCGGTCCAAAAATCATTTTAACCTTGCTGTATTTTAGAACTGTAAAATAATTTGGAGTATGAAAGGCTAGCTGATGGGATGTGCTGGTGTATAACATGGATGATGTTGATGTATCACTGACATCAGTGAGTGGATAGGAGGTAGTGGCCTTGAATCAGAGTTGAAACTTTTCAAACCTTTAGCATCTGACCCATCCCCAGCGTACCCTGTATTTTGTGGGGGCTGGGAGAGGGTGAATGGTTGGTGAGAGGGGGCAGGTAGGGGCTTTGGGGAGTGGAGAAGGAAAGGTGTGCAGTTAAAATTAACCCAAAGTAACTTGAGGAACAGCTGACTAAGTACATGATGGAAACGGAAAGCGTCAACAATGGAACATATGAGCAGAGAAAGCTGAGAATATGGACAGTGAAAGGTGCTGCTTTCTAGTTTCCTATGGACAAGATGTTATTTCAAAGAACAAAGAGAAGTACAGCACAGGAACAGAACCTTCGACCCATCAAGCCTTTGTCGATCATGATGCCTAAACTTACCTAGCCCATATCTTTCCATTCCCATCCTGTTCATGTATTCATCTTGATGCCCCTTAAATGCCGCTATCATAACTGCTCCTACCACCTCCACAGCGCATTCCAGACACTCACCACTTTCTATGTTAAAAACTTGCCTTGCACATTTCCTCTAAACTTTTCCCCATGCACATTAAACCTATGTCCCCTAGTATGTTACTTTCCTACCCCAGGATTCAGATGGATTGCTTCTTTTTATGAAAGAACGCGAAATGGATTTTAAGGTTTATTTATTAGTGTCACAAGTAGGCTTACACTAACACCGCAATAAAAATCCCCTGGTTGCTACACTCCGGCACCTGTTCAGGTGCATTCAGGGAGGATGTAGCATGGCTAATGTACCTAACTAGCACAACTTTTGGACTATGAGAAGAAAGCAGAGCACCCAGAGGAAACCCACGCAGACATGGGGAGAATGCGTAGATTCTGCACTGACAGTGGCCCAAGTTGGGAATCAAAACCAGGTCCCTGTCACTGTAAGGCAGCAGTGCTAACCACTGTGTCACCCCAATGACTGAGTAAGCAACACCTGAACTGGGTTTTTGTTTTCACGGCAATATTTATTATTACTTGCTTATTCATTGTTTTTAATCTTGGATATATTGGTCCAAAAATCATTTTAACCTTGCTGTATATTTGAACTGTAAAATAATTTGGAGTATGTTAGGTTAACTGATGGGATGTGCTGGTGTATGACATGGATGATGATGTATCACTGACATCAGTCAGTCATGTGTTTGACCTCTAAGCGAGAGAGCTTGGAATCATGCCTGGGAGAAACATGCTTGTTCTGTAATCTGTTTACATGGAATACTAATAAACAAATTTTAAGCTGATACCAGAGTCTGTCTACAGTCAGCCTAAGAACCAAGTCCCACGCCTGAAGACCAAAACAGAAGGAAATTCTCAGAACTCAATTGAAAATTAGAAAAGGTTATTCAACCTAACAAAGCTTGGCCTTCTAGTAATCTAATTCTTTTGTCTTAGCATCTGACTCTGAATGACCCAAATACTTTTATATCCATTACCTCTTCTTACATAATGGCATGGTGGTACAATATTTAGCACAATATTTAGGACTCGGATTCAATTCTGGTGTCGGGTGACTGTCTATATGGAGTTTACACACTCTCTCCATATCTGTGTGGGTTTACTCTGGATGCTCCAGTTTCCTCCCAGAGTCCAAATATGTGCAGGTTAGATTGATTGGCCGTGACAAATTGACTCTTAATGTCAGGGTGATTAGGGGGGTTAAATACATGGAGTTACAGTGATGGGACAAGATCTGGGTGGAATTGTTGTCGGTGCAGGCTCAACTGGCCAAATGGCCTCCTTCTGCACTGTAGATTCTGTGATAACATTCCATGGCTGGCATGATGTTCTCGAGCACCTTTTTCCTGGAAATATTTCACATCTTACCATTATCATACTTGTAATAAACTTAACAGGAGCTTAGCTCAGCAAAAGTATCTTTGATTTGATTTATTATTGTCACGTATTAGTTTACAGTGAAAAGTATTGTTTCTTATACAGACCCGTTCATAGAGAAGGAAAGCAGAGATTACTGAATGTGGTGTCTCAGTCATAGCTAGGGTGTAGAGAAAGATCAACTTAATACAAGGTAGGTCCATTCAAAAGTCTGATGAAAACAGGGAAGAAGCTGTTCTTAAGTCAGTTGGGATGTGTCCTCAGGATTTTGTATCTTTTTCCCAACTGAAGAAGGTGGAAGAGAGAATGCCTGAGTGCATGGGATTATGGATTATGCAACAGATTTTATGTTTTTTTTGTAAAAGGGCTGGATCCAGCTTTGGGAATTTTTCCCACTCACTGTCTCCCCATTCAATCAGAGGTTGGCTCAACTGCACTACAGTGGAGCTAGCGGCTGCTGCAGGGAAAAGCAGCCACTGGAATTCCAGAATCACAGAGCGACCCAGGCCATGGTAAGTAGTGGGTTGTGTGGTATCCCAGGGGTATTCCAGACAAAGGTTGCAGGGAGATGAGTTCATGGTGGCATTAACAACTTGGGGAGCTAGCTCTCAGTGGATTCCCTCTCCTGATATCTAATCCCTCATTCAGACACCGAGTGGGGGTCTTCCCCCTTCCTGTCCACCATGGGAATTGTAGTGGCAGGGCATGAACCATGCAAGATCTGTTTACCTTGGGTGGGATTTTCTGGCATTAGGGCAAGTATGGCCAGAAAATCCTAAGCCATGTTTTTGGTTGGGGGACTCTCTCCAACACTCCCCTGCCCCCAGTGGCTACATAGTTTTACCTGTGGTGTGGGCTGGATATCTGTTGACCAGCCTACCACTGGATTAGCAACAGCAGTGGCCAAAGGATGAGGCCATTATTTGACCAGTTAACCTCCTCAGTTGGCTGCCAGGCAGTAAGGTCAACATTGGATCTCTCCATTCAGGGCCAATTTCTGACAGAGGCTGAAGGGTGGCAAGCTTCCAGCTTATAAAAATCCCATCTAATTATATGTCCTTCTCATCTCTCAGCTCACCTCCAGAGAGATTCTGCCCCACGTGTATCTGTGTGTGTGTGTGTGACTGAGAGAGAGAGAGAGAAAGAAAGAGAGTCTGTCTGTGTGCTTTTGGTGTATGCGTCTTTGTATGTTTAGGAGAGTTAAACAATTAAACAAACTGTTGCCAAATGTAATGAAATCCAAGTTGACACGTCATTTGAGTAAAAATGCAGAAGGTCCACATTTATATTTGCCAAATTCAATTGTCTGTAAATTACAGCAAAATTGGAACCAAAATTCATGTTGAAGATGACTTAATTTTCCTTTTTTTACAGAGACTTTTACTGGACTCATAACCATGATGGATGTGAATGCTCGGAAATGGACTATTTTCTTTCAGAGTGAGTTTGCCAACTTTGCATCAATTAATGCCAAATTATGGCTACTCTTATACTGTGAACTCACTCCCACGAGGAATTGAGTTGAAACTAGCCAAGCTTTCATTTCCCTTTGGATCCATATAGATGTCAGAGAAGGAGACTCATCACATCAGTCTCCTGTGCATACAAACCCAGGCCTCAGAGGTAATGGTGAAAGGTGAAAGGCTAATGAAATGTCGAGTTTCCTCTTATTGATTTTCTTCATCTGACAAAGCCAGATGAAAATATCAAAAACCAACACATCGATTGCTTGAAAGATTAGTGAACAGAAAGCAATCTTTTTTCACATTATGGGTTACAGCATGAACTCTCCGACCTCACTCGCAGCTGGGATTCTCCAGTTCCGCTGCTGCGAATGGAGATTTGGCTGAATGCTAAATTCTCCGTTCTCACTGGCAGCAGTGGCGGGGTGTACAATGTTGGAGAATTCTGGTCAAAATTTTAATTAATTGCTGAGGGTATTGTGATGGTATCACACTCCTGGAAGAGGCTATCTCCTCACTAATGAGACTTGGGCCAGGCTCACAGGCAATAAAGATTGACTGAAATATTTCTATGTCTCCACTGTAACGCGAAAAAGATACCATGACAAGAATGACAGATATTTTGGTCACTGGTTGTTAATTCATAGTAACAGAGGAATGCACTTATTTACTTGATGTCTACCACTTCCACAAACATTCACTCCTTCCACTATCGACATATAGTGGCAGCCATGTGTACTGACTACAAGATACACTGCAGGAGCTCATTAAGGATCTTGAGACAGCACCTCCAAAACCCATGACCACCACCAACTAGAAGGACAATGGCAACAGATATATCAGAACACCTCCACCAAAAGAGGTAATGGAAGCAGAATCTATGGCAACGTTCAAGAAGCATCTGGATAGATACATGAATAGGCAGAGAATAGAGAGATATGGACCAAGTGGAGGCAAGGAAATATTAGAGAGGCATCTGTGTCAGCATAGACTTGGTGGAACGAAGGGCCTGTTCCTATGGTTTAGTCTTCTTTTGTTCTTTGTTCACCTGGGCATCCCCTCTCCTTGTCGCTCACCATTTTGACCTGGGACCATTTTCACTGTCACTGGGTCAAAATCCTGGAATACCTTTGGATGGCACAGTGGCATGCTAGTTGGCATTGCTGCCTCACAGTGCCAACGACCCAGTTTCAATTCTAGCCTCAGGTCACTATCTATGTGGAGTTTGCAAGGGTTTCCTCTGGGTGCTCCAGCTTCCTCCCATAGTCCAAAAAATGAGTGGGTTACATTGATTGGCCATACTAAATTGTCCTTAGTGTCAGGTGAACCAGCAAGATAAATATATGGAGTTATGGGGATAGTGCCTGGGTGTAATTGTTGTTAGTGCAGTCTCAATGGGCTGAATAGCCTGTAGGGATTCTATGGTTCTAACAGCAATCTGGATGTACCTACACACCTCAGGGGCAGCAACTGTTCAAGAAGGCAGCTCAAAACCACTTTCACAAGGGAAAATAGGCCTATCCTGCAATGCCAAAATCCCATTAAAAACAAATTCAAAAATATGTTAGCAGCAGTAATCCATTCTGATGACCCTGCTTCGCCATCCAATTAGGTCGACCTCAATGCCACTTTTCCTGTTCTATCTAATGATGTCCTTCGTATCCATCTTGAATATGGTCAATGATTGAGTTTCCACAGTTCTCCGCCATAGAGAATTGCAACGGTTCATCACCCTCTGAGTGAAGAAATTTCTCCTCATCCCCGTTTTTAATGGTCTGCCCCTTATTCTGAGACTACACTGTCAGGTTCCAGTCAGGAAAATCATCCAATCTACATCAACCTGCAAACCACCTGGAAGAATTTGGCAAGTTTCAGTGAGATCACCTCTCATCCTTCGAAACTCTAGCGAATACAGGCCCAATTTCCTCAATCTCTCTTCATAAAACAATCCTCCAATTCTGTGGTGGGTGAAGTGGTAGAATTACGGCGCATAAATTTTCCTGTGGGACAATTATAACAAGTGGGGAAATTCCTAACGACACATCCAATGCACTGACAACTTTTAAAAAGCATTTTTGTATTCTTTTCATAACGATTGCTTTTAACATTAAAATTATGAAAAGCATTTAAAGTTTCTAATGGGATCAGGTAGAAACAAAAAAACTAGAAGCAAGAGTAGGCCACTCGGCCCTTTGAACCCTTCATTCATGTTGATCATTGAATTCAATATTCTGATTGCCCCCTTTAGCCCAAGATTAAATCGAATTTCTTCTTGAAATCACATAATGTTTTGGCCTCAACTATATTTTGCGGTAGTGAAGTCCACACGTTCACCACTCTGGATGAAGAAATTTCTTCTCACCTGAGTTCTAAAACGTTTACCCTTTACATGCAGACTATGAATCCACAGTAGCACAGTAGTGAGCACTGCTGTTTCATAGCACCAGTGACCTGGGTTTGATTCCTAGTCTGGGTCACTTTTTTTCACAGCAACTTCATTGCAGTGTTAACGTTAGCCCACTTGAGACACTTTGCTAATAAATAAACTTTGTTGGTGTGAAGTTTATACATTCTGCCCGTGTCTGCGTGGGTTTCCTCTGGATGCTCCAGTTTCCTCCCACATTCTATAAGATGTACTGGTTACGTACATTCACCCAAACTGGTGCTGGACTGTGGTGACTAGGGGAATTTGACAGTATCTTCACTGCAGTGTTAATGTAAGCCTTACTTGTGACTAATAAATAAACTTTAACAGTTGAACAGTTGGGGTCCTAGCACAGACTTCTGCGGAACCCCACTAGTCACTGACTACCTATCAGAAAAAGACCCATTCATGCCAACTCTTTGCTTCCTATTTGCTAACCAACTTTCTATCCATCTCAAGACATTACCTGCAATCCCATTTGCTTTAACTTTGTATTGTAGTCCATTATATGAGATCTTGTTGAAAGCCTTCTGAAAGTCGAAATAAACCGTAGCCATATGGCTCTCCTCAGTCAACCTTATTGTTACATTCTCAAAAAATTCCAGTAGATTCACCAAGCATGATTTACCCTTTGTAAATCCATGATGACTTTGTCTAATTATACCACTGCCTTCCAAATGCTGAGTTATGAAATCCTGGACAACGGGCTTCAGCAATCTCTCCAGTACCGACATTAGGCTCGCAGATCTATAGTTCCTTGTTTTCTCTCCACCTTTTGTTTTGAATAGCGGCCTTACATTAGCCACCCTCCAATCAGTGGGAACTATTCCATAGTCCAAAGAATTTTGGAAAATAACCACCAATGGAGCTACTATTTCGAAGGCCACTTCCTTAAGCATTATGGGATTTAGATTATCAGGACCTGGGGCCGTTACCTGAACCAGCTGGGATGTTAAAACTTTAATGACCTCCAACTAGACCCCAATCCAATCCAATCTACACATTTGTGGAGAAGCAATGGGCCAGTGGTATTATCAGCAGACTATTTATCCAGAAACTCAGCTAATGTTCTCGTGTTCAAATCCCACCTTAGCTGATAGTGGAATTTGAATTCAATAAAAATATATCTGGAATTAAGAATCTACTGATGACTGTGAAACCATTGTTGATTGTCAGAAAAACTGATGTCATTTACTAATGTCCTTCAGGGAAGGAAATCTTTCTGGTCTGGCCTACATGCGATCCCCAGCAATGTGGTGAATTCTCAACTGCCTTCAGGTAACTAGGAAGGAGCAATAAACACTGGCCAGTCAGCAACGCCCATGTCCCAAGAATGAATTCTTAAAAAATTGTGTTTTGAACAGTGGCAGACTGAACTGCATGGCTCACATTTCACCACACTTTGAGATTGAATCCTGCCCGCCAGGTTGTCGGGAAGATAGGGTTGCTCTGTGGAAGAGGTAAGTGCCTTTGCAGAACTACTTCTTGGCAACACTGGGGTCATTTTAATTCCCAGTACGGCAGCAATTCACCACCTGGGCCATCACATAATCCACTATTGTGAACTCAGCACAGTGTTCCTGTGGTAGCCTTTCCCTTATTGACACTGCCGTGTAAACTTTTTACCTTTCACGCCTGGAATAGATATTTCCTATCGCAGTTGAGCCCTGCATTATAAGGAGAGTAAGCCCAAGCCAGATTGATGTTTCTGAGATCTGATGACAATTTCCTCAGTGGAGGTACCTCAATAATTAACAAATCCACAGGGCTGCAGAAGGAATCAGTGCTGTCTTGTCCAACCGATAACAGAGTTTAAGTCAACTAATTACCAATGTAACTTTTACTGCGGCAGTTAGGATGAGTGGAAGTTCTGACATCCAAATCAAACACTGACATTATGTAAAACAAGCAGTCCAAGGGACTGGGTTGTAGCGAGGAAGGAGGGCGGGGGATTAAGTCGAGAGGCTTCTGCCTATTTTCTTGCAAAGTAAATGACAAAATACTACACTCTTGTGGTAAAATACCTGATCTGTGTGGAAATTTTGATTAATGGCCTCTGGTCTGAAGCACTGACAAGCTGATATATGTGTGCCCAATGTGTAGTAAGAGGCAGGTACTTTCAATTACACCCCTGATCCTTTAGAAACCTCCCTGGTTGTAAATTTCTTAAATTGCGCGACGTCAATTAAAAAAAATAGAGAAAATTGAGATACCAGTATTCATGAAGGAATGCAATTGGCCCAGGCCCCAGATGTTTCGGGTCTCTCGTGAGTTGCCTGTAACTGGTCCAGGAAGTTTGAAGAGCATTTTGCATTGACATCATTCACTGTGAGGTGGAAAAATATTTACCATGGGAAAGATCTGGAGCCTGCGTCTAGTAATCTGGACAACCAATATATTGCAAATTTTGAGGAAGTAAATTGCCAATCCCACTCCAAAGGAAAATGGGTTCAGATTCTTACAGGGAGGCCGTCGATGAAGTTTAGCTGTCATTGTTTTAAATTAACTTGTTTGAATTCTCCCAGTTCTGTAGGAATGATCCTCTAGCCGACCGAGACACCATCGTATTCTCATGCAGATTAAGTTGTCACGGGGTTCTCTTCTGAGAAGCTGTTTCTTGTCACAGCCTTTCTGACAGGCCCCCATACCGGATTCCAGCCTGATTCATGGCTGGCTGATGTAAGACAGAGGAAGTGCAAGTCTGCTGTAATCCAAACACAGCAGAAAGCAGCATAGTACAGTGCAAATAAAAAGAAAAAGTGATATGGCCATAAGAACTCTGAAGAATTCGGAGACCATTCTCGAAGTGGTGCAGTGAAGGGAGGGAAGGGCGGAAATTGTATGTTAAAGTTAAGTTTAAAGTTTTATTTCTTTGTCACAAGTAGGCTTACATTAACACTGCAATGAAGTTACTGTGAAAATCCCTGAGTCGCCACACTCCGACGTCAATACATGAATTTAGCATGGCCAATGCACCTAATCAACACACCTTTCGGACTGTGGGACAGAACCCCAGATTCCAGAGGAAATACACACAGATACAGGAGACATGCAAACTCCACACAGACAGTGACCCAAGCCGGGAATTTAACCCAGACCTAGTGTTGCCAACCACTGTACTGCCCTTGTAACTTGTTTGGTCTTTACTGCATGGAAACTCTGAATCAAACTGTAGATTCAATTCTCTGATCTCAACAAGGGATCTCCCAGGGCCCAATTTTACCATTGCATATTTACCCCACTGGAAACTTGGTAAAGTCGGGCTTGAGGTCATTGACACAATCTGTGCCTGCATTCGTACGGATGCTCATTTTACCAAGGACCAGAAATGGCGATCTGAATCGCACCTGAAACGGGTGCAATGGCGATTTAAATACATTTGCATGCATTTAACTTGAATTAATGGGCTGTCCAGCCAACTTTACCAGCATTTCCCCCTTTACCATCATGTTCATGCATCCAGATTCAGCACAAAACAGACATGCTCGACAAAGGCCTGTTTCGGAAATTGCAGCTTCTGAAGAGTTAAGCTCAGATCTTCCGATGGCTCTATGACTCAGATCAGTGGTAGAGAGAGATGGAGGAAGCAGGTCGGATCATTCTCTAGTGGAAGAGGGAGGGAAGAGAGCAGCCTGATCATTCTCTTGTGGGGGTAGTGAGGGAGGCCAGATGAATCTCCGGTGGGGGAGGACAGGGAGGGGTTCGCTGCCATTCTGCAGGCAATTGGTTAGAGGAAGGAGGCAGAGGGTCGCAATTGTCTGGGTAGTGGGAGCGGTGGATGGATAAGGGGGTCAGTTATGTTGTGGGGGTGAGGCAATGTCTGTGGGGGCCATCACTCCTGCTTTTGGCTCCAGGACTGCTTTATCTGTTTTTTTGTGGTCTAGGAGCAATGTGACAGGGACGCATTTTTCAAAATTTTTTTCTCACTGCGCATGCACAGTTCAAAACTCTGATCGGAGTCGTAGAGTTTCAGGTGCGATAAGTCCCGCCCACAGACCTGCGACTTTTTTTCAGGCTAAATGCGTGTGGGGGCACCTCAGAACAGTTTTCCAAGTCAGATCTAAATTGCACTCAGATTCAGCAGTTAGTATCAAAATGGCAAAATCAGGCTCCCAGAAGGAAAAAACAATTTGGACCAGTATTCAGTTTTCACTGTCATCCTGTTTTAAGGTTCACGAGACCAATTCGGACCAGGATTCTTAATTCCCAGTTTTTACTTGTGTTCTGTTTTAAGGGAGACAGTGGCATAACCATACTGTCACTGTGTTAGTAATCCAGAGACCCAGGGTAATGCGCTGGAGACCTGGATTTGAAAGCCACACCATGACAGATGGTAGAATTGGAATTTAATTTAAAAAAAGAAATCTGGAATTAAGAATTTACTGATGAATCTGAAACCATAGTCGATTGTCAAAAAATCCCATCTGGTTTACTAATGTCCTTTAGGGAAGGAAATCTGCTGTCCTTAACTGGTCTGGCCTACATGTGACTCTAGATCCACAGCAATGCAGTTGAGTGTCTACTACCTTCTAAAAGGCCTCATAAGCCACTTAGGAATGGTAACTAGGGATGGGCAATAAAAACTAGCCAACCAATAACACCCATGTCCTATGAACAAATGTAAAAAAAAAATTGATTCAATAAAAATCTGAATTTCAAAGCCTAATGATGACATGAAACCATTGATTGTGGGGAAAACCCATCTGGTTCACTAATGTCCTTTAGGGAGAGAAATCTGTCGTCCATATCCAGTCTGGCCTAGATGTGACTACAGACCAATGTGGCTGACTCTCAAATGACCGCTGAAATGGATGGCAGTTAGAGATGGGCAATAAATACTTGCCCTGCCAGCAATGCCCACATCCGCTGAATGAATAAAAATAGTTCAAATCGGTATTCATTCGTTGTTTTTACAGGTATTCCATTTTAAGGTATACAAGACCAGGCCAGATCAGTATTCTTATTCACAGTTTTTACTGTTGTTCCTTAATGGGAAGAAAAGAAATAAGCAAGAAGAAACGATGTCAAGGATGAACACAATATTGTCAATCCATTTTTATAATCGTTGTTAAATGAGAAACAATGGGTAATTCTATCAAGTCACTAAGATCAGTCTGATTATTGAGCGACTTATCATCTCTACTTGCACTCAAGTTGTGAAACAGTTCATTTCAGTCCCTTTCAATAGATGAAACCAAACTGGCAATTGTCTGCCCACAGACACAGGGATAAAAATAATGGTGATATGTTGTAAATCATAAATGAAAACAAAAAATCCTCCAAATAAAGTTTCCTCCTGGTGCTCTAGTTTCCTCCCACAGTGCAAAGATGTGTGGGTTAGGTTGATTGGCCATGCTAAATTGCCCCTGATGTCAGGGGAATTAGCAGAGTAAATGAAGTTTATAGGAATAGAGTCTAGATGAGATTGAGGTCAATACAGACTCAATAGGCCAAATGACCTCCTTCTGGACTGTAATGGTTCTACACAGCAGGCTAAAAGAGAAAGGGTAAGCTTAAGATTTGGGTTCAGGTTGTGAGTAGAGTTAAGGTGGGAATGTTACATTTAGCAGGAGTTGACAGGAGCAAGGCAAGAGGAGAGAGGACAACTACAGCTAACTCGTGGCCGGATTCAATAATCTATTTGCAATATTTCCCAAAGAAGTTTTTAATTTATTGGTCAGGGCTATTCAAGCCCAATGAGAGTTTTTAGAAAGGAACAGTTATTATGTTGAGTCTACCATGCATCGTGACAAAATAATGAGATCATGTAAATAAGAACAGGCTTACTAAATTCATAAGTGTACAGGGTGGTTGTGATTTAATGGAATCAAGCTACTATGTCCATAACTGGCATTGCCAGTTCTACCAGATTGTCTTGGAGCCCCCAGGTATAAAGACGAAAATCTCCTTTATTTTGGTTACAGGGACATTTTTTTAAAAAATGTTTTTATTTGTCATTTTCTTTGAATGTTTTCATTTGTTATTGTTATGAATATTGGAGATGATGGAAAAGTGTTGATTAATTGAACAGGAATGAAACATAGAAAATAGGAGCTGGAAGAATCGGTCCTTCAAGCATGTTCCATAATTCATTACTATCATGGCAAGTCATCCAACTCAATAGCCTGATTCCACCTTTCCTCCATATCCTCTGATACCCTTCATCCCAAGAGCGATACCTAATTCCTCTTGAAAACATGTAATGTTTTGGCCTCAGCTGTTTTCTGTGATAGCGGATTCCACAGGTACCACTCTCTGGGTGAAGAAATTTCTCCTCAAGTCAGTCCTTTTATCTATGACCTCTGGTCCTGGACTCTTCCACTTTCAGGAAGATCCTTCTTGCATCTACCCTGTCTAGTCATGTTAGAATTTTATAGGTACCAATGAGATTCCTTCTCATTCTTCTGAACTCCATTAAATATAACCTTAACCAACTCAATCTCTCCTCCACCATCTCAGGCATCAGTC
The DNA here is from genome assembly GCA_024679065.1 of Sphyrna mokarran. Taxonomy (NCBI): domain Eukaryota; kingdom Metazoa; phylum Chordata; class Chondrichthyes; order Carcharhiniformes; family Carcharhinidae; genus Sphyrna; species Sphyrna mokarran. The sequence goes on from JAGIQG010000002.1 coordinate 29,487,821, forward strand.
TGATTAAGATTTGCTGCACTCCCTCTTGAACAAGAACATCCTTCCTCAGATAAGGAGCCAAAACTACATGTAATATTACTGTTGTAGTTTCCACAAGGCCCTATTTAATTGCAGCAAGACATTCTAGCCCCTGGACTCAAATCCCTTCATTATGAAGGCCAATGTACCATTTGCCTTCTTTACCACATAATGCACTGCATGCTTACTTTCAGTGAGAGCACCCAGCTCTTGTTGCAAACTCCACTGTCTTAATTTATAACCATTCAGATAATAATCTGCCTTCCTACTTTTGTTACCAAAGTGGATAACGTCACATTTAGCCATATTATACTGCATCTGCCATGCAGATGCCCACTCACTCAACTTGCTCAAATTACACAGAAGCATCTTTGCATCCTCCTCACAGCTCACCATCCCACCCAGCTATGTATCATCTGCAAGTTTAGAGATATTGCATTTAGTTCTCTCATCTAAATCATTAATATTTATTGTGCATAGCTGGGGTCCACAGACCTGGAGGTAACCCACGAGTCACTACCTGCCATTGTCTTGTGTGGAGTTTGCAAATTCTCACTATTCTCATCCTGTAAAGACTAGAATCAGCACCATGCTAGATTCATAAGCTTACCCCTCATAAGGCCAGATTTTACTGTCACGTTGCATCTATTTTGGGTGTGAAAACTTGGTAAAGTTCAGTATGAGGCGAGTAGCACAATCCGTGGCTGCCTCCATGTCTGTTACCCCTTTATCAAGGCCCGAAAATGGCTGCAATCTGGATTGCGCCCGCAACAAGCATAATGGCCATTTAAATGTATTTGCATAGATTTAAGTTGACTTAATGGGCTGTATGCCCAATATTACCGACACTCCCTTACCACCGTGTTTGCCCATCCAGAATTGGTGCAAAACAGGCATGTTCCATATATGTCCAATTTGGCATTCCATCAGTGAGGATTGGTGTAGAGGTAGATGTCAAGTGTCCAATGGCTCTCTGCATGAGATAGATGAGGATGGGAGAAGGAGTGCCGCTGTCACTCTGGTTGAGATCAGTCGGGGGCTGAAAAAGGGGTCCACTGCCACCCTGTCTGTGATCAGTGGGGGGGGGAAGGAGGGTGCATTACCACCCTGTCTGTGATCAGTAGGGGAGGGGGAGAGAGAGTCCGCTGCCACTCTGCCTGAGATCAGTGGGGAGGAAGGGGGGAAGAGGCCATGATTGGTCTGGGTGGCGGGGATGTGGATGGGATAAAGGCATCAGTAACATTGTGGGGCTGAGACAATATCTGTGGGGAATCAGGGGGAGGCGTTGTCCGACCTGGGAGTGGTGTGGCAGGAAAGCAGCATTCTATCATGTTTTTCCACGCATGCGCAGTTGGAGTTGCCAATGGGAGCTGCAGAGTTTCAGGCACGTTAAGCCGCATCCACAGGCTTGTGCAGCACGATTCAGAATCGCAGGCAGAGTGCACATGAGGGGACCTGAGAACAGGTCTAAAAGTCAGATCTGAAACACTCCCAGTTTCAAGTCAGCCCAGAACATAGAATCAAAATGGTAAAATACAGCCCAATATGCTTGCATCTCCTGACTGCATCTCCAAGGGAAGATTCTCTCCCCTCTTGGAGCTGTATCGCACACATCCAGTGGGTTCTTCTCACCAAGAGGATGCCGTGGGGAACCTGCTGTGATTCATGTCAGTGTGCCCTCATGCTGACATGGATGGACGGTGTGAGTTGGGGGAGGTAGAACTATTAGGTGTAAAGGTCTGAAAATGACATTTAAAGGTGTTCAAATGGAGATTCCAATGTTCAGTGTCAGGATGCCTGTTACATCATCCTTGACAGGCAGGAGGAAATCCATTGGAGAAATCCCGTTGGTGTATAAGTCATTTTGAGACTTTTGTGGGATTCCCCATCCTCTTGATTGTTCCTGCTCACTGAAAACGGGAGTAGAAAACAGCATTCACCACACCACCCCCTATACTTCATGGTGTTGGAGTTGCACTGGTCCTGTAAGGCCTTAAATGGATTGGTGAACAGCATGACCTATCTCCTCCATAGACACCTGTGCTCGAGCATAACTGCAGACAATGGCGAGGCGTTCAAGTCAGTGACTTTGGGCATCACGGTGGCACAGTGGTTAGCACTGCTGCCTCACAGTGCCAGGGACTCGGGTTCGATTCCTGGCTTGGGTCGTTGCCTGTGTGGAGTCTGTATGTTCTCACCGTGTCTGCATGGGGTTCCTCCGGGTGCTCCAGTTACCTCCCACAATCCAAAGATTTGCAGGTTAGTTTGATTGGCCATGCTAAATTGACCTGAGTGTCAGGGGGATTAGCAGGGTAAATATGTGGAGCTACAGGCATAGGGCCTGTGTGAGATTATGGTCAGTGCAGACTCGATGGGCCAAATGGCCTCCTTCTGCACTGTAGGCATTCTATGATGACCCCCTCCACAACCTGCTGCTGGATCTGTTAATGACCACTTTGGCCAGGCCCAGGAACAGACTCATAAGGAGATCTTCTGATTTGCCTGCTCTCTGTCTCCCACCTCCCCTCATCAGGTGGTCAAAGATCAGGAGCCTGGGGCTGAATTGCAGCCAAACATTAAGGAGCAGCTCTTTGAAATCATTAAAGAGGAGGCCGCAGCTTTGTACTACCAATAGATACATGATATACAGTCTCCTTTAGGCAGCAGAAAATGCAGGCAGCATGAGAGTCCGTGAAGCATTTTAGTCTTTATCGCACGGGGCTGCCACATGCTGCACCCTTCACACCAAATCTCTAGTGATAAAGGAGAGGACTCCTATATCAACAATCTCTCTCTGGGAGCACCCAGCATCTCCGGATGGCAGGATGGGACACTGTGACTGGTCCGAATCATTGACAAAGTTGATGAAATGAAGGGTGAACAGTAGCAGTTCATACAGGGAACCCATCGGCATGGAATGGGAATAACACAGAGGGAAGTTTCAGGAGACAGCTCAAACTATTAACTATTAATGTTAATAGTTCTCTCCCAAGCAGAGAGCTGACCTGGGAGTATATGTGCACAACTTCTTGAAGTTGGATGAACACGTTGCTAAAGTTGTGAAGAAGACATTTGGGTTCCTGGGCTTTATAAGTTGAGTCAGAGAGTGAGATTTTCCAGCTGCACTTGCTCCAAACCGGAATCTTCCATCACAGGTCAATGGACTTTTGCATGGTGTGTGTCCTGCCTGCAGGCAGCAAGTGAAAATTCTCTCTATAGAGTACAAGAGCACAGAGGTTATGATGAGCTTTTATAAAAGACTGGTTTAGCCTTAATATTGAACATCTCACTATCAAAAGGACGTGAAGGATTTGATTCGATTTGATTTAATTGATTATTGTCACGTGTATTGGGATACAGTGATAAGTATTGTTTCTTGCGTGCGCTACAGACAAAGCATACTGTTCATAGAGTACATGGGGGGGAAGGAAAGGAGAGGGTGAAGAATAGAGTTTTGCAGTACAGATAGGTGTAGAGAAAGATCAGCTTAATACATGGTATAGAACATAGAACATAGAACATTACAGCACAGAACAGGCCCTTCGGCCTTCGATGTTGTGCCGACCAAAATAAAAAGCAATGCCCCTCCAAACTAAACCATTCCCTTCTCTTCCATATACTTATCAATTAACCTCTTAAACGCCACCAAACTTGGCGCATCTACGACAGCTGCAGGCAGGGCATTCCATTCCCTAATCACTCTTTGAGTAAAGAACCTACCTCTGATATCCGTCCTATAACTCATACCCCTTAATTTAAAGCTGTGTCCCCTCGTGCTAGCTTTCATGTCCATTCAAAAGTTGGATGGCAGCAGGGAAGAAGGTGTTCTTAAGTCATTTAGTAGTTCAACACAGATTTTTGTATCTATTTCCCAACAGAAGAAGATGGAAGAGAGTATGTCCAGGGTGTGTGAGACCCTTGATTATGCTGACTGCTTTTCCAAAGGAGTGTAAAATGAAAACAGAGTCAATGGATGGGAGGCTGGTTTGCATGATGGACTGGGCTTCATTCACAACCCTTTGTAGTTTCTTGCAGTCTTGGACAGAACAGGAGCCTAGAGAAAGTGCAGAAAAGATTTATGAGAATGATTGCAGAGATGGGGACATCAGTTACACGGCTAGATTAGTGGGTCTGGAGTTATGCTTCTTGGAAAAGAGAAGATTGAGCTTAGATTTGGTTAAGCTGTTCAAAATCCTGAAGGATCTGGACAGGGTAGATGGAGAGAAGTTGTTCTCATTGGCAAATGAATCAAGAACCAGATGTTACAGATATAAGGTGATTGACAAAAGAGCCAAAAGCAACATGAAGAAAAATGTTTTTTTTGCAACAAGTGATTCAAATCTGGAATCCACTGCCTGAGGGCGTGGTGGAGGAAGATTCAATTATGGCTTTCAAACAAAACTGGATACGCACATGAAGGAAAAAAGCATTGCAGCTGTATGAGAGTGATGCAGGGGAATAGAACTGGCTACATTTCTCTCCCAAAGAGGCAACTGGGATTTGACAAGCCAAATTAGTTCTTTCTATGCTGTAATCATTCTATTTTATCAAGCCAGTCATATATAAATTTCTCCCAAAAGCATTGCAGTGTTTCTGGTACCATTTAGTAAGTTTTGCCAGCTTTTGGCACCAGATTTATGGCCTATTTTCTACCAATTGGTAGAATGCTGGACCAGAACCCCAAATTACCTCAGGATGCCAGATCAGACACCAACGAGTTTTCTATTTTGGTGTAATTCTCTGATCATCTGAGAATTTGAGGTAGACCACTGAGGATGGAGATGAGGAGATGTTTTTTCACCCAAAGAGTAGTGAGCCCTTGGAATTCATTAGCACAGGATGTTGTTGATGCCAAAACATTGAATATATACAAGGAATGGTTAGATATAGGACTTGGGGCAAATGGGATCAAAGGTTATGGGAGAAAGCAGGATTATTCTATTGATTTGGATAATCAGCCGCAATCGTAATGAACGCTGGAGAAGGCTCAAAGGGCCAAACGGCCTCCTCGTACTCCTATCTCCTATGTTTCTATATTGTTATCATGTCCATGGCCACGATTATCCAGTTCTGCTGCTGTGAAGGGAGATTTGGATGAGCACCAAACTCCTTGTTCTCACTGGCAGTGGTCACAAGGTGTGCGAGACCAGGGAAAATTTGACTCCCTGGCAGGGACAGGCAAATATAAGCTGGCCCAAACAGTCGGGGCAGAAAACCCTCCCAAACATTTCATGAAAATCCAAGGTAATCCCAAGCCTGTCAGTCAACATAAAACTACTTGAACGATGGAATTGTTTGCAAATTTTGCTTCAATCAAATTATGTTTGAAACATAGCCCCACAGGATTAGTAGTTGTAAAACAAAGCTTTCTAATCTGAATAATTAAATGTCAACAACTCAGCAACTAATTTCTATTTAGTTTCTCTGGAATGTGAAAAGTCAATCACAATGATGGTTTCCAAAATGAAAATGGAACTGGGAAACATTTAATAGCTTAGTGGAAAAGAAATTCAGTGAAGTTTTACATAGTATGTTTTGGGTTCATGCACTAATTCATTGCTTCAAAACTCAGGCTGCTGCAGCAGCCACCATGGAATTGGAATCATATAATTCTGGGAAACTTTGCCTATGTACATGATTTAATCCTAGATGTTAAAATCTTGTACATATGTTTACTCAGCAAGTGCTAGTGAGCAGTCACCAAGGAGTAACCTCAATGTCCCTGTGAAACAGGGATAATTGTCAGATACGGAAGCTGAAGTACATCAATGTTTCCAGAGTGCAGAGGATGCTTGAACTTTGAAAACTTTGAATATTCCTGTACTTCAACAATTGAAGCATCTTCATGGCTACCTTTTCATTAGCGAATTATAGTCTCAGAACTCTGAAGAATGTAAATACACAAGAAGTAGGAGCTGGAGGGCACCATACAGTCCCTCATGCCTGTTCTGCTATTCAGCACAATAATGAGTGATGTTTTGCTTTGATTTCCCATTTCCGCCCACTCCCCATGTCCACTGAGTAACCAAAAATCTGTCTGTCTCAACTTTGGGGCAACAAGGCGGCACAGTGATTAGCATTGCTGCCTCACATTGCCACGGACCTGGGTTTAATTCTTGGCTTGGCTCACTGTCTATGCGAAGTCTGCATATTCTCCCTATGTCTGTGTGGGTTTCCTCCGGGTGATCCAGTTTCCTCCCAAAGTTTGAAAGACGTACTGATTAGGTGTATTGGCCATTCTAAATTCTACCTCAATGTGCCTGAACAGATGCCAGAATTTGGCAATTAGGGGATTTTCACAGTAACTTCAATGTGAGCGCACATGTGACACTAATAAATAAACTTTAATGATGGAGCATTCACAACCTTCTGGAGCGGACCATTCAAAAGATTTACAACTCTTTGAGTGTAAGAATTTCTCCTCATGTAACGTTAGATATGTTCATTCTGGACTCATAGAATCACTACAGTGCAGGAGACTATTCAGCCCATCAAGCCTGCACCGATAACAATCCCACCAGGGCCCTATCCCTGTAACACCATGTATTTACCCTTCTAATCCTTCTGACACTAACAGGCAATTTAGTATGGCTAATCAACCTAACCCGCACATCTTTGGACTGAGAGGAAACAGGAGCACCTGGAGGAAACCGACACAGACACGGAGAGAACTTGCAAACTCCACACAGACAGTCACCCGAGGCTGGGAATCGAACTTGCGTCTCCAGCTCTATGAGGCAGCACCGCTAACCACTGTATCACTGTACCACAAGGAATAGATTCTTCACTCATGTTAATTGACATGAAGGAAACATGATATTCTTACCTGCTAAAATAAGCAGACAGGATGGATGGCTAATGTTTTAAAATTAGTGCTTAATTTTCCTATTCCATTATAAATAATGTTTACTACTTTATGTTAATGTTAATTTAAATTAATCCCTGTGACAAATAGACTTAGGGTAGCATCTCTTGGGATTAGAAAAGGAAAATGAACATTTCCTTTTATAGTATTTTTTATAAGGCGTAAAAGTTCTAAGATGGTAATAGCCATAGTAATGAATAGCAGTTGAGCACTCATTGAATACAGAATGAAGTAATTGGTGAAAAATGTACTTGACTTACTATTTCTTTTATGCTGGAAGAATGTTCCTCAACTCTGGATCAACTTTGGTTCAGTCTGTGTCCACGAGCATAATTGAATATTTTTCAGGGAGATTTCACATGCAGCCTTTAATGCTTAGAATTTCATTCGAATTGTATGGAAAATAGTTCAACACTTTATATGTCCTAAATGAGTGAGACATTCTACGCAGGATTTTATGGCCTCACTCGTCCCAAAACCATAAAATCCCCCCCAAGATCAACAGATATTTCCATGTTTTGCCCCCCCCACCCACTCTGAATCCTGTGATAAACTTCCAGCGACTGTGTATTGGAAAGGCAAAAAGGAATCTTTGCTAGTCTCAGTTTGGTCTTGATTCATTCAACAATGGTGAGACAGCCCTCTTAAATTCAAGTCTTGCTATAAACACCTTTTCAAGCTGTTGTAGACTTGTAACTTGTACAGAATATTCTGACCCACTTTGCACTGAGGAAACAATTTCTCAATTAGTTGCTTCAGGCATGAGATGGGCTGCCAAATGAAGCCTGCCGATCATTGGTCCTGTGCCACAATCCATAAAGGGTGCAGAATGGATAATTCAAGTCAAATGTTCATAAGAAAATATTTGCATTTAGCGTACGTAACACATACTGTCTGCTCTGGAAGTACCGACAATGCTGGCAATCAGCCTGTGCACAGCAAGGCCACGCAAAGAGCAGTAATATATTTGGTCATGCTGGTATGGTTCAGGCCTGAACCTTGGGTTGCCAACCCTGCTGGATGTAACCTGGGAGACGTCAAGCAAAGCTGGTAGGGTGGAACAAGTGAGTTCCAAGGGAACACAAGAAGAAAAACACACCAATTTTAAACAGGCAAATGGGAGAAATTTGCAGCAAGGATAAATAATTAAAGTTCACAGGGAAAAATGTGTTACTCACTCTCAATGCAAGATACAAGGCCATAGGTTTAAGATTTGCCTGGATGAATGCAACTCCAACAACACTCAAAAGCTTGACACCATCCAACACAAAGCAGCCTGCTTGATTGGCACCTCATCTATAAATATTCAATCCCTCCACCACAGACAAACAGTGACAGCAGTGTCTACCATCCACAAGAGGTTCTGCAGGAATTCACCAAGACCCCTTCGACAGGCCTCTTCCAAACCCATGGCCATCCCCATCTAGAAGGATAAGAGCAGCAGACACATGGGAGCACCACTGCATAGAAGTTCCCCCCCAAGCCACTCACCATCCTGATTTGGAAATATATCGCCTTCCTTCACTGTCTATGGGTCAAAAAAAAAAATCCTAGAACTCCCTCCATAACAGTACTGTGGAGTGCAGCAGTTCAAGAAGGCAGCACACCACCACCTTCTTAAGGACAACTCGACATAGGCAATAAATGGGCTTCGAGTTGGCCCTATCCAGTAATGCCACTTTCCAAGAATGAATTTTTTAAAACATTGTGCAGCAGTAAACCAATGGCCCTGCACAAAGAAGATCACAAATGCCCTTCACTGGCTTCTGCTGCCTGTCATGATGTAAAGATGCCGGCGTTGGATTGGGGTGGTAAGAACTAAAATTGGTGTTGCTAAATTCTTACCGAGTTCTGCTGCCTGTGATACAGCCTTGTCACTGAGAAATGTACTCGGTGTATAACACATATAGATTTGATTTGATTTTGATTTGATTTATTTTTGTCACATGTATTAGCATACAGTGAAAAGTATTGTTTCTTGCAAGCTATACAGACAAAGCATCCAATTCATAGAGTCCATAGGGGAGAAGAAAAGGAGAGGGTGAATAAGAGTAAAAGATAGAATTCTGAGGTTTGCTGGGCACAGTTTGTAAGAAGTTGCCTGCACCGGCCCATCACTGACATTGCTTCACAAGGCTGTATTATATATGAGCATGCCCAATTCTATGCAGTCACAGAATAGCAGCTACAGTGACAAGACAGGGCACAAATAAATTTGCTGATAGTCTTGTATGCTCAGCTTTCTCCACAGAAGAAGATAAAATCAGTAAATCAATAGCTAAACACATCTATGAGCATCATTAACAACTAAAATTTGCATTCATATAACTTATTATACTCTAAAATGTCCCAACGCACTTTATCAAGTCATATTTGACACTGAGAAAGATATTAAGATATTAAGAGTGGCACGGTGACACAGTGTTTAGCACTGTTGCCTTACAGTGCCATGGACCCAGGTTCGATTCCTGGGTTGGCTCACCGTCTGTGTGGAGTCTGCATGTTCTTCCCGTGTCTGTGTGGGTTTCTTCTGGATGTTCCGGTTTCCTCCCACAGTCCAAAAGACATGCTGGTTAGGTGCATCGGCCTTGCTAAATTCTCCCTCAGTGCACCCGAACAGGTGCTGGAGTATGGCGACTTGGGGATTTTCACAATAACTTAATTGCAATGTTAATGTAAACCTACTCATGACACTAAGAAATAAACTTTAAAATAGTTAAATAATCTCATTCAAAAAATGAATGATTTCATAGAAGTATATGGTACAGAAGGACGACATAAACTGGAATGCTTAGAAGAATCCCTCGCAGACACAGGGAGAATGTGCAGGCTCTGCACAGACAGCAAGCCAAGTCAGGAATTGAACCTTGGTTCCTGGCACTTTGAAGCAACTGTGTTGACCATTGTGCCACCATGGATTTGACGAGAAGCTTGGGAGGAAATTTGGAGTTTAAGGGCCTGGGCAGCCAATGGTAATGCATTGAAAACTGAGGACATGAGGAGGTCAGAATATGAGTGCAGAGATTTCAGAGAGTTGTGGCAATGAGGAAGAAAGGCAGGAGTGAGGCATAGGAGGGTTTGAAAAGATAGATGAGATTTTATGGTTGACTCCAACCTCACCTGAAGCAAGCAGCATCATAAATACATTAATTACTGAGAGAGACAGACAATAAAATCAATTCTTCCTTCAGTGGGAGCACAGAGAACTGGCAAACCACTGAGAGCTCCAGGTCAGTGAATGTACCCGAATCATGTTGATGAGAAAACACTAAGCATTCATGATATTGGTGTTTGCAAAGTGTTTAGCTTAAACAATGCAGACACTGAGTTGTGTACAGACACAGGAGTTAATGAACTCACTCTAAAAGAAGTACCTTACTTAGCTATGCACATATCCATTTTTAAATGGTCTGAGAATTTAGGCTGTGCAATATACGTAGCACAGTGAATTCACGTCTGTGCTAGATTTAATATAGAACATAGAACATAGAACATTACAGCACAGAACAGGCCCTTCGGCCTTCGATGTTGTGCCGACCAATATAAAAAGCAATGCCCCTCCAAACTAAACCATTCCCTTCTCTTCCATATACTTATCAACTAACCTCTTAAACGCCACCAAACTTGGCGCATCTACAACTGCTGCAGGCAGGGCATTCCACTCCCGAACCACCCTTTGGGTAAAGAACCTACCTCTGATATCCGTCCTATAACTATCACCCCTTAATTTAAAGCTGTGTCCCCTCGTGCTAGCTTTCTCCATCCTAGGAAAAAGGCTATCACTGTCCACCCTATCTAAACCTCTAATCATCTTATATGTTTCGATCAGGTCCCCTCTTAGCCGCCTCCTTTCTAACGAAAACAACCTCAAATCCCTCAGCCTCTCCTCATAAGACCTGCCCTCCATACCAGGCAACATCCTGGTAAACCTCCTCTGTACCCTCTCCAATGCCTCCACATCTTTCTTATAATGTGGGGACCAGAACTGCACACAATACTCCAAGTGCAGCCGCACTAGAGTTTTGTACAGTTGCAACATGACGTTGCGGCTCCGAAATTCAATCCCTATAGTCATTAATACGGATTAAATCGAAGAAGATTCCTTTAATAATTTAATAATTCCTTTAATAGTTTAATAATTAATTCTGTACAACATTTGTTGTATAGAAAAACTTATCCTGCTTCAAGAAGAAAGTACTTCTGGGCAGTGGGACAATAACTCATATACCCCACTTGACAATTACTTTAGCAGAAGAGAATGACTTAAAGGTTGTCCAGGGCTCCAGGCATCTCTCAGCCCCACAGAATAAACAGAGCACCTCAGTGCATTCTTTCACCATGCAAGAAGCCTTCATAACTCATTAATGCCTACAGCATTTATGATTTCTCCTCAGTAGCGTGGCAACACTGGTTCCTCACACACTCCTGAGTGAATACTTCTTACTTGTAGGTTGCTCCAAAATTATTTTGAAAAAAATCTGCCACCATCAGGCCAGAGACTTACCAGGGAACTTAAGACTTCAGTCTTACAGTATTTGAGCACAATGAAACAAATCTGAGGCTTTTTCGCCAGATTTCCTTCTATTCCCTTCCCTTCAGTCTTTCATTTATTGTCACTTGTGTTTTTTATTATTACTTCTTTTCCTGTCTGCAACACTTCATTTTGCACACCTTGCACAACCTTGGAAGCAGATTGGCCATCTGAGTTAAACAATTGTGCTGAGAGCAGGTACAATTGCGGCATTTGATGGGCAGCTAGTCCAATACATGAATAGGGTGGGGAATGGACCCCATAAGTGCGTATGGTTTTAGTTTAAGTAGACATCATGGTCAGCGCAGGCTTGGAGGGCAAAAGGACTCTTTCCTGTGCTGTACTGTTCTTTGATCTTCTTTGTTCATTGTACCCATCTTAGCTGTTGATTAGCTGGCCCTGGCATGGTGGGTGGACAGAGCTCAGTGTGAGTCAGGAAATAAGCAGCAGAGTTTTATATTATCTCAACTTTACAGAGGCCGGATTTTATGGGGATCTGTGGTTCCCCCTGATGCCTTCCCACTACCTGCCCACCCCTCCTCAAGTCCAGCTATAAGGTTGGTGGGCAGTAGGCCCATATTATTTCTGGTTGTCTCACAGCAATTTAATGCTGGGAGCAGCACTAATGATCTCAAAGTGAGGCCTCATGGCTCAGTTGACGGTGCTTCCCAAATCAGATGGCCAGCAGCTCTGTGGAGCCAGCAGCACCAAGTGAAAGAGGTGGCCATTAATGGGACTGCAGACAATCTCAATGGAGAGGAGCCCAGATTCCAAGGTACAGCTGGGATATCATTTAGACCAGGCTGACAGGCCCCGTTGAGGAGGGTAAGTGAGGTGAAGGTGGGGGGAGATTTGAGTGATAGGAAGGGAAGGTAAAGGAACAACAAGAAGGAGCTTGGGGGAAGTGCCTCTGACACACAACACAGGCCCCTCCCATCACCCCAGGGAATAATCAACATGTACTTGGAGAGATTTGAGTTAATTTTGTTTTTATTCATTCATTGGACATGGGTGTCATTGGCTGGACAGCATTTATTGCTCTTCCCTAGTTGAGAGTCAACACATTGCTGTGGCTCTGGAGTCACATGTAGGCCAGACCAGGTAAAGATGACAAATTTCCTTCCCTAAAGGACATTCGTGAACCAAATGAGTTTTTCCAACAATCGGCAATGGTTTCATGGCCATCAGTAGATTCTTAATTCCAGATATTTTTTCTTGAATTCAGATGCCACCATCTGTCATGGCGGGATTCGAACACACGTTCCCAGAACATTGGCTGAGTTTCTGGATTAACGGTCGAATGATAATACCACTAGGGAAGCACCTCCCCTTAATTAAAAAGTGTCAGCACAGAAAAGTTGTTCAATTAGTTGATGATGCATTGAATGGGGACCTAGATTTAAGATTTTGGATAAGAGATGCAAAGGAGGATCTGGGGAAGAACATCTTTATGCAGCAAGTGTGAATGATCTGGAATTCACAAACTATGAAGGTGACAGAGGCAGAGACCATGGGCAAAATTTAGTTTGTGTGACAGGGGTGTCTTCCTCCTAACTCTGTTGGAGAATTGATAGGAGCCCCATATTGCTTCTCTCAGGAAAGCTGTCACAATTTAATTACCTGGACAACATCAGACCTCCCACGTGATCAAGACTTCGATAGGGTGGAAATCCCACCCCTGAGAACCCTCAACCAACCAGAAGCCAGCAGCTCCCCATTGCTGACAGTGCCATGGTGGTGGATCTAGGGAAGGGAGGAAGGGTGGTGGGGGGACGGGGTGTGATTGGTAACTGCTGCTGGTAATACCTGAATCCTTCAACAGGGACCATTGCTGGAAACCTGGAGACAGCTGAGTAGGTCAGGATGAGGGTTGAAGGGAGGTGCTTCACATGTAGGGAAAGGGGAAGATGATCAAAAACAAGGGAAGGAGGCTAGCTTTCATAACATTCATTTTCCCCTCACCTTTCAGAACACCCTTCCTCATGCCAGCTCCCTTGTTTCAGCAGATGTACCCGTCGCTGAGGGCACTGCCCTGTTGGGCCACAAGGAAACAAGCTGAGCAGCTTTGGGAGACATCATGGCAGCAGGGGGGGGGGGGGGGGGGGGGGGGGGGCTATACAGTCAAAGGAAAGGCACAGTTCCCTGTAGCTGAGATCAAGTGAACTGAAAGCTGTGTTACTTGCCCAATGCAAGAGTTAGGGACATCTTCTCGAGACTCATGTGGAACTTAGAGTACAAGGGAAAGAATCCTATTGTGATGGTTCATGTAGGTACTAAAGACACAGATTGAACTAGAAAAGAGATTTAGCTTAGGGAACATGAGGAGCTAGGGATAGAAGAACCACAAAAGTAACATTGTCTGGATTAGGATAAATAAATTTAGGGAGCTGAATACATGGCTCAAAGACTGGTGTGGGAGAAATGGGTTCCAACTCATTAGTATTGACACCAATACTGAGATAAATGGAAGTTATACTGTTGGGACGGTCTTTCCCTGAATCCATGCTGCATGGGATCAGTGTCCTGGCAAGTTGTACAACTATGATTGCAGAGAAGGCTTTAAGTTAAATAGTTGGGTGAGGGATCTTGTGGAGGGATGATGTGATAAACTAAAGGGAAAGGACAAGGTGGGTGAGCAAGCCAGCAGTAAGGGTAATGACAATCAGAGCATGGCAGGAAGGGATCTGAGAGTTCACCAGTAAATAAGGTCAGAGATAGCAAAAGTAATAAAAAGACATAACTAAGGTCTTTGTGTCCAAATACATGTAGCATCATGGATAAAAGGGAAAGTGCTGCACTTGAATTTCCAAACAGCACTTGGTAAAGTATCATATCAGAGATGACAAATAAGAGTTCATGGTGCAGGAAATTACAGATTAGTAGGGATGGAGGATTGGTTAGCTAACAGAAAGCAAAGAGTAGAGGCAAGGTGTGACTAGTGGAGTGCATAAGGATAAGTGTTGGACCCTCAACCTTTTACAATCTATCAATGATTTGGGTGAATGATTAAGTGTATGATTGCTAAGTGTGCTGATGATAGGTAGGAGGGTAAGTCATGAAGAGTGGATAAGAAATCTGCAAAGGGATATAGATAGTTTCAGTGAGTGGGCAAAAATTTGGCAAATGGATCCTGGTATATGAATCATAAACAGTCAGCAAGCAGCTACAGCAAGTACTTAGGAAGGGAAATGGAATGTTGGCATGTTTTGAAAGGGGAAAGGAATATAAAAGTAGGGAAATTTTGTTGCAGCTGTACAGGGCCTTGATGAGACCACATCTGGAGTGCTGTTTGCAGTTTTGATCTCCTTGCTTTAGAAAATAAAGAACTGCATTAGAAGCAATTCAGAGAATGTTCGGTCAACCAATAGTTTGGATGAAGGGAATACTTAATGGTGAAAGCTTGGGTGGGTTGGGCCTCCTCCTACTCCAAATTAATATACAAAATTTTCCGCTTAGATCAATGAAGGTTAATTTGAGATTTAACAGAGGCAATTTGTACGTTGTAAATATATTGAGTGTATCCAGGAGGAATTTCTCTTTCAGTATGTAGATGGCCTGACTAAGCAGGGGGGTAAAACTTGATCTCTGCTTGGGAAATAAGGAAAGGCAGGTGATAGAAGTGTTATTGAGGAATCACTTTGGGACCAGTGACCATTATTCTATTAGTTTTAAGATAGCTATGGAGAATTAGGTTTGGCCCAAAAATTAAAATTCTAAATTGGGGCAAAGCCCCAACATTTAATAATTAATTAACATTTAATTAACATTTAATTTGATAACATTTAATGTTATCAGACAGGAACTTTCAAAACTTGATTGGGAGAGCCTGTTGGCAGGCAAAGGGATGTCAGCTAAGTGGGAAGCTTTCAAAAATGTATTAACCAGAGTTCAGAGTAAGCACATTCTTCTTAGAGTGAAGGGCAAGGCTGGGAGAAGTAGGGAACGCTGGATGACTTGAGAAATTGATACCCTGGTCAAGAGGAAGAACAAAGAACAAAGAACAAAACAGCACGGAAAATAGGCCCTTTGGCCCAACGAGCCCGTGCCGCCACCCCGATGTCCCCACCTCTACCCACGATTCCTGTCCATGTTTATAGATCTATGGATTAAAAACCAAATTTGAGACAATTTAGGGAGAATTTGTTTTGCCAATTAGCCTGAGAGCACATCTTTGGGATGTGGAAGGAAACCGGAGCACCTGGAGAAAACCCACGCAAGCACGGGGAGAATGCGCAAACTCCCACAGACACAGGCCCAAATCCATGTATCTGCACAGCACAGCGATAGTCACTGAGCCGTCGTGTTGCCCATCAGACGGTCCAGGTCAGGCGTACACTAACGACGTGAAGCACTAGGATACTCTTGAAAAAAATCCAAGAGCAGTCCTCTCACGACCCATTGCTTATATGCCACTCGTTAGACAACAAGGTGGACCAAAGCACCTGTAGGATAAAAACAAGTACATCAATATCATCATCTATTTACACACTTCCCTGGGACTCCCACGGCTCATGATCCCTATTTTAAATCAGTTTTCTATACCCCTCCATTCCCATTCTGTTCATGTGCCCATCTAAGTATTTCTTAAATAACTCCAGACTACCTGCCTCCACCACTTTACTTGGCAGTGCATTCCATACCCACACCACCCTCTGTGTGAAAAAACTCCCTCCAGCATCCAAATTATACCTTACCCCCATCACCCTAAGCCTGTGACCCCTCGTGCTATTTGAGTCCGTCCTAGGAAAAAGCTTAACCCTATTTACTCTATCTATCCCCTTCAAAATCTTGTACACCTCTATCAGATCTCCTCTAAGTCTACGTCTTTCTAAGGAAAACAGTCCCAATTTGCCTAATCTCTCCTCGTAACTCAGACCTTCCATACCAGGCAGCATCCTGGTAAACCTCCTCTGCACTCTCTCCAGAGTCTCCACGTCCTTCCGGTAGTAAGGCGACCAGAACTGGACGCAGTATTCCAAATGAGGTCTAACCAACGTTTTATACAACTGCAACATTAAAGGCTAGCTCTTGTACTCTATACCCCTTCCTATAAAGGCTAACATACTATATGCTTTCTTCACAACCTTCTCCACTTGCTCTGCCACCTTCAGAGACTTGTTCACCTGCACCCCCAGGTCCCTCTGCGTTTCTATACTCTTAATAGGTCTACCCTTTATCATATATCTCCCCCCTACATTCTTTCTCCCGAAATGCATCACCTCACATTTATCAGGATTGAATTCCATCTGCCATCTATCTGCCCAAGCTACCAGCCTATCTATGTCCTGCTGCATCGCCTGACAATGCTCCTCACTATCCGCAAGTCCAGCCATCTTTGTATCGTCTGCAAACTTGCTGATCACTCCACTTACTCCCTCTTCCAAGTCATTTATATATATTACAAATAGAAGAGGTCCCAGTACCGAGCCCTGCGGCACACCACTAGTGACCGACCTCCAGCTAGAAAAACACCCTTCCACTATTACTCTCTGTCTCCTATTCCCAAGCCAGTTACTTATCCATCTAGCTACCTGTCCTTGTATCCCATTTGCCTTGACCTTCTCGACTAACATCCCATGAGGGACTTTGTCAAACGCCTTACTAAAATCCTCATCAAAATGCATAAGCAGCTGGGATCAACTGGATTCCTTGAAGAGTATAGAGGGTGCAGGAGTCGAGTTAAGAGAGAAATCAGGAAGACAAAAAGGGGACATGAGGTTTCTTTGGCAGATAAGGCAAAAGGGAATCCACAGAGATTGTATAAATACATAAGGGGTAAAAGAATAAATGTGGAGAGAGTAGGTCATCTTAAGGATCAACAAGGTCATCTTTGTGCAAATCCACAAAAGATGGATGAGATCCTAAATGAATATTTCTCATCAGTATTTAATGTTGAGAAAGATAACATAGATGTTGGAGAACTTGGGGAAATAAATAGTGGTGTCTTGAGGATGTACATAATACAGAGAAGGGGTTGCTGGAAGTCTTAAAGCGCATCAAAGCAGATAAATCCCCGGGACCTGATGAAGTGTATCCCAGGATGTGTGGGAAGCTAGGGAGGAAATTGTGGGTCATCTAACAGAGATATTTGAATCATCCACAGCTATAGATGAGGTGCCTGAAGATTGGAGAGTGGCAAATGTGCCTTTGTTTAAAAAGGGCTGCAGGGAAAAGCTTGGGAACTACAGGCCAGTGAGCCTTACATCTGTAGTGGATAAGTTGTTAGAATGGATTGTGAGAGGCATTTAGAGAAGCAAGGACTGATTAGGAACAATCATGCTGATTGGAAAATCATGTCTCACAAATTTGATTGAGTTTTATGAAGGATAACCAAGAAGGTAAATGAGGGCAGTGCAGTTGATGTTGTCTATATGGACTTTAGCAAGGTCTATGGCAAGGTACCACATAGTAGGTTGTTGCATAAGGTTAAATCTAATGAGATCCAGGGTGAGGTACTAAATGGATACAAAATTGGCTAGATGATATCAGAGGTAGGTTCTTTACTCAAAGAGTGATTAGGGAGTGGAATGCCCTGCCTGCAGCTGTTGTAGATGCGCCAAGTTTGGTGGCGTTTAAGAGGTTAGTTGATAAGTATATGGATGAGAGGGAATGGTTTAGTTAGGAGGGGCATTGCTTTTTATTTTGGTCGGCACAACATCGAAGGCCGAAGGGCCTGTTCTGTGCTGTATTGTTCTATGTTCTATGTTCTATGTTCTATGACAGAAACTAGAGACTGGTTGTACAGGATTATTTTTCAAACTGGAGGCCTGTGACCAGTGGTGTGCCTCAGGGACCAACATTGCATCCACAGTTATTTGTCATTTACATTAATGATTTGGATGAGAATTTAGGAGGCATGGTTCGTAAATTTGCAGATGGCACCAAGATTGATGGCTTAGTGGACAGCGAAGAAGGTTATTGAGGATTACAATAGGATCTTGATCAATTAGGTGAGTAGCTCATTTAATGGCACTTGAAGTTTAAGTTAGACAAATGAGAGGTGATGCATTTTGGTAGATTGAAACAGGGCAGCACTTATTCAATCAATAAGGGCATTAGGGAGAGTTATAGAACAAAAAGATCTAGCGGTATCGGTTCATAGTGCCTTGAAAGTGGAATCAAAGGTAGACAGAGTTGTGAAGAAGGCATTCAGCATGCTTGGTTTCATCAGTCAGAACATTGAATACAGGAGTTGGAGCGTCTTGTTGAAGTCGTACAAGGCACTGATAAGGCCACACTTGGAATACTTCGTACAGTTCTGGTCAACCTATTATAGAAAGGATATTATTAAACTAGAAAGAGTGCAGAAAAGATTTAGTAGCATGTTACAAGAACTTGATCGTTTGAGTTATAAGTAGCGGCTGGATAGACTGGGACGTTTTTCTCTGGAGTGAGGAGGTTTAGGGGTGATCTCATAGAGGTCTATAAAATAATCAGGGGCATACGTCAGCTAGATAATCAATATCTTTTCCCAAAAGTAGGGGAGACTAAAACTAGAGGGCCTAGGTTTAAGGTGAGAAGAGAGAGATACAAAAGAGTCCAAAGGAGTGTCCGGAATTGCTGCCAGAGATAGTAGTGGAGTGGGGATACAGTTTTGTCTTTTAAAAAGCATTTAGTAGTTACATGGGTAAAATGGCTCTGGTGGGAAATGGGCCAAATGTGGGCAGCTTTGACAAGTTGGGCCAAAGGGCCTGTTTTCTTGCTGTAAACCTCTGTGAGTCTATGACTCAGTCACTTTCACGCATAGTTACATGTCAGTGCTATCAGTTGTCCAAATTTAAATGGGGGGGGGGGAAGATGTAGACCGGGTGGCCATCTGGATACTGGATGACATAGGTACATAATGGGTCACATGTCAGCAGTGTGGCAGTTCTCAACAGCATGTAAGAGATGCTCAGAATAGACAATAATCCATCATTGTTCAAAGTCCTTGGTCACCAGTCATTGGAACCCAGCATTGCTACACTGCCAATTGTTAGCTTGTTTACATAAGCCACAATCTTTGGTTATGCTCTGCAGCTTGGCTGTTGTCAGTTTGTTTGTGGACTTTGAGTTGAATTTCCTTCATTACCACGCATGAACCAGGGACAAAACACATACCGTCCATCTTAGAATCGTCAACATCCTTGGGCAAGTGTGAGGAGTGTTATTAATAATTAATTAGAATATACTAAAGTCCAAATCTAGATTAGAACTTCAGTCAGGCCCAGCCAAGAATGCTAAATTTAGTTGCTGCTGGCTGTTTCTGCAAATCACATCTTATTGCCCTTCTTTTTTTTAATTTAATACATTCTACTATCACATTTAAAGAGAAATATAAACTAGAAATCATTGTGGCAAAAATTGATAAATGCAGCATTTGCTTTCCGTTATTTTAATGAAGAACGTTAACTCATTTTATTTTTGTGTTATGAAATTCTTTTGCAGATCTTACAGCTACTTTGCATATTTATAACATCTGTAACATCCTCCACAAAAACTATTTTTGGCTTGAACTGCCAGATAAAGCGCAAGTATCAAAAATCCTCCTCCGAATGGGGCATGTCCCATCCTTTGAGAAACCACAATTACATATCAGCATTCATACTCACCTCCACTAATTTGTACATTCCCCATTGCCACGAGTTGTTCTCTTTCATTTCAAATTCGCCCCATAATGAAATCTTTAAGTTTAAAGTTTATTTATTTGGGTCACAATTAGGCCTATATAAACACTGCAATGAAATTACTGTGAAAATCTCCTAGTCGTCATATTCTGGTGCCTGTTCGAGTACACTGAGGGAGAATCGAACATGACCAATGCATCTAACCAGCATGTCTTAGGATCTAAGGGCACAGCCTCAGAATAAAGGAACGACCCTTTAGAACCAAGAGGAGGAGGAATTTCTTCGGTCAGAGGGTGGTGAATGCATGGAGTTCATTGCCACAGAAGGCTGTGCAGGCCAGGTCATTGAGTATATCTAAGACAGAGATAGATAGGCTCTTGATTGGTAAGAGCATCAAAGATTGCAGGGAGAAGGCGAGAGAATGGAGTTGAGAAACTCATCAGCCATGATCGAATGATGGAGCAGACTCAATGGGCCAAGTGGCTAAACCCTGCTCCCATATCTTATAGTCTTTCAGACTGTGGGAGGAAACCAGAGCACCCAAAGGAAACCCATAGACATGGGAAGAAGGAAGCTGCAGATTCTGCCCAGATAACGACTCAAGCCAGGAATTGAACCTGGGTCCCTGGCACTGTGAGGCAGCAATGCTAATCACTGTGCCATCATGCTGCCCACTCAAACTCTCGGTACATCTGTGGCTTTCATTGTGACCGGCTCATTCCTGGTACAGTCTGAGCGAAATCCCTCGTCTGCATCTTGTATGGCTGCTATTCAAAACTGTTTCTGAGCTGCCTGCATTTTGGGGGCTGGGTCAAGTTTTATGAAGCTGTTGGCCAGCTCTTGCTCGTTTCCTGGGCTGGCATGCGAGCATCTGCGGTAGACTGGTTCTGAGACAAATGCAGCACAATTAGTCGTCTCAGTTCTTGACGCTGGAATCTGAATCATGCAGTAATAATTAGGCAACTAAATTTCCAAGGGAGCTAAGATTACATGCATCACCAAGAGCTGATTCTGTGAAATTCTGATGCCTGTCCAGATGAGGGAAAAAAAAATGAGAAAAAGTTCTGACTAAAGAATAATACCAACTTGGACTCATCATTTGAGTTGACATGGTGGCGCAATGGTTAGCATTGTTGCCTCAAAGCACCAAGGACCTGGGTTCGATTCCCAGCTTGGGTGACTGTCTGTGTGGAGATTGTATGCGTTCCCTCCAGGAATGAGGCAGCAGCACTAACTACTGTGCCATCATTCATCGCCAACCAAATAGCAGAGGAGAAGCAATGGATGGCTGCAAATTGTGTTAGAAAGCATGAGGAAGGCGACTTTAGTCATGGCCACTCACGATCCATTTTGTGATATCAACAAGGACATTTCAGTCCTGGGGAAAGAGTTGGTGGGACTCAGACATGAAGTAGCAAAGAGTTAAACTAAAAGTGGATAATAGCTTTGAGATCCCATCCCACTTGCTTAAATAAAAGTTCATTTTGATCCCAAAGTAGAAAATATGTTGTATTTAATACAGTGAAGATAATTGTCTATTGTAAGGAAGCCAGTAGCTATTACCGAGACTGTTTGTTTTGATTTGCCGTCGCTCAGTGACATCTTACTTGCTTTATAACGTATATGATGTAGCAATAAGGTGAGACGGTGTGTTTGGTGATGGCAGCAATTGATTGTGGGCCAGTGAGAATGTGCATTTCCGATAGTCAGGCAGTCTACACGGTCACTGGGTTGGTGGGGCGGGGGGAGATGGGGGGGAATTGTTTTGACTTGATATGCTTCCTTTTTCTGTCAGGACACAATCAGTAGTTCATCTACCATGAGGAATTTGTGCACTTGGCAGGAGACAAGGCGCCAGGTGTGTTCCGCAGCACATTGATGTGAACAACTGATGTCCACAGTCAAACCTTCATTTATCTGCCTTTATTTACAACCCAGGGAGTTAGCATTCAGTTACATACATGTATCCTGATTGTTCTTGTGCACAGTGATAAACAATCATCCAAAAATGTATGGGTTATATTGATTGGCCATGCTAAATTGCTCTTTAGTAATAGGGGATTGGTAGGGTTAATGTGTTGGGTTACAGGAATAATGAATGCCTGTGTGGGATTGTTGTCGATGCAGACTCAATGAGCTGAATGACCTCCTTCTCCATTGTAGATATTCTGTGATTCAATGCATGGAAAGATTTGCATTTATATAGCACCTTTCATGACCACAGGATGTCTCAAAGTACTTTCACATAGAATTTATAGCTCAATTAGGCCACTCAACCCAAAGGGTCAATGCTGTGTTTATGTTCCTTAAGGGTTTTACTGCCACTGATGTTGTTTAGAAATATAGTCATTGTCGTAATATAGGTCGAGTATCCTTTATCCATACATCTGACAACCCAACAAATCCAAAAACTGTGTTGTTTTTAACATCACTGACATTAAGCGTGGAAAGTTTGTCTGCACTGTTTACCTTGCAATTTTTGTGATGAATATGTCAAAATGAAAATTCTTACAGATATCCCATATTTATTATTCAGTGATACATCTTAGTTTTCTAGCCGTGTTATTGATTTTAGACTATAGCTAGCCTAGTCTTAGGTCTTTGTAATGTAAGCTGACCTCAGCCTATGTCCAAAAATATCTGAAATCCAAAACTTATTTGAGGGTTTCAAGTAATGGATAATGGAGAGGGGAACTGGGGACTTTGACTCAGAAGATATGATTCTGGCCTGAATTTGGTAAAATTGGAAAAACCCATAATAACAAGGAGGTCTATCCATGGTGTGATGTTCTCCCGCAATCTGCTAGTGAATGTGTTGTATAGAAATATATAGAAACCCTACAGTGCAGAAAGAGGCCATTCAACCCATGGAGTCTGCACCAACAACAACCCCACTCAAGATCTATTCCCATATCCCCACATATTTATCCGCTAATCCCTCTAATCTACACATTCCGGGACACTAAGTGGCAATTTTAGCTTGGCCAATCAACCTAACCTGCACAACTTTGGACAGTGGGAGGAAACCCACAGAGACATGGGGAGAATGTGCAAATTTCACACAGACAGTGGCCTGAGCCAGGAATCAAATCCAGATCCCTGGAGCTGTGAAACAACAGTGCTAACCACTGTTGTACAGTGCCACCCTAACAGAAATGATCCACAGTGCCTCATGTGTCTCTGCTAGTCATGATTTTTACATGAAGTATTTTCCTTATTCTCTAAACGATATCACCTTCAGATTGGAAAGAATCAGAGGAAAGAGGCCTGACACGGGAGAAATGTGTAAATGCCACACAGATGATCACCCAAGGCCAGAATCGAATCCAAGTCCCTGGCACTGTGTGACAGCAGTGCTAACCAGTGTACAATCGTGGGGTGGTCAGAAATAAAATTAGAAAGTTATGGATTGAAAACTGCTTCTTTGCACAAATAACTAACCCAAATGTTTAGCACTGCTGCTTCACAGCATCAGAGACCTGGTTTCAAATCCCAGCTTGGGTGACCTTCTGTGCGAAGTCTACCAGTTCTCCCTGTGTCAGCAAGGGTTTCCTCCAGATGCCCCAGTTCCCTCCCACAGTCTGAGAGACGCACTGGTTAAGTGCTCCGGTGTACCCGAACAGGCGCTGGAGGGTGGCGATTAGGGGATTTTCACAGTAACTTCATAGTAGTGTAAATGTAAGCCTACTTGTGACACTAATAAATAAACTTTTAAACTTTAAGAAAATAGCAGTGATAACTTTGAAAAGGACACTTCATTTGCCTGAAATATGGCTGTCAGTTTGTTTTACAGACCAGCTTTTACCAGCCCATGGAACCGTGGACTGTCAAGAAATCTTACCAATTGTAAAATCAGAAGTAAAACTTAAAATCAATAGGAGGAGCCAGAACTTAAATCTGGTCATGGGAAAGAGAGTTGCCATCGACACAGTTAAGTGTTGGGGTAGTGGAATGTGTTTCTATCAGCTGTTGCTGTCAGCTGTGGCTCCCTTTCACTCCTCCAGCACTACGATATTTAAATAGCACTGTCCTCCACAATCTTCAACTTTCGTTAAGAGTCCCTGCTGCTATTTTAGGTAGTTTCTTACTGGATCCAATTCTCAACATAAAAACTAGAAGAAGGAGTAGGTCATTTAGCCCTTCAAGCCTGCTCTGCCGTTCATTTTAATCACGGCTGATGATCGAATTCAATATCCTGATTTATCCCTCCTTCCCCCCATATTCCTTGATTCCTTTAGCCCCAAGAGATATATCTAATTTCTTCTTAAAATCATATATTTCAGCCTCAACTACTTGCTGGGGTAGTGAATTCCACAGATTCATGCAAACCAGCCTTCCATTCATTGACCCTGTACGCACTTCCCAATGCCTTGGCAAAGCAGCCAGTATAATTAATGACCCCACACACCCTGGACATCCTCTCTTCCACCTTTGGGAAAAAGATACAAAATCTGAGGTCATGTATCAACCCACTCAAGAGCAGCTTCTTCTCTGCTGCTGTCAGACTCTTGAATGGACCTACCCCGCATTAAGTTGATGTTCCTCTACACCCTAGCTATGACTGTAACACTACATTCTGCTCTCTCTCTCTTTTCTTCCTCTAGAACCATACACTGTGTCTGTGTAGTGTGCAAAAAACAATACTTTTCATTGTATATTAATACGTGACAATAAATCAAAGTCAAAGATTCACCACTCTCTGGGTGAAGATTTTTCTCCTCATCTCAGTTCTGAAAGGTTTACCCCTCATTCTCAAACTATGACCACTAGTTCTGGACTCCCCCATCATTGGAAACGTTCTTTCTAAATCAATCCTGTCTAATCCTGTTTGAATTTTATTACTCTCTCTGAGATCCCCTTTCACTCTTGTAAACTTGAATGAATACAATTCTAACCGACTTAGTCTCTTTTCAAAGAAAAGATCCCAGGAACCAGCCTGGTAAATTTTCCACTACACTCGCTTTAATATAAAGGACACCTTACTCAGATAAGGACACCAAAACTGGACTCAGTAATCCAGGTGTGGCCTCACCAATTCACGTGGAGAAAACAGTTGGTGTAGACTTAGAGCTGAATGGCTTTCTTCAGCATTTTATTGTTAGTTATATAACTTTCACCATGGACCTTAATATTACATGCAACCAAGTTGTTGCCTTCACAGTTGAATCACACACTGTGATCTGTACACTTACTCTTGCTATTCATCCTCTCAGTTTACTTGCAAGAATATTTAAAGAGCTCCCAACTGAGTCGAGTTCCAGCATTATATCCTGAAATATAAACAGGAACGGCTGGAAATATTCACCAGGCCAGGCAGAATTTGTGGAGATACTGCAGAGTGATCACTGTGAGTTAGATATGGCTTTTCTTATCCTACTCTGCAATATTTTTCATGTTATAAAAGTAGATGTTTTGCAGTTATCTTGCACTTTTCCCACCTACTGGGTGTCTCAAAGCACATTACAGCCAATGCATCATCAAATCCCAACAATGCAGGAGGAGGAACTCAGCTCTTCAAACCAACACCAACAACAATTCCACCCAGACTCTATCCCTGTAACCCCATGTATTTATCCTTCTAATTAAGGAGCAATTTAGAATGGCCAATCAACCTAACCGGTACATCTTTGGAGTGTTTGGTGACAGGTGATCAGTATCAGTACAGTGAATGCAAGCAGGCTTTTTCCACTGAGCCGAGGGGAGAAAAAACTAGGGATCATGGGTTAAGCGTGAAGGGGGAAATATTTAAAGGGATATTACAGTGGAGGGGGGGTTGTGCTTCTTCACACAGAGAGTGGTGGGAGTGTGGAATGAGCTGCCAAATGAAGTGGTGCATGCAGGCACACTTTTAACATTTAAGAAAAACTTGGACAGATACATGGAGGAGAGGGGTGTGGAGGGACATGGTTCAGGTACAGGTCAGTGGGGCTAGGCAGATAAATGGTTCGGCACAACCAAGAAAGGCCATAACGCCTGTTTCTGTGCTTAATGTTCTATGGTATCATAACACAGGACCCAAGCAGTTAATATGCGCACAGCCAACTCCAACAATGTGATAATGACCAGATCATCTGCTTTTAGTGATGCTGCTTGAGGTTAACATTGGCTGGGACACCAGATTAATTCCCTTGCTAATTATTTAAAATAGTGCCATGCGATCTTTAACATCCACCTGACCAGGCAGATGGGGCCTTAGTTTAATGTGTCATCCAATAGACTGCACCTCCAACAGTACAGCATTCCCTCAGTGCTGACCACCCAACAGTCCAACATTCCCTCAGTACTGCACCTCCAACAATGCAGCACTCCCTTAGTGCTGACTATCCAACAGTGCTGCACTCCCTCAGCACTACATTCTGATAGTGCAGCACTCCTCAACTGCACACCATGCAACAGTACAGCATTCCATCAGCACTGCACCTCGAACAGTGCAGCACTCTCTCAGTGCTGACCACCCAACAGTCCACCATCCTCTCAGCGCTGCATCTCCAACAGTATAGCATTCCCCCAGCGCTGCACCTCTGACACTGCAGCATTCCCTCAGTACTGACCATCCAACAGTGCTACACTCCCTCAGCACTACACTCTGACAGTGCAGCACTCCTTAAGTGCAGACCATGCAACAGTACAGCATTCCCTCAGCACTGCATCTCCGACAGTGCAGCACTCCCTCAGTGCTGACCATCCAATAGTGCTGCACTACTTCAACACTGGACCTCCAATAGTGCAGCACTCCTTCAGTGCTGACCATCTGATAGTGCAGCACTTCCTCAGTGCTGCACTCCCTCAGCACTGCACATCAGACAGTGTAGCCCTCCCTCAATGTTGCACTAAAGTGTCTCAATTTTTGTCATTAAACTTTATAGGACAGAACCTGTGATTCAGAGGTGAGAATGTTACCAACTGAGCTTCACTATCCTGACAGTAACATACTAAACAGGTTTGATGAACCAGCTCGACTGTCCTTGCCCATCCACCATGTATGTGCTTTGGCAACTGTGTAGTCTACCTTGGTGATTCCTGAAGTGAATCATAATGGGTCCAGTTTCTGTTTGATTGCCCTTCCAGTGGGCAATGGACACATCATGTACAGCATCCTTCCAGAGGAGTCAGTCCTAGACCCACACTATTTTGGTCTCATGTTCTCAGTATAATGTTGGCAAGCAGCCAATGCAAAATACACATACCTGTGAATATCTTGCTGATCTGGAGGAAGGAAACTGGACAAGGAGGACAAGTCTGACAGCCCCACATCAACACCTTTAAAGGGCGCCAGGAATGCAAACAAGAAGCTCTTCAAATAAAGGCACAACTGCAGAATCTATAGCCGTAACTACCTCAAATATCAAAGCTGGTTAGCATGAAAGCCTATAAGCGGCTGGCATAAAATTGTCTCCAGACCCTCCAGGATATAGAACAAGTGCAGGAAAATGGGATGAGCCCACCTTTTAATAATAGTCATGATTTGGAGATTTTTTGTGGTAGTTATTGTCAGTGCAGACCCAATGGGCCAAAGAGCCTTTTCTGCGCTGTATGACTCTATACTCCTCCTAATTTTCCCTGATGACAGCAGATCTGTTAAATGGCCACTTCCTGGTTTGCAGACTTGAGCAAGAATAGGTAGTCCAGAGAACTAAGGTGAAAATGGCTTCAGCGGTCTTAATTTTGACATCTGATCTCAATTTGAACAGACTCTTGTCCGTTTCCTCCAGGAACTTTGGTCTTATTGCTCGATGTTAATAATTGAGGGATAAAGTAACTGATTTGTAAGTGGGAGGCACGGTAGTTAGCACTGCTGCCTTACAGCATCAGTGACATGGGTTTGATTCCCAACTTGGGTTAATGTCAATGTAAAGTCTTCGCATTCTCCCCATGTTTTTCCCCTTAACATTCTCTCCTTAGCTTTTATTGGTGGGGGGATTGAATTTCGGAGCCGCAACGTCATGTTGCAACTGTACAAAACTCTAGTGCGGCCGCACTTGGAGGATTGTGTACAGTTCTGGTCCCCGCATTATAAGAAAGATGTGGAGGCATTGGAGAGGGTACAGAGGAGGTTTACCAGGATGTTGCCTGGTATGGAGGGCAGGTCTTATGAGGAGAGGATGAGGGATTTGAGGTTGTTTTCGTTAGAAAGGAGGCGGCTAAGAGGGGACCTAATCGAAACATATAAGATGATTAGAGGTTTAGATAGGGTGGACAGTGATAGCCTTTTTCCTAGGATGGAGAAAGCTAGCACGAGGGGACATAGCTTCAAATTAAAGGGTGGTAGTTATAGGACGGATGTCAGAGGTAGGTTCTTTACCCAGAGAGTGGTAAGGGTATGGAATGCCCTGCCTGCTGCAGTTGTAGATGCGCCAGGTTTGGTGGCGTTTAAGAGGTTAGTAGATAAGTTTATGGGCGAAAAGGGAATGGTTTAGGTTAGAGGGTCATTGCTTTTTCCTAACTGGTCGGCGCAACATCAAAGGCCGAAGGGCCTGTTCTGCGCTGTAATGTTCTATGTTCTATGTCAGCATGGTTTTCCTCCAGGTGCTCTGGTTTCCTCCCACAGACCGAAAGATGTGCTGGTTAGGCGCATTGGCCATGCTTAATTCTTTCCCTTAGTGTACCTGAACTAATGAGTGGTGCACTTATAAGTGCAAACAGGGCTGTAGAAGCACCAAAATAGTCCCCATGAATACTTTGGTGTTTACAGAGATAGTTTGTGCAGGATATTGAGGGTTTTCATTGCATTTGTTCAACAAGGTTTTAGCTTTTATTGGTAGGCTTTTAGCTTTTATTGGTAGGGGGATTGAATTTAGGAGCCGCAGCATCATGTTGCAGCTGTACAAAACTCTAGTGCGGCCGCACTTGGAGTATTGTGTGCAGTTCTGGTCGCCACATTATAAGAAAGAGGTGGAGGCATTGGAGGGGGTACAGAGGAGGTTTACTAGGATGTTGCCTGGTATGGAGGGCAGGTCCTATGAAGAGAGGTTGAAGGATTTGAGGTTGTTTTCGTTAGAAAGGAGGCGGCTAAGGGGGGATCTTCTTGAAGCATATAAGATGATTAGAGGTTTGGATAGGGTGGACAGTGATAGCCTTTTTCCTAGGATGGAGAAAGCTAGCACGAGGGGACACAACTTTAAATTAAGGGGTATGAGTTATAGGACGGATATCAGAGGTAGGTTCTTTACTCAAAGAGTGATTAGGGAGTGGAATGCCCTGCCTGCAGCTGTTGGAGATGCGCCAAGGTTGGTGGCGTTTAAGAGGTTAATTGATAAGTATATGGAAGAGAAGGGAATGGTTTAGTTTGGAGGGGCATTGCTTTTTATTTTGGTCGGCACAACATCGAAGGCCGAAGGGCCTGTTCTGTGCTGTATTGTTCTATGTTCTATGTTTTAAGGTGAGCAATGATATTACCATTATAACAGTTATGAAACTAGGTCTTACAGCCTGAGCTTCTGCAATATCTCACATAGGTATCTGCTAGTGTTATAGATCATTTACTTTGTTATGACTTACTTATCCACACTGATCTCACAGAATAACATCTGAAAGCTCTTTACAACATTAAATAATGAGTTTGCTTGTTTAGTTGAATAGCTCAGCTTATGAGTGTTACTTGTGATTCTCGGTTATTCAGGGCAGGGATTTGCTTTGTTGTGTTTTACTAAGAAACTATTCTTTGAGTTGAACAATCATCACCATTTTGAATTAATAGAATTCACTTACTGATGTCTCAATTACTGTTACTTCCTACTTCGCCTTCATGCATTTTATTTATTTCAATTGTTCCCAACTGTTTTTTAAGCTTGAAAAAATATTGCTGCACAGAATTGATGCTCCTACATTTTAAAGGACATTTCTTTTCAAAAGAATTCACAGAATTGCAAAATTGTTATTCTGCAGGAGGAGGCCATTCAGTCTATCATGTTTGCACCAGCTCTCCAATCGAGCATCATGACTTAGTGCCATTCTCCTGCCTTATCCCCGTACCCTGGCACATTGTTTCTATTCAAACAATCATCTAATGCCCTCTTGAGTGCCTCGATGTAAATGCCTCCGCCACATTTTCAGGCAGTGCGTTCCAGACATAAATCATTAATTGTGTGATAAAGCAGGGAACTATCCCATCCCACCTGCCATGGGAATCAAAGCAGGCAGCGGGTGCAGACCATGCACGCATGTTGACCTCGGCCAGGATTATCTGATTTTGGGACAAGCACAGCCAAAACATTCCGTCCAAAGTTCTTTCTCACATAGAAACAATGAAACAAGAAGCGGGAGTAGGCCATTCAGCCCTTCGAGCCTGCTCCGCCATTCATTTTGATCATGACTGATCATGGAATTCAATATCCTAATTCCTCCCTTACCCCCATATCCCTTGATCTCTTTAGCCCAAAGAGCTATATTTAATTTCTTTTTGAAAATAGACAATATTTTGGCCTCAACTATATTGCCCACTCAGTCTTGATCCTTTTATGAACAGAAACATTTTCCTTCTACCTGCTCTTTCCAGCCTCTTCATGATTTTGAACATTTCAATCAAATGTGTTCCGCTCTCCAATGAGAGCAGTCCCAACCTCTCCCATCTATCCCCATAACTGAAGTTTCTCATCACTGGAACCATTGTTGTAATGTTATGTTATATAAAATGTTATGTTAATCTTGTGCTGGGGATATAACCCTATAAAAGCCCACTTACATGAGCATTCTCCACATAAGGCCACAAAGAAAATCATTGAGCCCATCATGTCTCCACTGGTACTTCCATGGAGCAATCAATTGTAGTCTTGGATGAATGAGTGCTAGCAGGTTATTACTAGATCTACAAATGGTCATATTTGTTTAGCAGGGAAACTGGTTTGTGATTAATAGTGAGAATGCTAACTATTTCTTTCTCATTCCGAATCAAGGATAGTGATAAGGCCTGGTTGCGATCATCCATTTTGACACAGTTCAGAATTCACGACTTGAGATCATCCTAGTGTCTTTATTTCAAAATTTATTCATTAGCATCACAAATAGGCTTAAATTAACACCGCAACTAAATTACTGTGAAATTCCTCTAGTCACCACACTCCAATGCCTGTTAGGGTACACTAAAGCGAAGAACTTAGCATGCCCAATGCACATAATCAGCATGTCTCTCAGACTGGGAGGATACCAGAGCACCGAAGGGAACCCATGCTGACGTGGGGAGAATGTGCGAACATAGACAGTAACCCAAGCTGGGAATCAAACCCAGGGCCCCGGTACTATGAGACAGTGGTGCTAACCATTATGCTCCCATGCTGCCCTAATTCAGGGTCATTACTGAACCAGCATTGTACTTCGACGGGATATTGAATTGAATGGCTCCCTATTTCTCTGTTTGTCAGTGTATTTGTTCATAATGAATAACAAATTCTGAAAATTAATAGCTCGACTATTAAACTCTGTTGGCAGAAGCACAATTCTTTACACAGAGCTGAATGATCACGGAAATTAGTCACTAAACTATTTGACAAGCTTTGTGTGTGGCAAACTTTAGTTGCTGGCTGATGCATTCAACAGTTGTTGGGAAATTCCAGGACAAAATCTGTACTCCAAGATTTGCGAACAGATGTTATCAAACTTTGCTGGCAAAATGGAACTCTTCAACAGAATATCGGCTGTGTGTAAATGACTAGAGTAATTTTTCAGCAATATCCATTAGACCTACAAAGAGAACTTCTTAATAGAGCATTGTCAATTTTTTTTAAATATTAACCTCATACGGCTGTGCATCTCATTTTTAGATACCATTTCCAGGTTCATTTAAAAGGGTAACATGTAAAACATTTTTTTAAAAACGGACCTGGTTTAGAAGGATTCTACTGCAAAAGAGTCATTCTTGAAATTTTATTCTCATAACTACATTTTAATGACATGAAGGTCAGTACCATTACCTCATGCTAATGGCACTCATTTGGACTTTCTGTATAAACTTATGAACCAAGTTATTTTGCAAACCGCAAACTAAGCAATTAGAAAGGGCTTTAAACTAAATAGAAAGTGGGGTGATTCTGGAAAGGGAATATGTAGATCACAAAGCAAAAGGGTATAGCAGATTTACAAGGCAATGATACCCAGAATGTGACAAGAAGGGTCACAGTGTACAAGCATAAAAAGACAGCAATGAAGAGGGTCAAAAGGGAAAAAGTTGTAATGAGGCAAAATTTGTGGCTCTTTATTTAAATGCACATAGTATTCTGCACAAAATAGATGAATTAGCAGCACAAACTAAGGTTAATGGGTACAATATTATAATAGTCACAGGGATGCGGTTACAAAGAGAACAAAACTGGGAACTTTTCATAAGAACAGACAGGAAGGAAAGGGTGGTGGGGTAGTTTTCTTAGTACGAGATGGAATAAGTACGATAGCAAGAAATGATATCGGATCGGAAGATGGAGAATTAATATGGGTAGAAGTAAGAAATAACAAGGAGGAGAAGACCACTGGTAGCCATAGTCTACAGATCTCCTAACAATAGCAATAGTGTCGGATGGAGACTAAATCAGAAAATAATAAGAGTATGTAAAAAAGGCAGTACTTCAATCATGGGTGACTTTAATCTTCATGTAGATTGGGAAAATCAAACTGGCAGAGTGAGCAATGAGAAAGAATTCATAGAATATATTTGGGACAGTTTTCTTAAACGATATGTTGTGGATCTAACCAGAGATCAGCTATTTTGGTTCTGGTAATGTGTACTGATACAAGTTTAATAAACAACCTTAGAGTAAAAGAAATAGTGACCATAACTAGTATATTCCATATACTTTTTAGTTGATAAGTATATGGAAGAGAAGGGAATGGTTTAGTTTGGAGGGGCATTGCTTTTTATATTGGTCGGCACAACATCGAAGGCCGAAGGGCCTGTTCTGTGCTGTAATGTTCTATGTTCTATGTTCTATGTTCTATGTTCTATAACACGGTAGAATTTAACATTCAATTTGAAATTCATTCATAGAGCCCTTCCAACCCAAAACATGGCCACCACAAAATGACTCCCTGCGAGCAACACGGAGCCATCCAATGGTAGGCATGTACTTCCTCACTAACCCTCATTGAAAGAGCATCAAAAGTTGGCCCTTAAAGGGGTGTTTTCCAGACCAATCCACTGGAGTAAACGAGTTGATAAAGGTAGGCAGGCTGGTAAATTGGAGCATGCAGCTCACTAATTGCTCTGAGATGAATGCAAAAATATTTAAATTGGCATTGTGCCAATTTTGGGCAGGCTCCCGATTGTGCCAATCTTTTTCCCTTCATAAAGTGGGAACTGGCGCAAAAACAGGCACGGATTGTGCAAATCATCTCATGCCTGACTTTACTACTTGTTTATGCCTGAAAACAGGTACAATGCAATGGTAAAATTCCACCCAAAGTGTCTCCACAGCAATATCAACAAGTTAAGTCAATGGGCAAAAATTAGGCAGATGGAATATGACATAGGGAAATATGAAATTATGTACAATGGTAGGACAAATAAAGGAACTGAATACTATTTAATTGGAGAAAGACTGCAGAAAACAGCAGCACAGAGAGTTTTAGGGATCTTTGTTCATAGATCACAGAAAGCTAGCATGCAAGTTTAGCAGGTAATCAAAGGCAAAAGTAATGTTGGTCTTTATTAATACTGTGAACTGTAATTTTATCTAAGGAAAGTTATACTGGCATTGGAGGCAGCCCAGAGAAGATTCAATAGATTGATCCAGAGTATGGAAGGATTTTCTTATGAGAAGAGGTTGAGTAGGTTGGGACTGATCTCATTGAAGTTTAGAAGAATAAGACATGACCTTGTTGAAACATATAGGATTCTTAGGGGGCTTCTCAGGGTAGATGCCAACAGGTTGTTTTCCCATGTGGGAGAGTCTAGGGCCACAGGGCATAAACTCAGAGTGAAGGGTCACCTACTTAAAACAAAGAAGAAATTTCCTCAATTTTGATTGCTCCATCACTGGAGGCTAACATCTTCAATTGCCTGGCTCCTCAGCTCTAGGCTGTTTTTGCTACACCTCTCTCCCAACCTTGCTTTTCTCCTTTAAGTCACTTCTTAAAACTTCCAAACAATTGGTCATTGCACTTAATATCTTCTTACGTGGCTCGGTGTCACACTCTGTTATATCGTGCTTTTGCAAAGCATCTTTAACTGTTTAATTACACTGAAAGCTGTTGTTGCAAATAGCCATTCACCTATACCCAATGACCAATCTATATACCTATAAATAAAACTTCTTATGTGGAAAGTGAGTTTCATGTTGGTATTTAAAAGCTAAAAGTGTTGAAAAAGATACTGATGAAACTCCAATTATTTCATTAATATTAACATAAGTGCTCGATTCCCACCTTGGGTGACTGGCTGTGTGAAGTTTGCACAATCTCTCCATATCTGCGTTGGTTTCTGCTGGGTGCTCCGGTTTCCTCCCACAGTCCAAAGATGTGCAGGTTAGTTTGATTGGCCATGCTAAATTGCCCCTTAATGTCCCAGGATACGTAAGTTAGAGATTTTAGCAGACAAATATGTGACATTGCAGGGATAGGACATGGGTGGGATTGTTATCAGTGCAGACTCGATGGGCTGAATGGCTTCCTTCTGCACTATAGAACCATAGAATTATAGAATCCCTACAGCACAGAAGGAGGCCACTCAGCCCATCAAGCCTGCACTGACCAGAATCCCATCCAGGCCCCATTCCCGTAATCCCACATATTTATCCTGCTAATCCCCTGACACTAATGGGGTGATTTTACCATTTTGATTCTAAGTGCTGAATCTGGGTGCAATTCAGGATTGATTTGAAAATCTATTCTCAGGGACCCCCATACCCAACTAGCCTGAAAAAAAATCACGAGTCTGAATCGCTCTGTGGCTTGGGCTTAATGCATCTGAAACCCTGCTGCTCCAATCGGAGCCTTCAACTGCGTGTGCACAGTAAAAAAAATTTAAAACGTTCCCCTGTCACATTGCTCCTGGACCACAAAATGTGGATAAAACGGCCCGGGAGTGAAAAATGGGAGCAATGGCCCTACAGATATCACTACACCCCCACAACAAAACTATTCCTTTTATCCACCTATCCCCTAACCCGCACATCTTAGGACTGTGGGAGGAAACTGGAGCACCCAGTGGAAACTCACACAAATGTGAGAAGAATGTGCAAACCCCATGCAGAGAGTCACCCGAGGCTAGAATTGAACCTGGATCCCTGGCACTGTGAGGCAGCAATGCTAACCACTGTGCCAACGTGCCGCTCTGTAGGATTTCCCTGATTGCATAAACACCTCCAAACACAGGCAAAAAATGACAGGTAAATAAATAAAATCCATGGATGGTGTGACAGCCAAATTGTAACAGGCACTATTGTCCTACAGCACACTGAAAGATGGGAAATAAACTAATAACGCACACATACTATACAATTAAATGGTATTATCAATTTAAAGGGGCAGGGACACAGAAACAGTGAGACCTGTTCATACACAAATCAGGGCAAGTTGATAAATATATGAGAAAAACATATGCAAGCCTGAGGGTTTATAAATAGAGGAATAGGATGCAACAACAAGGATGTTATGGTGAACCATCATAAACAACTACTGACTTATTTTGGGCACTCCACTTTAGGAAGGATGTCAAGGCCCAAGAGGGTGCAAAGGGGATCTAGGAGAAATATAGCAAGGATGAGGGACTTCAGTTAATGAAGAGACTTGAGAAGTCGCAGCTCTCTCTAGTGCTGAGAAAATTAAGTGGATGTGTAATAGAGGAATTCAAAATTATGAAAGATTTGATGGAATGGATAGAGAGAAACTTGCATCCCTGTCTTCGAAACATTCTCTGTCCATTTTCACCCATTCCCTGCAGCCCTGTATGTATTTTTCATTTATTTATTAGTCACAAGTAGGCTCACATTAGCCCTACAATAAAATTATTGTGAAAATTCCCCAGGGCCACAGTCCGACGCCTGTTCAGAAATACTGAGGAAGAATTTAGTATGCACCTAACCAGCACATCTTTCGGACTGTAGGAGGAAACTGGAGCATCCGGAGGAAACCCACACAGACACGGGGAGAACATGCAGACCCTGCACAGACAGTGACCCAAGCCGAGAATCAAACCCTATTCCCCATAAATATCAGGGTCATTCCATCAAAGTGTTCATTTGGCTTGTTTTTGGCTGGAATGTTGAAGACGTTTCTTCACTTCTGCTTCATAAAACAAGCAACAACAACATCAACATGGTATTCTGCAGCCCATTCTTTTCCAGCCTGTGTAATTATCTATAATGTCATTACCTCATTAACTGAAGCAACCACACAGAACCAACTGGGGTCAAGTTCCTTCGGCTGTTAGTTTTGCACTAAAACAGATGCAAGCATGAAATGGGAAAACTCTTTTTTTTACTCATGTCGACATTTTGCTAAAATTAGCAGCATGGGAGAAGTATGTCCCCAGTGACAAGTAGTTAGCAGCCTTTATAGAAATAAACGGAATTACAGACCACCAACAAAAAAGTAAAAATCCTGGTCAACCTCTGTCCATTCACCGTATGATACAACCAGAAAAAAGGGGTAATTTATCACTATTATTTATGGGATCTTGCTGCCCATTATCTGGCCATCATGTTTGCCTTTTTAAAAACAGCAGCAGTACAATTTATCATAGAAATGTAAATAAAGCACGGGAGGAGGCCATATGGTTTCTCGTGTCCATGCCTGCTGAGAAAGAGGCATCCAGTTTACACCCATCTTTCTGCTTTTGATTTTTAGGCCCTGCAAGCTGTGCTTAAGTGATGAGGGATTTTGCCTTTACCACTCTCCAGGCAGTGAGATTCAGACTCCTGCCCCCCTCGAGATAAAATCTCTAATCCTCCTGCCAGTTACATTAAGTCAATGTCCTCTGGCTATTGGCCTCTGTTAAGAGGAATAGACGCTTCTTGTTGTAAATGTAGGACTTAAGCACATGGAGTCATTGAGTCATAGAGAAATGCAACATGGAAATAGGCCCCTTGACCCAATATGTCCACACTGACCAGGTTTCCAAAACTTAACTCATCCCCTTTGCCTGTTTTTGGTTCATTTCCCACTAAACCTTTCCTATCCATGTATCTGTTCAAATGATTTTTAAATGTTGTAATTGTGCTCGCCTCTACCACCTCCTCTGGCAGCTCATTCCATGTATACGCCATCCTCTGTGTGAAAAGGTTGGCGCGCAAGTCAATTTAAATCTTTCCCCTCTCTCATTAAAACTATTCCCTCTAGTTTTGGACTCTCCTCTCATGGGGGAAAGACTTTGGCGAAGTTCCTCGTAAATTTATAAACCTCTGTAAGATCATCCTTCATCCTCTTACACTCCAGGCTATCCAACCTCTTTTTACAATTCAAACTTTCCAGTCCCATTAACAACTTTATCATTTTTTTTGCACCATTCCATTTTAAAACATCCTTCCTACAGGGCAACCAGAATTGGATGCAGTACTCCAAACGTGGCCTTGCCAGTGTCTCGTACAGTTGGAACATAACCATTATTTTATCATTTTGATTTTAAGTACTAGGCAGACTTGAAACTGAGAGTGTTTCGTATCCATCTTTGAGACCCATTCTCAGCTGCCCCCAATGCAGGCTGCATGCAAAAATATCCGCAATTCCAAATCACGCTGCAGTGGGGGTGGGGCTTAACGCACCCGAAATCCTGCAGCTCTGATCAGTGCCTCCAACTGCGTATGTGCAGAGAAAAATGGAATGCTGCTCCCCTACCACTTCTCTCCTGGGCCAGATAACGCCTCCCTTTGGCCCCCACAGTCATTGCCTCACTCTCCCAACATTACTGACCCCCTTATGCCCTCACTCCAACACCCCGTCACCGCAGACCGATCACGGGCCCCTTCCCCCTTCCTCCCCCCCATTGATCTCAGGCAGAATGGCAGCAGAACCAGCCTCCTGCTTCCCCCTCACCGATTTCAGGCAGAGTGGCAGAAGATCCCCCTTCTTCTCCCCCCCATCCCATTGATCTCAGGCAAATTGGCAGCAAAACCTCCCCCCGCAATTCCCCTTCACTGACTTCAGGCAAAGTGGCAGCAAACCATCCTCCCCCCCTCTTTTAAGCAAATACAATTAAATGTACATGCATTTAAATGGCAGTCACAGCCATTATGGGCATGGTCCCGATTGCGCCCATTTTCAGGCCTTGGTATAGGGAGAACTGGTGCAGAGGTGGGCACGGATCGCACTACTCACCTCACGCCTGACTTTACCAAGTTTTCATACCCGAAAATGGGCGCAACACAATGATAAAATCGAACCCTCATCCCAACACCTGTACTCAATGCACTGACCAACTGCACAAAGGTTAAAAAAGACAAGGTTTCTTTATGCCAATGGCACCAAAAATCTCTTGAAGGAAACCAATTTCAATTCAAGAAACAAACAGTTCACAGAGAAAGTCATCGCTGATGTTCCTGTGCCATTCACGGTCTTGACTCCTCAATGCAGTGACTCACTAGATCAGATCTACTGCTCCAGCTCCTGGCAACAGTCTTGTTCTCTCTGTCTCTCCATGAGGTTTTTGGTGCCTCCTTCTTCTTCTAGTTAAGGCCCTACCTTCAGCTTTCTTCAGGACTTTAGCTCCTGATCCAAGGGGAGACTCAAGGCCAATTTAATCTCCTGCGTGGCATCCTCTCAAGCCAGTGGTGGGGACCTAGCACCCTGCAATGAGCAGAGCCCTATCTCTGGTCATGCTCCAAAGCTGGAATTCAGGACTTCAAAGGCCTGCTGACATTCCCTGCTACACCGCCTACAGCTTCACAATTATACCAGTGATGGGGATAGTGTCAGATGGCCAAGAAATATCTATTTAAGGGGCTCAACCTGTCCGTGCCCTAATTTAGCCGATATTAGCATGCCCATGTTAAACGTCCAGTCCAGCATGTTTGCTGGCAGCAGTGTGGACTCATGGCAGGTGGTGATTCCCTTAGGCCCATTGGCCACCCCCACAAAGCATTCAACACCTCACTTTTTCCTGTCCGCATTCCCCCACCTCCCTCGGAGGTTGCCCTCTTCCATGATCTCTGAAACTCCAATTTCCCTGTTAGGGCCTATCAGATTGGCCTCAATGAGACCACCAAATATTCAACCAAATCCTGAGTCCAATGCCCCGTCTCTCTGTCCTATCTTGAACTCCTGGCAATCTTACCAACTTCCGTCCAGGCACTTTCTCAGTATGTTGAAGCGAAGATATTTGTTGTTTTCCTGTTTATATAAACTAATATTCACACAGGCATGTGAAGTATGTACACCAAGGGAAAGGCTTATTCTTCAGGTGGGACTTTGAGAAGTCAAATATCTGTTCCGAAGGGTCAACAACTTTAATCACAGAATTAAAAATCACCACCGCACAGAAGGAGGCTATTCAGCCCATTGTGTCTGTGCCAGCTCTCCGCAAGATCAGAAAAGGTTCAGAATTATGTTTGAATTTTTCATAGCAAAACTTAATTCTTCCAGGTTTCTATACTCCTGGGGACTTGAGATGGTTTTACTCTTGACAATGTCCAACATGTTCCCCTATCCACTAACATATGCCTCTGTCCTTCTTGGGAAGAGTAATAATAGAATTACATTTCATGTTCAAAACAGATTTAATTAAATGTCAATAATTCAATCAAGGAATCAATATGTTTGGAGCTGATGTCGGACTTTAATTGATGCTTCTCTGTCTCATTGGTACCTGTTATGGAGATAAATTCTTTCTCCTCCGAAGTATTTCAAATTCTTGGCTAATGCTACAGCACAACTTTTATTCAAATCGGGCTTTGAGCCAATCCAATGTTGACATGCTCGGATGGAATGTGGCATCATGCCTCATTAAATATGATCTGCTTGGTCTGAGCTCAGATGAAGACTGGTAGATGGGAAGCTAGTAAATTTGCAGGAACCATTCCCAGTAGTGCCAGGTATGATTTACTGGAATCAATCATTAAAACCACTATTCCTGCTTCAAGTACACTCACAAGACTGTGGGGAAAACATGAGGGAGGAGCATCAACTGGATAGCTGTCCCAAAGGACCAGCACATGTACAATGAGCCAAATGGCCTCTTTCTATATTGTGAATGCTATGCTCCTGAAAACCATTTTATTTTCAGTTTATGATTAATAGTTTGAGTTGGGATGTTTTGTGGAAGTTGTACAAGACATTAGTAAGGCCACACTTCGAATACTTGGTCACCCTGTTATAGAAGGCATATTATTAAACTAGAAAGAGTGCAGAAAAGATAATGAGGGGCATAGATCAGCTAGGTAGTCAATATGGTTTCCCAAAGGTAGAGGAATATAAAACCAAAAGGGCATAGATATAAGGTGAGAGGGAAGAGATACAAAAGAGTCCAGGGGGCAATTTTTTCATAGAGAGGGTGATGAGTGTCTGGAACAAGCTGCCAGTAGTAATAGTAGTAGAGGTGAGTAGAATTTTATCTTTTAAAAAGCATTTAGACAGTTACATGGGTAAGATGGATATAGAGGGATATGGGCCAAACGTGGGCAATTGGGACTAGCTTAGTAGTAACAAAAAGGATGGCATGAGCAAGTTGGGCCTAAAGGGCTGTTTCCATGATGTAAACCTCTATGACTCTATATTTAGTAAGAAGTCTCACAACACCAGGTTAAAGTCCAATAGATTTATTTGGTAGCACAAGCTTTCGGCATTCTGCTCCTTCGTCAGGTGAATGAGTGTTCTATTCACAAACAGGGCATATAAAGACACAAACTCAATTTACAAAATAATGATTGGAATGTGAGTCTTTACAGATAATCAAGTCTTAAAGGGACAGACTGTGTGAGTGGAGAAAGGATTAAGCACAGGTTAAAAAGATGTGTATTGTCTCCAGCCAAGGCAGTTAGTGAGATTTTGCAAGCCCAGGCAAGTCATGTCTCACACAAATAGTCAGATCTGGAGGAGACAAAGTCGGAGATTCCAGTTGTCCCAGGAAATGCACTAAGAGTGAAGCACATAGTTTAAGACAAGAGGCTAGACTAGATAGAGGTGCCAAGTTTCCTTCTCTAAACATTGTTAACGAACCAGTTGGATTTTTACAACAATCAGGTCTATTCCACAGATTACCAGGCGTATTGAAATTGGCATCCACATTTATCACGGGAGAATTTGAACTCATAGCCTTGGGCTGCTATTCCAGCTTCTAACCACTGCCAATGAGTGGAATGGTGACAGAGATGAACATAGACAAGTGAAAGGAAAAATTAAAGACAAAAGCGAACAAAAACAAAAGAGAGCAATTTCATTGGGAGATGAGCAGAGGATCGGCGCCAGGAAAGGAGAAAGATATTTTCCTTTTGGCCATGAGGAACATGAGTGTACAAAGATGAACTTCTAGAAAATGAAGCTTCCAAGTGAAAACTAATTGGGATAATATACATTGTTGTAACAATTTGTGGATTTTGATAGTATATATTGGATTATTAACAACTAAAGTTCTACAGCAGATCTGAACTAATGAGCACAGTAATACAGCAAGTTTTGATATAAAAGTACAGAATGAAGATAGATTAATCACTGCAAAATAACATAATAATGAGAAAATAATAGGAAATCTGCATATTGGCCTTTAACCTAATGCTGTGACATTAGTATTCAGGTGTGCTGTGAAAAAGTTTGGTCAGATCTGAATCCAAGTTTCTCTCCAATTCGCTTACAATGTCCCATGACTTAAGTTTATTTACAAGTGTCACAAGTAGGCTTACATTAACACTGCAATGAAGTTACTGTGAAAATCCCTTGCTCATCCATTCTGTCTGAATACACTGAGGGAGAATTTAACATGGCCAATGCACCTAACCAGCATGTCTTTCTGACTGTGGGAAGAAAGCCACACAGACACGGAGAGAACATGCAAACTCCACGCATTCACCCAAGCCAGGAATCGAACCTAGGTCCTTGGCAGGATGAAACACGAGTGTTAACTACTGTGCCACCGTGCCACCCCAGGGACAGGATAAGTAAATAAACGTTTTTGTGCAAAACATTGCAAGTGTGTTTTCAGGTAAATTATTACTAACCAAGCTTTATCCACAATCTAATCAAAAGGTCATCACTTTTCATTCCATGGCTGCACATTAACAATAGATAAGCGCCCAGAAAAGTAATATAATTTTGGAGGCAGCAGCAATGTACTGGTCTGCATGACACAAATATTTCCTTTGTAAGGAGGTAAACACATACTCATGCTGCCAGTTTTCAATCGCTACTCAGTCCTTATCTGTCACAAATCAGTTTGATGTTAAAATGCTGGAAGACGATGAAGGCTTTATAGTTTGAAAGTTGCTGAGTCAATAAATTAGCTGTGACCCCAAACGAAGAAGTGGATGTTAGTTCCACTGCCAATGTCACCGACTGTGCTGTCCCAATGAATAATCTAGAAGAGGCATGTGACCTCGTGTCTTTACCACTTTCATACTTGATTCTATTGTGCAAGGTTTTGATGTGAATGTGCAAAAATATAACCTTTTTGAATTAAAATAAGTTCAGAAAACAGCTTTGTAACTCTTTAGTTTGTTGAGTCTGATGCTTTAATTGTTTCAACTTTCTCAATCTCATGCTCAAATTCCTACATTATCTCACTCCCCCTTATCTCTATGTCTTCTGCCAACCTCACAACCATTCGAAAACCATCCACATTCCTCATGCACTCCCCCATTTCCCTGGTTACACCATTGGCCAAATGCTGAAATCTAAGGCCTGTGATCTGGAGTTCTGTCCAGCAACCATCTTTCTCCCTCCACCTCTTTCTCCTCCTTTAACAGGCTGCTTAACAATGATTAATTTGATCAGGTATTAATTTCCTCATCTCTTTTGACTTGATGGGATGAAATTTCCTGTCCTGCCCACCACAGGAATCATAGCAGGCGAGCGGCGGCGGACCATGGGAAAAGTCCATTGATCTCAGGCGGGATTTTCCAATTTTGGAGCTGCAACATACTTCCAATGTCTTTTTTTGACTAATTTTGTTCTGCCAAAAGCACCTTGGGATTTTTTTTTTTGTTTGCTGAAGTGTTGTAGTCTCAGCCAGGAACGTACCATAAACAAAAACAGCAACTTGAGGAAGCTATAGGCTCACTTATTGACACCAATTCCAGTGTGACACCACTATTCAACGCATCTTTCCCTCACATAC
Organism: Sphyrna mokarran; assembly: GCA_024679065.1. NCBI lineage: Eukaryota > Metazoa > Chordata > Chondrichthyes > Carcharhiniformes > Carcharhinidae > Sphyrna > Sphyrna mokarran. The sequence continues at coordinate 29,531,023 of JAGIQG010000002.1, forward strand.
CCTTTGGCCATGCTAAAATTGCTCCTTAGTGTCCTGAAATGCGTAGGTTAGAAGGGTTAGCGAGTAAATATGTAGGGATATGGGAGTAGGGCCTGGGAGGGATTGTGATCAGTGCAGACTTGATGGGCCAAATGGCCTCTTTCTGCACAGTAGGATTTCTATGATTTGCTGCTCCCAATGCTGTCTACTTTAAATTGGAGAGACCAAATATAGACTGAATACCGTTGGCCATCCACAAGCAGGACCGAGAACTCCCTGTCATTGCCACTTCAACATACCAGTCTGCTCTCCTGTCCATATGCCTTCCCTTGGCCTTTTGCAATATTCTAGCAATCTCAATGCAAACTGGAGGAATAGCATTTCATCTTCAAATTGAGCACTTTACAACCTTCTGAACCGAACATTGAGTTCAACAACTTCAGATCGTGAACTCTCTCCTCCACCTTCACCCATTTTCATTTATTTTATTCCATCCATTTTATCATCCTTCTTTCTCACCTCAATTCTTCCATTTTCTATTCCAGCCCTCCTTCTTTTGGACCCATCCAGCCAGCCTCCCCAGCCGCCTGCTGCCCCTTTAGGACAACTGGCACACTCTTCCACTAGTCCTTTAACAGTCTGTACCTGTGTTCTGCCATTCATGAATTCAGATTTCTTCATAGACACTTAGCATCTTCTCAGCCTTCTGTATCCTCATTTATATTTCCTTTGTCCCATTCCACTCCATCCCCCACCCTCATAGTATAAATCTCCGCTGAATCTCTTCATTCTCAGCTCTGACGAAGGGTCAACTAGACTCACAATATTGACTCTATTCTCTCCTCACAGATGCTACTGAGATTTTCCAGCATCTTCTGTTTTTGTAACTCGCTGATAGATTTGTATAGGAGTAGATTTCATGAATGAGCATAGGGCTTTGTAGATTAAGAGCTTGTCAAAGATTCAGCTGGGAGATAGGAATGTCCCCCATGATTTTGATGGATGTGAAGTCACAATGAGTACATTGCCATCCGAGCTCAAAATGGCAATATGCACTTCATCTACACAAAGATCTGAAATGAGACAACAATTATGCAAAATATATCCAGTGACAGATTTATTACTTGAAAATCCAACACAATGCAGAAGTTAATAATCGCAGTTTTTAGTAAGGAAAATACGTCTATTCTTCGTCTATTATAAAGGATGTGATAACAGGACACCAAGAAAACATCAACAGGATTAGGCTAAGTCGGAATGGACTTATGAAAGGTAAATCATGTTTGACAAACCTACTGAAGCTTTTTGAGGATGCAACTAACAGAATAGATAAGAATAAACCAGTGGACGTGTTGTATTTGCATTTTCAAAATACTTCTGTAAAATCCCACATAAGAAGCTGGGTGTGTGCAATTAAAGCACATGAGATTGGGGATACTATATTGGCATGGATTGCGAATTGGTTAGCAGATAGCAAACAGAGAATAGGAATAAATGCATCTTTTCCAAAGTGCTGGGTGGTGACTAATGGGATCCTGCAAGGATCATTTCTTGATTAAATATCAATGATTTAGATGCGGGGATCAAATTTAATATTTCCAAGTTTGCTGATGACACGAAACTTGATGGGAAGATGATGGTAGGGAAGATGGTTAAGAGGCTTCAAATGTTTAAGACAAGTTGAGTGAATGAGGAAATGCAGAATAACATGGAGAAATGTGAAGTTATTCACTCGAGAAAGAAAAACGGTATTATTTAAATATTGATAGATTGGGAAATGATGCCAAATGGAGGGACCTGGATGTCTTTGCATACAAGTCACTGAAGGCAAGCATGTAGGTACAGCAAGCAGTTAGGAAGGTAATTAATATATTGGCCTTCATTGTAAGAGGTCTTGAGTACAGGAGCAGAGATGTCTTATTGCAGCTGCACAGGGCTTTGGTGAGACCACACCCGGATTACTGCATGCAGTTGTGCTCTCTTACCTAACAAAGGATATATTTGACATAGACTGAATGCAGCAAAGGTTCAGACTGAATCCTAAAATGGCAGGAATGTTTCATGAGAGCAGATTAGATCGACTAAGCCTCTATTCACTGAAATTGAGAAGAATGAGAGGAGATCTCATTGAAACATACAAAATTCTGCCAGAGTTGAACAGACAGTTTGAAGGGATGGTATTTCCTCTGACTGGAGCTCACAGCCTCAGATAGGCCATTTAGGACTGAGATGAGGAGGAACATCTTTATTCAGAATCTGTGGAATTCCCTACCTCAGAAGACTGTGGAGGTCAAGTCACTGAATATATGGAAGGAGTAACAGAAATACAGAGTACTGGGCTAGTGGTAGGACACTTGGTAGTGTAGATGAACAGAGCGATCTCCGTGTCCATGTGCATAGATCCCTGAAAGTTTGCACCCAGGTTGACAGGGTTGCTAAAAAGGTGGACGGTGTGTTAGCTTTTATTGGTAGAGGGGTTGCGTTTCAAAGCTATGAGATCATGTTGCAACTGTACAAAACACTGATGCGGCCGCACTTGGAATATTGTGTACAGTCCTAGTTGTCACATTATAGGAAGGATGCAGAAGCATTGGAAAAGGTGCAGAGGTGGTTTACCAGCATGTTGCCTGGTATGGTGGGAAGGTCTTATGAGGAAAGGCTGAGGGACTTGAGGCAGTTTTTGTTAGAGAGCAGAAGGTTAAGAGGTGACTTAATAGAGGCATACAAGATTATCACAGGATTAGATAGGGTGGACAGTGACAGCCTTCTTCCTCAGATGGTGATAGCTAGCATGAGGCAACATAGCTTTAAGTTAAGGGGTGATAACTTAAAATCACCCCTTTTAAGTGATGAAAAGACAGATGTCAAAGGTAGGTTCTTTACTCAGAGAGTAGTAAAGGTTTGGAATGCCCTACCTGCAACAGCAGTGATCTTGCCAACATTAAGGGCATTTAAATGGTCAATGGATAAACAAATGGATAATATAGGAATAGTGTAGGTTAGTTGGGCTTTACATTGGTTTTCATAGGTCATCCCCACATCAAGGGAAAGGGCTTGTACTGCACTGTAATGTTCTATGACTCTATATACGAGGAAATAGATAGATTTCTAGACTTTAAAGGTGTTAAGGGGTATGAGGAATGTGTGGGAGTATGGTGTTGAGAAAGGGGATCAGCATGATCATATTGAGCAGGCTCAAAGGATGAAGTGACCCATCTCTGCTCCTATTTCCAATGTTTCTATGTTTATCATCTTCAGTGATAAATCATTTATTCTAACATTTGGATCTCTGAACTCTCGGACTTCTTTCCATTCCCTATGACAGCAAGTTTAAAGGAAAGGCGTTCCTTCCTTTTACACACCATCCATTAAATTGACACCGCAATGATAAATTCGACAGGCAGGGTGACATCAGTGAAATGTTACCGAGAAATGCTTTGTTGCTGCACAAAAGTCTGCCTTAAATCTTTTCACCTTCTTACTCCCTCCGCATCTTCAAAAGCTTCTCGTAAACCGATCCCTTCAGCTCCTCCAGCTATAAATAGAGTATTAAGGCTTCTAGGTAGGAGCACATCTAGAATGAAGGAGCGCTGTCAGCAGCAGGCAAATGATATTCCCACTGTCAGAGATAGATGCTAATATAAGGCTGCACATCGTGACTGTAAGTCCTGAGCAGAATAGAGATTGTTCATAAATTCCTAAGTAAATCATGCCTGGTCACCATGCTGAGTGACTGTGAGTGATCAGTTGTGTTATGTAACTGACCTCCACTATTGGTGTGCCAAGTAACATACAAATGCAGCAATTTCATGAAACTCATGGGAAGGTGGCAAGAGTCAATTCAAGCACAAGATAAATAATCAGCAATTCATAGGGTATCTTGCTCTCTTTCACAAGTTGCTGGGTAACATTCACCTTAAATTTGCCATAATTTAAGAAGTCATAGGAACATTACATTGTAGAAGGAGGCCATTTGGCCCATTGGGTCTGCACTGACTCTCCGGCAAAGCATCTTACCCAGGCCTTATAACTCCTCATATTTAGCCTACTAATCTCCCTAACCTACACATCTTGAAAAACTAAGGGCCAATTTAGCATAGGCACTCAATCTAACCTGCACATTTTTTGAGTGTGGGAGGAAACTGGAACACCCAGAGGAAACCCACGCAGACATGGGGAGAAGGTGCAAACTCCACACAGATAGTCACCCAAGGCTGGAATCGAATGTGAGTTCCTGGAACTGTGAGACAACAGTGCTAATCCAGTGTCACCAAACTCTGGGCCATTGGATTTTCATTTCAGCAAGTGTCAACTCTAACACCCAGATAAATGCATGTCCACAGTTTGCACACATCTACATTTCTTTGGCCTCATGCATTTTGCTCACATATTGTGGAATGTAGGCTTTTCTCTGATTAAGGTGAGCTCGAAGGTTATAAAGATAAATGTTGCCACAGTCCCAGATTTCTATTGACTGGGCCATCGCCCTTTGAGGGGAGAACTCACTTATGGTGATTTAACCTGAGGATCGCCACACCTTAGGCAATGAGCAATACTGAGAAGACAGACCCTTCATGAATAACCTCAACCGGTACAGGAATTGAGCGCAGAGTTGGTATCACTCTATCAAGCCAACTGAACTAACCAACCTGCCTGAAGGTTAAAGGTGATATAATTTGGCAGTTGTGAACCAATTGAAAACTACCTGCTTATCTATCAAGATATGAATTATGGCTCAGTTGGCATCCTGGCTTCTGAGTCAGAAAGTTGTGGACTCAAGTCCTGCTTCCAGACATGAACCGTTAAATCAAGGTTAATACTCCAGTGCAGCACTGAGGGAGTGCTATGCTGTCGGGGGTGCAGTCATTGGGATGGCAATTTAAAATGAGGCTCTTTCTGGATCCTGCTGGAAAGGCCAGATGTTGCTGGTGTCCCATCCAGATGACAAGCTATGGAATCTCATTTATTCAGGTTGATTTATAGTACACCAAAACAAGTTGAGGAAACATCTTAAAATTTATTTATTAGTGTCACATGTAGACTTACGTTAAAGTTGCAATGAAGTTACTGTGAAAATCCCCTAGTCACCACACTCCAGTGCCTTTTCGGTTATACTGAGGGGCAATTTAGCACGGCCGATGCATCTAACCAGCATGTCTTTCAGACTGTGGGTGGAAGTTGGAGCACCTGGAGGAAAGCCACACAGACACGTGGACAACGTGGAGACTCTGCATGGACAGTGATCCAAGGCTGGAATTGAACTCGGGTCCCGGGCACTGTGAGGCAGCAGTGCTAACCATTGTGTACTATGCCTCCCTGACAACCTCCTTGCTATCAGAGAAAAATCAGGGCAACAAAGACAAGGAACTTGATCGACATTGAAGAGAATCTTAACTCTATAAAGATAATCCTTTCACAGCTGTGTCTGCCGCAGAGCCTTCACAGAAAAGAACAGGGGGAAAAAGAAACAGATTTGATGAAGCCTTAGGCAGACTGCTTTTCTATCTCGAGTGACTTTAAGAGACAGCCGGTCTGGAAAGCATTTAATTTGTTTGTAGGAATGGTAAACAGTGCCAAAGTCAACAACTTGCTTCCTTTGGGGCTGAATAACAAATTAGCTTCTAGAAACAGACAGTTCAGTAAAGTCGTGCGGTTTTGACATGAACCCTCAGGCTCTCAGGTTTATCAAGAATAGACCGTACCCTGACAGCATTTTCAGCTCTCCAAGTCACGAGGAGCAGGACACTTTTAAAATCTATATTCTTTCAATACACTCAAGAGCAGAAAAATTAATAAACATCAACGCAGGCTTCAGTTTTATTTTATCTCGCAAGGTGGTAACGTAACTATGCTCTTCCAAGAGAATTCAATTACTCATTTTTCGACAATCTTATTGCGGGTGCAACAGTTCACCATTTCCTTGCATATACATTGACTGCGGTAAAAGTTTTGGGCCTGGGTTAGTGTTGATATTTCTAAGTGTTGATATTGGATGTCTGCCAGTTACTTTACGGCCTCCCATTCCCCTCCAGCTAGGCCCGTCCGACTGTCACCACATGGCTCTATGTGCGACCACAAACTGAAGTCAGAAAGGCCAACGACAATCCTCACAACATTGGCCGGGGAAGGCAATCGTGTGACACTTCAATATGTTTTCACCTCGCCCTTATAAGACAAGTGTGGATCATTCTGGAGGTTACTGCAGAGTTGAGTCTCTGACACAAGTTATCTATTGCATTCAGACGAAAAGTCACTTTTCCGCAGACTCCGTTATGAGAAATGGAACATGGTCAGATACCAAAGAGTGACTTTGATCTTCACATTTTAACAAGACAATCATAAGATGCCATTATGATTGACACCACCAGCTTGGTTCTGTATTGGAATCACTGCAGATTTGACTCCAGAATTAAATTTGTAACTCGAGCTTGCTATCATCAGCACTTTACAAAAATTCACCACAAGCTCTGTGGGTTACATACCAGTTTCAACATAGAATCTGTCCAACATAAACCATTTAGTGATGTGACACCAGCATTTATATCTCCTTGGTTCTCACAATTTCCCCAGTAACCTTTTTTATTATTGGTGATGGCTCTTTGGACATTACATTTTCATGTCTTAATTCAATGCTCAAATCTTCTGATTAGGATCAGAACCACAACTTTTAACCTTGATCAGATTCTGTACTGAAGCTACGACCCCATTTTTTTATAGCCCTAACTGACATATTGTTGTAAGTATTCACTCATGCATTTCAAACCTTTAGGTGGCACAATGTTTAGTACTGCTGCCTCTCAGCACCAGGAACCCAAGTTCAATTGAAGCCTCAGGTTACTGTCTATGTGGAGTCTGCACGTTCTCCCTATGTCTGCATGGGTTTTCCTCCAGCTGCTCCAATTTTCTCCCACAGCTCGCAGATATGCAGGTTAAACTGATTGGCCTTGCTACATTGTCCCTTGGTGTCAGGAGGACTAGCAGGGTAAATTTAATGCTTACATTAACTCAACAATGGAGTTACTGTGAAAATCCCCTAGTCACCACACTCCGGCACCTGTCGAGGCAAACTGAGGGAGAATTTAGCATGGTCAATGCACGTAGCCAGCACATCTTTTGGGAGAAATCTGAGCATACCTGGAGGAAACGCATGCAGACATGGGGAAAACATGCAGATTCCGCACAGTTACCTAAGTTAAGAATTGAACCCGAGTCCTTGGGGCTGGGAGGAAATAGTGCTAACCAATGTGTCAATGTGCCGCCTCAAAAACATCATTTTTTGTGTGTTATACAGACAAAAAATACCATTCATAAAGTACATGGGGGAGAAGGAAAGGAGAGGGTGCAGAATGTAGTGTTACAGTCATATGTAAGGTGTAGAGAAAAATCAACTTAATGCAGGGTAGATCCATTCAAAAGTCTGATGGCAGCAGGGAAGAATCTATTCTTGAGACAGTTGGTACGTGACCTCAGACTTTTGTATCTTTTTCCTGACGGCAGAAGATGGAAGAGAGAATGTCCGGATGTGTGGGGTCCTTAATTATGCTTTCTAATGTGGTTTTTAACATTTTTTTATCACAGCTGTTAGGCTAATTGACCTGCAGTTTTCTGCACCCTGCCTCCCTCCCTTTTTGAACAAAGAAGTTACATTTGCTATCTTCCAATCTAATAGAACCTTTCCCAAATCTAGGAAATTTTAGAAAATTAAAACCAATGTATCACTTATCACATTAGACTCATACTTCATGACCTTTGAGTGAAGTCCACCTGGGTCTGGAGATTTGTCAGCCATCAGACTCATCAATTTACTCAATAGCACATCCCTGCTGATTGTAATTTTCCTGTAATTTCCTTTTAGATTTGAGATTCTAGTTTTGAATTGAGCTACATTTTTAAACTTAATCAAAATTCTTCCATATTATGGTCCATAATACTAGATCCACCAGTTCCTACAGATTGGCAGGTGTCTAATGTGATCCCACTATTGATGAAAGCAGCGAATTATAGACCAGTCTGATATTAGTCTGATATTAGTATGTGGGGAAAATTTTAGAGACCATTATCAAAGATTTTATAGCAGAGCAATTGGTAAACAGACATAGAATCAGACAGAGTCAGGAGGGATTTGTGAAGGGGAAATCATGCTTGACAAATCTACTAGAATTCTTTGAGGATATAACAAGTAGTGATGACGAGAGCCAGTGGATGTGGTTTATTTGGAATTTCAGAAAGCTTTCAACAAAATCCTATACAAAAGATTAGTGTGTAAATTTAAAGCACATGGGATTGCAGGTAGTCGGAGGCAGTTCAGCCCATTGCGTCTACGCCAACATCCTGAAAGGGCATCTTACCCCACCCCCCACTCTGTCCCCGTAACTCCACACATTTACCGTGGCTCATCAACCTAATCTACACATCTTCAGTCACTAAAGCACAATTTAGCATAGCCAATCCACCTAATCAGCACATCATTGGACTGCAGAAGGAAACCAAATCACCTGGAGGAAACCCAGGAAGAACGTGCAAACTCTATGAGCTGAATTGAATCTGAATTCTTGATGCTGTGAGGCAGCAGTGTTAACCACTGTGCTACCGCGTCACCTGTTTTTTTCCCTAGAGAGGTAGCAATCCTGTACACTGCTCTTATAAGTATACAAAGCCCTTATAGACTATACCTGCAATACCATGGAACCAAAGAACATCTACAATGCAAAAGGAGACCACTTAATGCTATTTTGCATCCCAAACAGCAAATTTTATTCCCCATTGGTAATGTCTTCATGGAATAAGTAAAACTCAGCAATCTATTTTGAATAATGTCGCATGAATAGGCAGTTACAGCTGTAATGCCATTTTCATAGCACATTATCTCATCAGCACATAAGATGGCAGACTTATTAGAGACTAAACTAAAGAAGATATGAGGAAACTGTATTGGAATGAGTAAGAAATAGCTGATCTCTTCTTAAAGTTGGTGATCTGGTAAGAACCTGAGGTGCTCATTCATGGCTTAGTGATCAGGCCCTCCATCTTACGAGAGAAATTGGTTCACCGTCTCTGATGGTAGTGAGAATCTCCATTCAAAGTTAGCAACTTTGCCAAATCTTCCGGCAAAGATAATGTGTAAATGTTTAGCATCCAAAAAGTGTTGAGATCAGTAATACTGTTCAATTTATTGAGGAGTTCTGCACTAATGTATTCAAGATTCCATTTAGTGACTTTCAAAATCTTGCGCTAGTCAGTGAACCCAAATATTTGTCCTGCACCTGTTATATTTTTGAAGGAAAGTGTAGATTCTCAGAAACCCGTGAGAAGTCCTTTAAGGACAAAAAAAAACAGGGCTTCCATCTGCAGCATGATTTTAATATAAGAGTTGCTGTGTCAACATCAGGAAATTAATAATGACAGAAGCCTTGCTTTCTCCACACTGGATATTCAATGCACATCTGTACCTAGATGTCATACAGACTACGAGGCATAAAAGGATGGTTTGACAATCCAAACCCGACCTTTCCACTTCAGTTCAACAAGCATGGCAGCAGCCTTTTAAATGCCAATCTCACCAATAGAAATTAGAAGCATATGAATCTTTCTACTGAGGCTTCAACTAGAGTGGTTAGCAAACGAAACTCTACACCGCAGGAAATGGCTGATTTTTTTATAAAGTTTATTTATTATTCATAAGTAAGGTTTACATCAACATTGCAATGAAGTTACTGTGACATTTCCCTAGTCGCCACAGTCCAACACCTGTTCTGACCAATGCAACTAACCAGCACATCTTTCAGAACATGGGAGAAATCTGGAGCACCAGAGGAAACCCACTCAGACAGGGGGAGAACATGCAAGCTCCACACAGACAGTGACCCAGGCAGGAATCGGACCTAGATCCCTGGTGCTGTGAGGCAGCAGTGCTAACCAGTGCCACCGATAAGTGTATTAAAGAAAAGGCTGAAAAAGCTAGATAGGCTGAAAGGCTGAGATGAGGCAGATGCGATGAGAAAGATACAAAGACCAGCACAGACAATCTGTGCCCGATACCCTGTTATAATTTGGTATAATTCTATAAAAACACAGATGCAATGCTGTCATTTAAAGATTAAAATATAATAATGTAATGTTATTGAAGTGCTTTCTGATTGTGCAGTTACCTCTAGTTAACTTGCTGCTACTTTGTTGTTTTTCTCAGAATGTGTTTTATCTTTTTAATGGTGCATGATTCTACAAGCCTTTCCATGCCTCCAAATGGAAAAACTTTTGTTGGTTTTGGATCACCTTAACATATAAAGCTTAGCTTTCTGATTGTTGTTTTGCTTTGATGCTGAATCTTTGCATCACAAAATTAAATGTGGGCCTGGATCTAGAAAACGATATTACTTTTTTAAAGAACATCAGGAAACGTAAAAACTTTTAACAAAATACGCAATTATAGAAAGGCATGGGGGTGACTTGAACTGCTTAGAATTACATAGAACTTACAGCACAAAAACAGTCTATTTGATCTACCTTTGCTGATATCGATAGTTCACGTGAGCTTTCTTAATCTTACATCAGCTCATTCTGGCAACAAAGGTTTCTGCTCCTTCCCTCCCTCGTGCCCTTTGATTTTCCCCTCAAGTTTCCTCAGAGGTGTCTCCTTGCTGGCTGCCTCTGAGCCCTCTGTCAGGATGCTGATGCTGTTGGCCCAAACAAAGGCTGGCAGCTCCAAAACCTTGTCGGGGGTGGGGGGGGTGGGGACAGTGCTCTAAGGCAGGTAGAAAAATGTCATGGCACCTCACAGTGGGAAGTCTCACAACACCAGATTAAAGTCCAACAGATTCAATTGGTAGTAAACATTACTAGATTTCGGGGCTCTGCCCTTTCGTCAGGTGAGTGGTTAGTTCTGATCATAAACATGGCATATGAAGGCACACACTCAGTTTACAGAATACTGATTAGAATGCCAGATTTTACAGTCTTAAAGATGCAGACAATGTTTGAGTGGAGAAAGCAATAAGCAAAGGTTTGCTACCAAAAAGACCTGTTGGTCTTTAATTTAAGCTGGTGTTGGAGACTATTTACTCTGTTTACACCAGTCCAATGCCAGCATCTCCACATCGTCACCTCGCAGTGGCACAATGGTCAGCACTGCTGCCTCACAGAGCCAAGGTCCCAAGTTCGATTCCCAACTTGAGTCATTGTCTGTGCAGTGTCTGCACGTTTTTTCCATGTCTGCGAGAGTTCCCTCTGGGTGTTCCAGTTTCCTCTCACAGTCTGAAAGACATGCTGGTGCACTGGCCACGCTAAGTCCTCCCTTAGTAGACCTGAACATGCGCTGAAGTGTGGCAACTAAGGGATTTTCACAGTAACTTCGTTGCAATGCTAACAGAAGCCTTACTTGTGACTCATAAATATTCTTTACTTTAAATAAACATCAACATTTTGGGGTTAAAATAATGAATAATTCCAGAGGGGCCAAGAAGGCAGATCCACTGTGAGATCATTGCTTTAGAACACCAATGGTCTGCTTTACCATGTTCTTGATAGTAGTGTGGCAGTTCTATATCATTTTGTTTGGTAGTATGGGGAGGGACAGGGGAAGGATTCATCACTCATGTACAGAAGGAATTCTCTTTTTTTCCAAGCTATCAGACTATCTATGGTGCTCCAAAGATGGTGGGGACAGCTACAATTCATGTTTAAGGCATCTTAGCTGCTGCTAGAATAGTGGGCATTAACCAAAATAAAAATCTTAGCCTTTTCCCAAGACCAACTGCACATTCAGTGAATGGAATGCTTTATGGTTACAGTGTATCTCCCTGTTTATATGGACACTAAGGGATAGTTTAGCATGGCCAATCCATCTCATGTAAATGCTTTTGGACTGTGGGAGGAAAGTGGATGAAACCTATGCAGACACGGGGAGAATGTGCCATCGTGACTGCCTTGAAGTTCGGCACTGAGAACACTGACTCATGAAATACAATGATTAGTATAACATTAAATATAAAACATAGAGCTTCACTCTATTTTGCAAATAATCTCCATCAAATTTATTATATCTTAGATCCACATTGTATAAAAACCATTTAATAGAATCCTTACAATGTAGAAGGAGGCCACTCAGCCCATCAAGACTGCACCATCAACAATCATTGCAACCAGGCCCTATGCCTGTAATTCCATGTTTCACCCTGCTGGGCCCCCTGACACCAAGGGTCAATTATCATGACCTGTCAACCTAACCAGCACACCTTTGGACTGTGGGAGGAAACTGGAGCACCTGAAGGAAACCCACACAGAGAGAGGGAGAATATGCAAACACTGACATTGACCCAAGCCGGGAATTGAATCCAGGTCCCTGGCACTACAAGGCAGCAATGATAACCACTATGCCACTGTGCTGCCCCAATACTCAGTGAACTGTGAGGAATTGTATTTTTGCAATGTAATAATCCATCTTTGTTTTAACATTTAGCAACTTAAGATGTTTTATTTGTTTATATGGAGATTTTTTTACTGCCATTGTCCATAATTGAAAAATAAATTAGCTCAAATTCCATTGTGGGTTTGCTGAATATGGACACATTGTTTAAGCAGGTGCTTATTTAATGATAGCATTGATATAGATTCTGACCAGACCAGGAGCAATAAGTATTTAAAATCATAGTAAGAGGAGTGGAAAAACATGAAGAAGGAATGGATGGATTAACATAACTGTTTCCTTCATATCATTGTTCTTGAATGCAACCAGGTTACACTTAACAAATTAATTTTCTGCTCTTGCTGTTTAATTGGACTGAATGGGCAAACAATCCTAATTGTTAACTACAAGTGGTTAACAAACTGCATGCTGGCAATGTTAAAGCCTGCCAATGCCCAAGTGATGTCTGACTTGGCATGAAAATGGTGTCAGCCATTAATAATGATGGCTCACATTTTCCCACATGAGTTTAAAAGGGTGATAAAGTGTTTCTGCCAGAGGCTTAACAATAACAAGGCAATTAGTCTGGAGCAATGGGTTGCCAATTAATATTAATCAGGCAGCCATTCCAGAATCATAATGTGGAGGAACTCTCAGTTACATCCATTCTGAGCCACAAATTAATGCTGCCCTATTGTCATGCATAATCCAGGTGGGGGTTGTCACCTTGTTTTAATTGGCATAACTCTCACTTTTCAGGCAGAGGATTGCAAGTTTAAGGTCACCTACAGATTTAAATACCATTCTAAGGGAGTGCTGCACTGTCAGAAGGGCCAACTTTCAAATGAAACAGCGAAGTAAGTCTGCGTGAACGTGCAAACGATGCCTTGGCTATACTTGCAGTGTTAAAGAAGATCAATGTTTTTTTACTGGTGTCCAGGCCAACATTCATCCAAAAAGCAGATTACTTGGTTACAATTCATTAACCATTAGTGGATCCTGGCTGCCACTTCACAGTGACTACGATTCAAAAGTAATTCACTGGCATAAAGTGACCTCCTGAAGAAAGTCTACCCAGCCTCTACTTTCTCAGGAGATGAAGGAAATTTGACATGTCTGCTACAACTGTTTTACAACTGCTGCAATCAATGTTTACAGATGCACCATAGAAACATCTTTTCCGGATGTATCACTGCTAGTGTGGCTCCTGCTCTGTCCAAGACCACAAGAAACCATCATGCAAACTCAGTCTCCCATCCATTGACGCTGTCTACACTTCCTACTGCCTCAGAAAAGCAGCCAGCATAATGAAGGACCTCAACACACCCCAAACAAACCCTTCTTCCATTGGGAAAAGACACAAAAATCTGAGGGTGTGTACCAACTGACTCAGGAACAGCTTTTTACCTGTTCCAGTTGGACTCTTGAATGGACCTACCTTAAATTAAGTTGTTCTCTGCACCCTATCTATGACTGCAAACTACATTCTGCAATCTCTCCTTTCCTACTCCCCTATGTACTCTATGAATGGTATGCTTTGCTGTTAAGTGTACCAAATAGTGGCATAGTGGTTACACTGCTGTCTGACAGTGTCAGGGATCCAGGTTCAATTCCTGGCTTGGGTGACTGTCTCTGTAAAATTTGCACATTCTCCCCATGTCTGCATGGGTTTCCTCCGGGTGCTCCAGTTCGTTCCCACAGTCCAAAAGATGTGCAGGTTAGGTTAATTAACCACGCTAAATTGCCACTTATATCAGAATTTCACTGGCACGCCTGCTCCGATTCTGGGAGGGGGTGGAGGGGGTGGAGGGGGTGGGTGGGGTGCGAGATTTGAAGAGTGGCATTTTCCATTGGCCTCAGATGGGATCATATGGACCTCCAGTGGACATGCAAGTAAAATTCCACCCTTAGTGCCAGGGGCCCAGCAGAGTAAATACATAAGGCTAAAGAGATAGGAGCTGGGAGGATTGTGTTTGGGGCAGACCCAATGGGCTGAAAGGCCTTCTTCTGCACTGTTATGATTCTATGAAACAATACTTGTCACATAGGACGATAATAAATTAAATCAAATAAGAAGATTTTCTTTTGTAAAAATGGATATGCCATGTAGCGATAGGCAAACACTTTATGTTACATACATGTCACACATTGGAATCACAGTTAACATGTGCACACAAGACCTAAATGCCTCAGCAATTGGCATCAAGCAAGGGGACTTTCCACATGAGTAATGTAATATAGTTGGAGAGATTAGCATCCAAATCTGAGTGACTGTTTCAGAAGCAGTAACAGTTCAAATCCAGAGGCATATGGGATTTGGCAAGGAAGGAGCAGCCATTGTGCTGAAGGATGAAGTGTCTTTAAAAGATTGACTAAGTTGATCAAACAAAAAGTGTAATAACAACTAACTGAAATTTCATGGTGCAACGTTAATAATGAATGTGTTAACATCAATGCATAAAAATGGTTCCTTCATGGGATGTGGGCATTGCTGGCAAGGTTAGAATTTGTTGCCCATTGCTAATTGCCCTTGAACTGAGAGAATTACTGGGCTTTTTGGGAGGGTTGTTAGTCAGTCACGTAACTGTGGGGTCACTCGTTTTTCACGTTTGCTGATCACACCACTGTACTAGATCAGATATCAAACAATGATGAGATGGAATACAGGGAAGAGATAGAGAATCTGATGAACTGGTGAAGCAACAATAATCTCTCCCTCAGTGTCAACAAACTGAAAGAGATTGTCATTGACTTCAGGAAACATAAAGGAGAACATGCCCCTGTCTACATCAATGGGGACGAAATAGAAAGGATCGAAAGCTTCAAGTTTCTAGGTGTCCAGATCACCAACAACCTGCCCTGATCCCTCCACACTGACATTATAGTTAAGAAAGCCTATCCACATCACTACTTTCTCAGGTTGCTAAGGAAATTTGGCATGACAGTTATGAATCTCACCAACTTTCACAGACACATCATAGAAAGCATCCTTTCTGTCTGTATCACAGCTTGATATGACTCCTGTTCTGACCAAGACTGCAAGAAACTACAAAGGATCATGAACGGATCGCAGTCTATCATGCAAATCAACTTCCCATCCATTGACTCTGTCTACACTTCTCACTGCCTCAAAAAAGCAGACAGCATAACCAAGGCCCCCACACATCCTGGACATACTCTCTTCCACCTTCTTCCTCAGGAAAAGATACAAAAGTCTGACATCATGGGCCAGCCAACTCAAGAACTGTTTCTTCCCTGCAGTCATCAGGCCTTTGAATGGACCTACCTTATATTAAGTAGATGTTTCTTCCCACCCAAGCTATGTGGTAACACTACATTCTGCGCCCTCTCTTTTTCTTCTCTGTGAATGGTATGCTTTGTCCGTATATCACACAAGAAACAATACTTCTCACTGTATATTAATACATATGACAATAATAAATCAAACTAAAAAAACAAATCAAACATGGAGGCCAGACTAAATAAAGATGACAGATTTGCTTCCCTTAAGTACCCAAAAACTAAATGGATTTTTAGCACAATCAAAACTAGCTTTCAATTCTAGAATTTATTCCTGAATTTAAGTTCCACCAGCTGCCACGGTGAGATTTGAAGCCTATTTGGGAGCATTAAGCTAGGTTGCTGACTTATTACATCAGTGACATTACCACTACTCCACCATCTCCTATGCATTTTGCCGCTATTTTAGCATTAGCAACTGCATGGCGTGAACCATTTTTGTTCTGGCAAAAGAATTTTATACATCTGGATTAAGCAGTTTAAAAAAAACGAATATTCATTTTCTTCGACTCACAAATGTCCTGCTGTGACAGCTAGAAAAAGAATCACAGCAAACAATGTATTGTTGCTGAGTAGGAAAGTAATGTATGTGTGGTTATCTTCACTGAAATCTTAAGCGAATTCATTTTCACGAATATTTCTCAATACAGCAATATTCTGCGAGCCTAGATAGGATGGAACAAGTCAAGATTAGCCTGTGTTCCTTCATGGAAGAACATCTGACAAGCCTAACCTCGTGATGCACTACAAGTGGCTGTCCTTAAATCTGAATTTTCTTGGTGTTATAAAGTATGCTGAAATGAAAATATCAGAAGAGTTTGATAACTCTTGTAAATATCCTGCTTCAAATGGGTTATCTGTTGATTTTACAGCTGATATTTTGTTTATGTATTCACATGGACAGTATGATGAGACAGTGAATACCACTACTGCCTCACAGTGCCAGGGACCCGGGTCCAATTCTGGCCTAGGGTCACTATCTGTGTGGAGTTTACACATTCTCCCTGTATCTATGTGGGTTTCCTCCCACAGTCAAAAGATGTGCAGGTTGGTGGATTGGCCATGCTAGATTGCCCCTTAGTGTCCAAAGGCATGCAAGTTAGGTGGATTGGCCGTGGTAGATTGCCCCTTAATGTCCAAAGGTGTGCAGGTTGGGTGGATTGGCCATGGTAAATTACCATGTGCCCCAGGTTATCTAGGTAAGGTGAATTAGTGGTTAAGGGGATTGGACCGGTGGGGAATGCGTGAGACTGGATAAACTGCTGAGTTGGTGCATACCTAATGGGCTGAATGGCTTCCTTTTGCACTGTAGGGCTGTTATTCTATTCTATGATTAACATTTTCAAAGTGCTTCATTTTTTAAGAAAAAAAACTTGCTTGGGAGATTTTTCCAGGCTCTTAATTTCTTGACGCTTGAATAGTAAAGCCTTCATATTGTCAGAAGGAAAGCAGATGCAACCTTCCTGTTGGGTACCATTTTAACTCAGCGCCTTTCTCTCATGCCCAAATGTCCATCCTTAGCCTGCTGCAATGCCCCAGTGAAACCCAATGCAAACTGGAGGAGTAGCATCTCATCTTCCAATTAATCGCTCTACAGCCTTCAGGACTCAACTTGGAGTTCAACAATTTTAGACTGAAACTTTTCTCTTCCTGAGACTCATCCCCCACCCCACTCTGCCACCAGCCCCACCATCCCCTCTCCTCCCATCCCCCTACCCACCCCAGCCTTTTGTCTTCTGTTATTCAGTTGTCCTGGCTTATCCCAACATAACCCCACCTCTCTTCCACATGGCCACTGTTCCTTAATGCTTAGCTTTGTTCCCACTGAGCACTGATCACTGATCTCCCATAAACAATTGCTCTAATCTATTCTTTGCCACTGTTAATATTATTCAATCCCTAATGGCACCATTAAGAGCCCCTTTGTCTCATGTCTGTGACACCTTTGTCTATCTCTTCTTAGCTCCAAACTATCACTGACTTTCCATTCTCTCCCACCACCTCCCACTCCACTCCAGTTGTATAACTAGTGCATTGACCATGCTAATTTGCCCCTTAGTGTGCCAGGATCCAGGTGGAGGGATTAGTAGAGTAAATATGTGGAGTTACAGGGTAAGGCCTATGTTGGATTGTCATTGGAGCAGACTCAATGGGCCAACATGGCAGCACAGTGGTCAGCACTGCTGCTTGATAGCTCCAGGGACCCGGGTTCAATCCCCATCTTGGGTCACTGTCTGCGTGAAGTTTGCACGTTCACCCTGTATCTGTGTAGGTTCGCTTCAGGTGCTCCAGCTTTCTCCCACAGTCCAAAGATGTGCGGGTTAGGTGCATTGCCATGCTAAATTGCATCTTAGTGTCCTCGGATACCTAGGTTAGATTACGGGGGTAAATATGTGGGATTATGGGGATAAGCCCTTAGTGGGATTGTTGTCAGTGCAGATTTTGTGGACCAAATGGCTCTTTCTGCACTGTAGGGATTCTAGCACATTTCTATTCGTTTTCCCATCTGTAGGAATGTGGACTCAAAATTTCCAGAGATGCTGTTGGGTATATCCAGAATTTTTTGGTTTTATTTCACATTTCCGTCATCAGAAATGTTTTGTATTTATTTGTGTCAATAATTTTTCTTCCGCAGACATCATTGTGTTTGTTATTCATACTGGTGTCAAATCTCAGATTTCTTCAATTTGCAAGATAATTGTCTCCCATACTTCAGGGCTCACCAACCCTCACACAGTGGACCTATCTGTATGGAACTGTTTTCCTGTCATTTATTATCTGTTTCTGTCATTAATTAGTTTCACTTGGAAACAAGGTTAGTCCTTACCACTGTAATGTAACGTGCAATCGGTATGTGTCTGAATCAGTCAAATTAGAACATCCTACATATAATTCCTACCTGGCCAATTAATTCAGGGTATGGTGGCACAATGGTTAGCACTGTTGCCTCACAGCACCAGGGAACCAGGTTCATTTCCAGCCTGGGTCACTGTCTGTGTTCAGTTTGCATGTTCTACCCGTGTCACAGTTTCCTCCCACGGTACATCGGTGTGTAGGTTAGGTTGACTGGCCATGCTAAATTGCCTTTTAGTGTCCAGTGATGTGCAGGTTAGGGGGATTAGCGGGTTGATACAGGGATTGGGTTGGAGTGTTGGTGCAGGCCTGATGGGTCGAGTGGTCTCCCTCTGCACTATAGGGATTCCATGAATTTCTATGAACGAGCTTGAGATTGCCAATTTTCACTCATGATTTAGAATTCAGGCATACACTTTTATCTTGAGAATCACGTGTTACCCATCTCCATAACCTATACTATACTGCAATGTATTTGGAACTTCCTCATTAATTATAATTCTATCCTGATTATCACAATAAATTACTCAGCAAAACTTCCTCTCAAGTTACAATGCTTAGCATTGCCTCAATATCAGGTTAATTAGCTAACCCAGAAACATTATGTTAATAAATAATTCTCTTTGAAACAATCATTGATAATTGATTTAGTTTGACCTTTCTTGATTTTTGTTATCTCTTTGTTCCAATGAATTAACTTCAGTCTGTGGCCTACAAATCAGGTCACATCAAACGCACCTTTGATAGAATTTACAGTGTGTAACAAATTAGCTCACTTTGGACACTGTAATAATGTACAAGGGTTTGGTAAATTAAATTTATTCTGTTACCCAGAACATAAATTAACTTTCCAGAATATATTAAATTACTTTTGGAAGACTAATAATTACTTCAGGCAACTTCAATGGATGAACAATTCACACAATGGTTTTCTGTCTTCAAATTCAGGGCTTCTTGGTAACTTGGGTTTCCGTGAATGTTTCAAGGGGTCGGTCCAAAATAACAAGAGTATATTTTTCAAAAATATAACTTGTAGCCAAAAATTAACTGCTTACCAGATGCTTACATTTATGTAAGTGAGTTGGCTGTTCTAAATGGGCAATGAGCTAATTTATTCTGTTAACATCTTCAGTCATGCATGATGTGAAGATGCCAACATTGGACTGGGGTAGGCACAGTAAGAAGTTATCACCTGATGAAAGAACAGTGCTCTGTAAGCTCGTGATTCCAAGATAAACCTGTTGGACTTTAACCTGATGTTGTGAGACTTCTTACTGTGTCCTCCCTAGTCCAACACCGGCATCTCCATGTTATGCAAATACTAACAGCGAAGAAATGCTGTGTAATCTTGTCATAATTTTTACCCATCAGATATTCTGAATTTATTATCAAAAGAGAGAATGCTAGAAAATCTCAGCAGGTCTGGCAGCATCTGTAAGGTGAGAAATGAGCTGACATTTTGAATCCAGATGATCTTTTGTCTTTATCCTCTAGGAATACCAGCTCTTTTCTCTCTTGACAAATGTTGCCAGACCTGCTGAGATTTTCCAGCATTTTTCCTTTTGGTTTCAGGTTCCAGCATCCGCAGTTATTTTGCTTTCATTCCAAATTTATTCCCTGTCCATCACAAACCAAACTCTCTTTCACACTGATCGGACAAAAACGCACGCAAATGCATTTTGTTTTGTTATTCATGGTGTGTGGACATCACTGGCTAGACCTACATTTATTCCCGAAACTTAATTGCTTTTATTCAGAGGGCATTTAAGGGTCAACTGCATCATTGTAGGCCAGACCAGGTAAAGATGATAACAGATTTTTTTTCCCTAAAGGTAAGCCAGATGGGTTTTTACAACAATGGCTTCACTTTTAATTCCTGATTTTTTTATTAAATTTCACCATCTGCCACAATGGAATTTAAACCCAGAGCATTACCCTGTGTCTCTACAATACCAGTCCAGTGATATTACCAGGTCACCGTCTGCCCTGTTACCACATTGATGGCTTTTGTTCAACCAGACAGAAATGATCACATACCGATTAATCACAGTGGAGGGAAGTGTGAGGAGTCAATCATTTGATGGAGTTTCCTAGGTCTGTCTCTGCCTCAAGCTGTCTGGTCTGAAGGAGGAAAGCAAATTACTGCGGATGCTGGAATTTGAAACCAAAAGAGAAAATGCTGAAAAATCTCAGTAGGTCTGGCAGCATCGGTAAGAGGAGAAAAGAGCTGAGGTTTCAAGTCCAGAGGACTCTTTGTGAAAGCGCCTTGATCTGAAGGAGAGCTCGACAAGGGATGGGCGGGGTGGGGAATGAATTTTTAAAAATCTGCTTGGTAAAAATTATGGTGAGATCACACAACTTTTCTTCAGTATTAGTATTTAGGAGGCTGAAGGTGTGGAAAGGGAAACACATTTTAACTGGAGAGGTGGTATTAGGTTTAAATGTTGTCACAAGAATTGACAATGGTCATTCAGCAGCAGTGCAAGGTTTTCATTGAGTTAAAATACATATTTGTTTTATTGTATATGGAACTTCTATACAGAGAAAAAAAATATACCTTGTGTTAAGGGTGATTGGAAATTTTATAATACAGGAGAGAAACCTGAGAAGCGAAAAGGTTGAAAACACTTTTGAACAGAGGTGTTGGCATCAATTCCTGCATTGAAATGGTGGATGCACAAATTCACTAATTGATTACTATTAAAATCTCTAACAATCATTTTTAAGGCTCTCTCTCATTCTTAGACATTCCTCCATAAAATCTATTTCTTTGACCAAGATTTTAATCACCAATTCTAATACCTCCTTAAGTAGTTGGCGTCAAAATGATGTTTGATTTTTCCCTTCGCGATGTCTTAAAAAGGTGCTATACAAATGGAATTTGTTGTTGCTATTAAGTCCACTTAGTTGCCTAACAACATATTAATAATTTATACCATCCTTTTCTCTCCACATTACCCAGCTCCTATCATTTTTTTATATCACAGAAGGGAAAACCCAATTAGAACATAGAACATAGAACATTACAGCGCAGTATAGGCCCTTTGGCCCTCGATGTTGCGCCGACCATTGGAACCAATTTTATGACCCTCTAACCTAAACTATTCCGATGCTATCCATATGCCTGGGAGCAAGAACACAAACTGATTCCTTTCAGCCCTAGCTTGGGGGAAACTGCAGTTCAGTGTAACATGCTGGTTGCTAGCCCTGCAATATTTCTCCCAGTACGGGCCACGGGCTGAACCTGAAACATTGCACATCTGTTAAGAAGCACAATGTCACACTGCTCGGTGCCTTTCACCATAAAACCTTTCACAGAAAATAGAAATTCTGAGACAAACTGAAGAGAAAGAAAGATGTTAAGAGAATTACAAAGGAAGTGGCAAAGGGGAGAAAGTATAAAAAAGTGTCAAAGTAAACCAATGGCAAGAACAAAGGGAAGAAGGAGAATGCAAAAGAAGCAGGATTCTAAGAACAAAGAACAGAACAGCATGGAAAACAGGCCCCTCGGCCCAACGAGCCCGCACCACCACCTCAATGTTCCCACATCCACCCATGATTCCTGTCTATGTTTATACATCTATGCATTGGAACCAAATTTGAGACAACTTAGGGAGAATTTGTTCTGCCAATCAGCCCATGAGCAGATTCTGTAAATAAATTTGAAATCTGATTTTGAAAGCAGCTGTGTCGTGGAATGAACAATCATCAAGAAAAGCGGAATTAATGCATTTTCAGGAGCGCTAGTTCGCTCAGCTGGCTAGATGACACTTTTATGAATCAGATTGATATCAACAGTGCAAGGTTCAATCCCCATTCCAGTTGGCATGGACTGTCTGCTCACCCTACTGATAATTAAAAAAAACACAACACTTTGCAGTGGTTCAGCAAATAATTGTCAAGAACCTGCCTTCAGGCAGAGATCTCGAAGTACACAGCATGCTCCGTCACTCTTGCTGGCTTCATATTTGCTGTAAGGTTGTATGCTGTCTCATGAAGAGGTCTCGAGGTTTATATGGTTAAGCAATAACTGTTTATTAATAACACATAACCACATACATATATACAGGATATCGTCCTGACTAGATGCTGTCTTCAAGCCAACTTCTACCAGACTCTTGACCAAATGCTAATAAAACCATGTGACTCTATGTTAGAAATGTGGGTGGTACTGTTTTCCCAGTTCCACATTAACCCATACAGTCTCAAACAATTTAATACTACAACTCTCATTTCAAATAGAAAATAACAAAACTACATCTAGAGCTTGAGGAATTATCCTAAAGGAAAGGAAGAGAATCCAAAATTCTGTACAGCTCCAGCAACAACTTCCAGCTGTTCTGTTCATGGTTTTAACATGATACTGTGTTGAGAGAGAAGTAAAGCAAATCAGTAGAACTCGTGGTTGGGAATTATTGCTTGGATTTTTTGCCAGACGTACTGTGATGAAGGTTGTCTCTCAAGTTTGAACCAGATGACTGCTGGTAACACAAAAGAACTCAAAGAAACTGTGCATCATCCAAGTGAAATCTTGTCTGCTTATTAAGCCTGCCCACTATTGCCAAGTTACATGGCTTGAATTTTTTTAAATTTATTTCTTTGTGTCACAAGTCAGATTACATTAACACTGCAATGAAGTTATTGTGAAAATCCCCTTGTCACCCCAATCCGGCACCTGTTCAGATACACTGAGGGAGAATTTAATATAGTCAATGCACCTAACCGGCACATCTTTCAGACTACAGGAGGAAACCGGAAAAAACCCACAAAGACACAAGGAGAGTGTGCAGACTCTGCACAGTGACTCAAGCTGGGAATCAAACCTAGGACCTTGGTATTATGAATCAGCAGTGCTAACAACTGTGTGCCACCATCCACCCGATCAGGAGTGTGATGGAATATTCTCCACTTGGCTAGATGAGTGCAGCTTCAACAGCTTACAAAAAGCTCAACACCACGCAGCATAAAGCAGCTGTTTGATTGGCAGCTCATCCACCACCTTCAACATTCACTCCCTCCATCACTGCACACACTGGCAGCAGAGTGTATCATCTGCAGGACACACAACAGGAACTCACCAAGGTCCTTTGGCAGCAATTTCCAAACCCACAACCTTTCCTCAAAGGATAAGGGCAACAAATGGCAATACCACCACCTGCAAGTTCTCCTTCAAGCCACATATCATCCTGACTTAAAATTCTATTGTTCTTTCAATATCACTTGGTCAAAATCTTGGCGGCAACACAGCAGCATAGTGGTTAGTACTGCTGCTTCACAGCACCAGAGACCCAGGTTCAATTCCCAGCTTGGATCATTGTCTGCGTGGAGTCTGCATGGGTTTGCTCCAGTTTCCTCCCAAGTTCTGAAAGATGTGCTGGTTAGATGCATTGACCAGAACAGACACCGGACTGTGGTGACTTGGGGAATATCACAGTAACTTCACTACAGTGTTAATGTAAGCCTTACTTGTGACTAATAAATAAAATAAACTTTAACAAACTTTTAAACAGGTACTCCTGTCCTAACCGCACTGTGATTGTATCTATACCAGATGGACTGCAGTGGTTTAAGAAGGTGGTTCACCAGCACTTTCTCAAGGGCAATAAATTGCTAGCCTAGCCAGCGATGCCCACATCTCCTAACTGAAAAAGACAGCCTGTATTCAGTAATAGCAAGAAAAGTGGTAGATGGGTAGATTCTGCTTTGCATGCATTATACATCAATCAATCTGTAAGAGATTAAACTCTAAGGCATATACTTATTGCCATTATCACGATTACTAAACTTACATTGCAAAGTTTGGCAATAAAATTTCTTGCTTGCAAATAAATTACATTCCTTATGATAAATGAGCCTTATCATCATTGCCTTATTCATTCTTCTGGAACTATTTGAAGGTGCTAGATTATCAGCAATCAGATTACAGTCAATCACCACGCACATTGCGATTATTACTATAAATCCACCTTAAAACTGTTTCAAAGATGAAATCCTCCATGCAAAAAGCTTTCTCTCCAGATTGCATCTTTGAAAGTATTCAAAACCACCATTATTGCAAAACCAAACTGGGTTCATGCCAATTGCAAAAAGACTTAGCTAATCCAATAACATTATATTGTAACATAATATACATGTGCTGAAATAAAAGCAGAAACTGCTGCAAATAAAGAGCAAAGCAATCAATGTCAGTCAAGGATGAGATGGGTTTTGATGTTCCCCTTCTCTGATGAAGCACGCTCATGTGAAATACAGAAGCCTATCTTCTTAATTTTACAGATGCTATCTGACCTGCTGTATATTTGCATCAGTGAAAGCTTTTGTCCTGATATTGTTCAATGTTTAGATGGGTCATGCCTGTTCTTAAGCAAATAATTCCATAAGATGCCGCCCAAATAAATTATATCACAAAAGCTCTCTCCATGTAACATCATAAATGAATACAACCCAACAGTGTTTCATTTTATTATTGTGCCTGAAATTAGAAATTACAGCATTTGAGTCTCAATTTGTCTGACTCGATAATCACAAAATCCCTACAGTGCAGAAGGAGCCCATTCAGCCCATCGAGACTGCACCCACAACAATCCCACCCAGGCCCTATCACTGCACACCACATATTACGCATGGCTAATCCCATTGGACTTGCATATCTTGGGACAAATTAAAATTTAAAGTTTATTTATTAGTGTCACAAGTAGGCTTACAGTAACATTGCAATGAAGTTACTGTGAAATTCCCCTAATCACCACATACCAGTTCCTGTTTTGGTACACTAAGGGAGAATTTAGCATGGCCAATGCACCTAACCAGCACGTCTTTGGACCATGGAAGGAAACCGGAGCATCCGGAGAAAACTCACACAGACACAGGGGAAACGTGCAGACTCCGCACAGACAGACACTCAAGCCAGGAATCAAACCTGTGTCCTGGCACTGTGAAGAAATATTTCTGATCGCTGTGGGTGCGCACTGAGAAACCATCTTCCAGGCCCCAGCCTCATAATTAAGCACCCAGGAGTTTAACACCCACGTCAATGACACAAGTCCCACCATTATATCAGGATGCCATGTAAAAAATATTGCCCAACTTCGCTGACCCACCATTGGAGAAAGCTGAGTCTCCTGAAGAAAGAAGATGGATTTCTTGGAACATGCTGAGACTGAGGGATGGACCTCCTCCATGACACAGAAGCTGGTGAATCCAACTGTAGATACTCCCCTCACTCGCTGCTGAGGTGGTCCAGAATCCAGGGTTGTTGGCGGCCTCCATCCTGAACTCCTGATGCAGCCCTCGGGCATCATTCAGCGAGTCCTGAATTCTGCGCGCACTTTGTTCCAAACATGGTCTAGACCAGCATGTTTTCCCACTGGTGTCGTGGAGAATCGGGATGAGGGGAAGATGCTAGTCGGGCTCTTATCTGCATCCTTGAGATACAAATCAGTTTCCTGCCAGCCCCCAGTGGGTTTCCCGATCAGCCATGGCGGGCACCAGTGGAAGATATGGTGGAAATTTCACACCAGCATGAAACCGAATTTTGGACTCCTGCCAGATTTTTCACCCCACTACTTGTCGGTGAAGCTGGTGGTGGATACAGGGAAGAAATCCACCCATTATTTAAAATACAATACTGGCTAAGATGCCATGCCTGTACTCATTCACTTGAAAGAACAATCCTCTTAATGTCTGGTTCTGCTGAATATATTAGTTAGGTGACTAGATGCCTATAGCATAGTTCAGAATGACTCCATTCCTGGTGCTACCATTGAGCAGAATCTCAATTGGACTAATCACTTTGCTACAACAGCAAGTCAAAAACTAGGAATACTGCAGCGAGTAACTCAACTCTTGACTCCCCAAAGCCTATCCACCATCTACAAGCACAAGTCAGGATTGTGATGGAATACTCCCTACTTGCCTGGATGGGTGCAGCTCCAACAACACTCAAAACAAAGCAGCCTGCTCAATTGGCACCACATTCACAAACATTCACTCCCTCCATCACCGATGCTCAGTAGCAACAATATAATCCAATATAAGATGATTAGAGGTTTGGATAGGGTGGACAGTGATAGCCTTTTTCCTAGGATGGAGAAAGCTAGCACGAGGGGACACAGCTTTAAATTAAGGGGTATGAGTTATAGGACGGATATCAGAGGTAGGTTCTTTACTCAAAGAGTGATTAGGGAGTGGAATGCCCTGCCTGCAGCTGTTGTAGATGCGCCAAGTTTGGTGGCGTTTAAGAGGTTAATTGATAAGTATATGGAAGAGAAGGGAATGGTTTAGTTTGGAGGGGCATTGCTTTTTATTTTGGTCGGCACAACATCGAAGGCCGAAGGGCCTGTTCTGTGCTGAAATGTTCTATGTTCTATGTTCTATATGTTCTATCTACAAGATGCACTATAGCAATTCACCTAATATCCTTAGACAGCACCTTCCAAACCCATGACATCTTTTATTTGGGAGGACAAAGATTACAGATACATGGAAACACCATTACTTGCAATTTCCCCTCTAAGCCACTCACCATCCTGATTTGGAAATATATCACCATTCCTTCTTTGTTGCTAAGTCAAAATCCTGGAATTCCCTCCTTAAAGGCATTGTGGGTCAACCCACAGCAGGTGGACTGCAGTGATTCAAGAAGCCTCCTCAAGGCCAACTAGAGATGGGCAATGAATGCTGGACAGCCAGTGAGTGACACCCATGTCCCACGAATGAAAAAAAAAACTCCATAGTTTCAGTCCCTTTTCTGACTGAGGCAACTGGGGATTTCTCTCCTTATCTGGCCTGAGAGTGGAAGATAATGGCAGGCCACCACAGCCAAGGAAACAACTCAGCAAGAAGTATCGAGCAAACAATGAGCCAGGGCATACTAGTTAGCAGAGAGCAGCGCACTCATATCGTGACATATATCAATGGCTAGTCCATATTTTGTCACTGGTGATCACAAAGATTGTGGAGGCCCTTCATGAATTAGGTAGTTCATGTTGTCCATGGTTTAATTGTATTCACAAATTGTGTATGTGGCACTCTGACATTTAGGTAGGAACTTATGGACCACAGTGGGTATTGGTTTCAGTCTTCCAGTTACGTTTCACATTGCAGCATTATGATGCATGGCCAGAGACAGATTATGTAAGTTTCTTGGCCAGAGCATCGAGCTAGATTCAGCAGTCGAATACATCAGTGCTTTGGTCGCTCTTTGAAGTATGTGTGTGCTCCATATTGAAACTGCAAGTTCAATATCGAAACATAGAAAATTGGAGCCGGAGAAGGCATTTGGCCTTTCAAGTCAGCTCCACCACTCAGTAAGATCATGACTGACTCCCTGTCTCAACAAATACCCCTGTACACTCCCCATATCCTTTGACACACTTTAGAGTCTAGAAATCTGTCTATTTCTTTCTTAAACATATTCAGTGACTTAGTCTCCACAGGTAGGGAATTTTTTGAGTGAAGACTGTTCTCCTCATCTCAGTCCTAAATGGCTGAATCCATATTCCTTGTTCTAGACCCCCTCAGCCAGAGGAAACAACATCCCTGCACCCAGTCTCTCCAGCCCCTTCAAAATTTTACATGTTTCAATTTGATCCCTTCTCATTCTTCTGAATCCAGTGAAAATAAACCCAGTCGACCTAATCTCTCCTCACATAGCAATCCTGCCATCCCTGGAACCAGTCTGGTGAACCTTTGCTGCACTTCTTCCATGGCAAGTATATCCTTTCTTAGTTAAAGAGATCACGATATTCCAGGTATGGTCTCACCAAGGCCCTGTTCAGTTGTAGTAAGACATTCTTGCTCCTGTACTCAAGTCCTCTTGCAATGAAGGCCAACAAAACATGAGTCTTCCAAACTGCTTGACATACCTTCATACTTCCCATCAGTGACTATTGTACCATTTCAGAGCCATAGCAATGTGGTTGCCCTCTAAGGGCAACTAAGGATGGGCAATAAATGCTGGCCAGCTAGCAATACCCATGTCCCATGAATGAATGGAATAAAAGGATCGAGGGATATGGAGAGAAGGGGGGGAATCAGGACATTGAATTTGATGATCAGTCATGATCATAATGAATGGCGGAGCACGCTCAAAGATCTGAATGGTCTATGCCTGCTTTTAGTTTCTGTATTTCTACTGGGACTCCCAAATTCTTTATACATCAACATTTCCCAATCGATCACCATTTAAATAATATTCATTTATTCTGTTTCTCCATCCAAAGGAGATAATTTTGCATGTATCCACATTATATGAATCTGTCCTGTATTTGTTCACTCACTCAACTTGAGCAAGTTTTCCAGTGAAGCTGGTCTTTGCTTTTCTTTTCTAGTCTTTGCTTTTCACCTTTCGCAAGACTTATCCAGGTAGGCTTTAAAAGTTACATCCCTATTGTTCCTACGTGTGAGAAAAGCTACCCGACATGCGTGCTGCTGAATAATCACTGTTCTTACTTTTGTCAATAGGGACAGCAAAATAATTTGTCACCAGCACACAGTTATGTGGTTAATCAGAGGCTGATTGACATTCCAATGTTAAAACGATTCTTCACTCGGCATTCAGTAATCACTATCAGAGTTTATGTTGGGACAACTATTTAACAGGATTTGCTGATTATGTTTTCGATTATTCTAAGAACCACGTAAATCAACAAAAAAAATGATGTACTGCTGATTTTTTTAGTACTTTTTTCAGATAAGACATTTCCACAGCTGTGCTGTTGCCAGATTCAGCTGAGACCTTGGAAGATAAACACTTGTTAATCTGCTCAGATTCCTTATTGATTTTCCTCGGTGGATGGCCCAGCGCAATCGCAAGCGACACAGAATTCCACAGGCCGGTTAGTGCTCCTCCAGCTCCTTTCATAAGGATGAATGTTGATGGAATGTTTGATTATCAGTTAATGAATCACGATCAGGTTGTCAAGGCATGAAGTGAGTCTGGTGCTTGGAATTACAGCCAGGTTTCTGATCGCAAGTTGTCTGTGGGTTAGGAGATTGAACCTGTAGACATTTAGTCTCTTTCCGTCCCTTTCCAAGGCCAAGAAAATTACAGGGCTTGAAATCACCATGAAGCAACATTGCTTATCACAAAAGACAATAAAATGAATGAGATAGGCATTCCATCCTGGGAGCTATTTGCTACGAGCTGTTTTGAATCAGAGATGTATGTTTATAGTTGTCAGTAGCTCTTAATATGGACAGAAAACTTCATGTGCACTCATTCTTGGCCACAGTTTAAAAAATTAAACTGCCAATTTATAACATAGTGAGAAGTCTCACAACACCAGGTTAAAGTCCTGATTTATTTGAAATCACAAGTTTTGGAATGCTGCCCCTTCATCGGCTGAGTGGATCAAAGAGAAGTGCTCCAAAAGCTCATGATTCCAGATAAACCTGTTGGACTTTAACCCTGATATGGTGAGACTCCAACTGTGCCCATCCCCAAAAAAAACAGTCATCTCCACATCGTGATTACAATTGGTAACATGGTCACACCATGCAATTGAGCTTATAGAGTAACTGGTCACAAAGTGAAAGAAACTGGCAAACTAGTTCATAGATATATTGCACATAAACTCTGAATTTGTCAGTTCTGATATTCTTCTACTTTGTAACTATTAACTATGATATGTTTTACACACAATTAATAGATCTCCAGTGCCATCACCCTACAATAAGTCAGATGATTCAACACCAACTCAGTTTTACCTGGTTTGATATGGTATGGTAATTCCGCAACATGTAACTCATGTCCTGAGTCTCCAAAGACCATCATCTGAGGCATAAGTCAGGAGTGCGATGGAATATCCACCACTTTCTGGGTGAATGCAGCTTAAGCACGCTCCAAAGGCTTGACACCATTCAAGACAAAGTAGCCTGCCTTGATCCACCACTTTCAACATTCACTCCCTCCATCACTGACACACAATAGAAGCAGTGTGCACCATCTACATCAATATTCACTGCTGCAATTCACCAAAGCTCTTTTGACGGCACCTTCTAAACCCCCAGTCCATACCACCTAGAAGATCAAGGGCAGCAGGTTCATAGGAACACCACCATCTGCAAGTTTCTCTAGGAGCCATACACCATCCTGACCTGGAAATACGTCACTGTTTCTTCACTATCGCTGGGTCAAAATCCTGCAATTCATTCCGAACAGCACAGTGGCTGTAACTATAGCAAATGGATTGCAGTGTTTCAAGAAGGCTCACCTGCAACTGCAACACCCCCTCAAGGGCAATTAGGGATCAGCAATTAATTTTGGCCCAGTCAGCCTTGCCAGTACTCTGTGAAAGAACAAGTTAGAAGGGTATGGCCATGCTCTACTAAAACATTTGTACTAGATGAGCAAAATACTTTATTATGAAGAATATCATTAGAGTTACAAATTAATAAAATGTCTATTGAACATGTGCGCGCACACACACCCATACTGATACACACACATATACGTACACACACACACATATATATACGTACGCACACACACACACACACACACACAACCACACACACACACACACACACACACACACACACACACACACACACACACACACACACACACACACACACACACACACACACACACACACACACACACACACACACACACACACACAATAATTGTGCTGCCCTGAGGACGAAACATTGAAGCAGCAAATGAATTGTAAATGATTCACAGGAGTAATAGAAGTCCTGAAAGACATACCTGCCAGACCGGCTTGTTGCAGTGATACAAGTTCTACCTGAGAAAACCTCTGCTTGATCCTGTCATAGGTTTATATGTTTATAAGATATAGGAACAGAATTAGGCCACTTGGCCATCCATGGTACCATTCGAGCATGGCTGATATGCTCTTCATCCCCACAATAATCATTATCCACAATAATTTGTCTGCTCAGATGTATCTGTCCAGGTCAATATCAATAGAAGTGACCTTTGCATAGCACTGCTCTTGGCAAAATGAAATCCTAGCTTCACATGAAGTACAGTAACTACCTTGCTAAATGAAACAGGTTCAACCATGTTCAGTTCCATTTGCAACTTCTCAGATAATGAAGTAGCCGCTGCCCAGGTGTATCAAGAACAGGACAACTTTGAAACTTGAGTTGATAAGTAGCCAGATGCACATGCACATTCCCAGACTAAGCACCTTCAAAAAGAGTGTGTATAACTACCTCTTTTTCCAGCATCTGGAATGAGGAGAGGCAGATCTTTTACACAGAGGTTAGTAGTGCCTGGAACTCGTTGCCGAGGCAGCTACTGGAAGCGGATACAGTAATGACTTTTAAGAGGTATCTTGACATGAATAGCTTGGGAATAGAGGGATATGGATCCGGAAGGATAGAGGGTTTTAGTTAAGTCAGGCAGCATGGCTTGGAAGGCCAAAGGATATGTTCCTGTGCTGTAATTTTCTTTTTCTTTGTTCTTTGAGTTAGTGTGATGGGGCAAATTCAACATGGCTTTCAAAACCAGCTGAATAGAAAATATTACCCTTGTTGAATTCTGCAGTATCAATATTCGTGGGTCCCTGTTAATTTGAAACTGAACTAGACAAACTGGATAAATACTGTGTCTCACAGAGAAGGTCAGAGTCTGGAATTCTGCAGTGAATTATTCACCTCCTGAATGCCCAAAGTCTTTTCATCATCTGCAATGTACAAGCCAGGTGTGAAAAACACTCAGCTTCCCTGAGCAAGTTCAAATCCAATAACACTCAAGAAGCTCACAACATACATATAAAAACAGCCTGTTTGACAGGCACTCCATCCACCATTTTCAACATTCACTTCCTCAACACCAGTGTGTACCATCTACAAAATGCAGTGTAGCAATTTGCCAAGGCTGCTACGACAACACCTTCAAAACATATGACCTCTATCACAAGGGGAAACAGTTGGCAATGCATACCACTCCCTCCAAATTTCTCTTCCAAGCAGATGCCAGAAATTTGTGGATAAACATCTTAAGAAAGGACAAACAGTTTAGATCTATTTTCTCTTTAAGAGATCATGTACCAACAACTTCAAAAATAACTTCTTGCCTGCTACCATCAGACGTTTGAGTGGACCGACCTCATATTAAGTTGATCTTTAATTTCATCCTAACTATGCAACACTATATTCTGCAGACTGTCCTTTTCTTCTTCCCTATGTACTCTATGAATGGTATGTTTTTGTCTGCATAGCACACAAGAAACAATACTTTCCACTTTATCCCAAAACATGTGACAATAATAAATCAAATCAAATCAAAAAAGGGAAAGATTGCAGGATGAACTAATAGAGATCTTTAAAATGATGAAAGGTTTTGATAGAGTGGGAACAGAGAGGAAGTTTCCTCTTGTGAGGAAGAGCATAGTTAGAAATCAGAAATATAAGACAGTAACCCATAAATCTAACAGGAAATTCAGGAGAATTTTCTTCATTCAAAGTGGCAAGCATGCAGAACACACTAGTCTCGGAAGTGGTTGATCCAATAGTACACCTGTCAATGCAGTTAAAGGGAAACTGGACGAGATGAACATGTGAGGGAGGAGGGAATAGTTGGTTATAATTTTTGATTTAATTTGATTTAAATGAGGAAAGATAGGATGAGGCTGAAATAAATCATTAACACTAGAATGGAGACAGTTACTGTGCTGTATATCTATGTAACAATGCTGACTTGAAACTACATCATTTTACCTTTATTAAAGCAGTGTCATAAGCAGGCTTACATTAACATTGCATTAAAGCTACTGTGAAAATTCCCTAGTTGCCATATTTTGGCATCTGTTCAGGTAAACTGAGGGAGAATTTAGCATGGCCAATGCACTTAACCAGCATGTCTTTTGGACTGTGGGAGGAAACCGGAGCACTCGGAGGAAACCCATACTGACATAGGGAGAATGTGCAGACTCCATACAGGCAGTGACCCAAGCTGGGAATCAAACCTGGATTCATGATGCTGTGAGGCAACAGTGCTAACCACTGTGTCACCATTCCACTCTTCACCATTGCTAGGCTGCAATCCTGGCACACTCAAGAACTCTCTACCTATGTGCATTGCGTAAGCACCTTCACCACATGAACTGCACTAGATCAAGAAGTGGGAAGGGCAATTAGGGATGGACAATAAATGTTTGTCTTGTCAGCAATGCCCACATTCTGTGAGTAAGTAAAGAAAAAAGATCTGTACATGCTAAGATAAAAAATAAGTTGCTGGAAAAGCACAGCAGTACTTCCAGCCTCACAAGGCAGGAAGATAAATTGATGTTTTGGACAAAAAAGCTTTGCCACAACTGGAAACAGAAAGTAGATGAACCCCTTGAGTGACATAAACAAGGCAAGGGGAAGATGGATTGCATGTAAAGTCATCAGTGAGATATCCTAAACAGAAAATACTAATGAACTTAACAGTGTAGAATAGATTTTTGCAATGTGAAAAAGCGGTGAAATAAGTCATCTTACTTAAGCTGTGACAACATGCAAGTAAATAGGGAATTTAGTGGTATGTGAATGGAAGAAACTGAAAGAAACAGCTTCAGTTTGGATTTGTGAAAGTCAATGTTCATGTTGGATGACTGCAGAATGGTCAGGATCTGGTGGAGAGCAGTTAATAACATACATAATATCCTGGGCTTTATTCATAGGGACATAGAATACGAGAGCAAGAAGGCCATGCTTAACTTAGACCTCATCTGAAACATTGTGCACAGTTCTGGATGCCTCACAATAGGAAGGATGTGAACGCATTAGAAAGGGTGCAGAAGACATAAGAATGCTTCCAGGAATGAGAAACTTAGTTATGAGGATAGACTGGGAAGGTTGGGATTGTTATCCTTGGAGAGAAGAAAGCTAAGAGAAGATTTGATAGAGATATTCAAAATTGTGAGGGGACTGTATAAAGAATATAGAAGAGAAATTGTAAAAGAATCAAGAGTGAGAGGGCGCAGATTTACTGTTCTTTGCAAAAGAAGCAAATGTGATGTGAGAAAAAGCTTTTTCACATAATGAGTAGTTTGGGTGTAGAATCACTGCCTGAAAGTGTGGCGAAGGCAGGTTCAATCAAGGTCTTCAAGAGGGTATTAGATAATTACTTGAATAGAAATGATGTGCAGGGATATGGAGAAAAGGCAGGGGAATGGCACCAAGACATGATACTCATTTGGGCTGGGATCAACAAATGCAGCCCATTAAGGAAATTTGGCATGTCTGCTACAATTCTCATCAACTTCTACAGATGCACCATAGAAAGCATTCTATCTAGTTGTATCAGAGCTTGATATAATCTGTCCCAAATCACAAAAAACTACAAAAGGTTGTGAATGTAGCCCAATCTATCACGCAAACCAGCCTTCCATCCATTGACATTGTCTATACTTTCCACCGTCTCAGTGAAGCAGCCAGCATAATTAAGGACCCCACGCATCCCGGACATTCTCTCTTCCACTTTCTTCCATTGGGAAAAAGATACAAAAGACTGAGATCACATACCAACCAATTCAAGAACAGCTTCTTTCCTGCTTTCATCAGACTTTTGAATATATCTACCTTTTATTAAACTGATTTTTTCTCTATATCCCAGCTATGACTGTAGCGCTATATTCTGCACACCTTTCCTTCTCTACGCACCATATGTTTTGTTTGTATCAAGTGCAAAAAATAATACTTTTCACTGTGTACTGATACATGTGACAATAATAAATCAAATCAAAATTATTTCTGAAGTTTCCATTGAGGTAGAATGGAGCATGCGGCCTAAGATGGAAAGATTATATCCTACGTATGGCAGAAATAATAAATGTGTAGAGTATAGGGCAAATGGTAGGATTCTTAGTAGTCTAGATGAACAGAGGGATCTTGGTGTGTATGTGCATAGATCCCTGAAAGTAGGCAGTCAGGTCGAGAAGGTTGTTAGGAAGGCATATGGAGTCTTGGCTTTTATTGGTAGAGGGATTGAATTTCGGAGCCGCAACGTCATGTTGCAACTGTACAAAACTCTAGTGCGGCCGCACTTGGAGTATTGTGTGCAGTTCTGGTCCCCGCATTATAAGAAAGATGTGGAGGCATTGGAGAGGGTACAGAGGAGGTTTACCAGGATGTTGCCTGGTATGGAGGGCAGGTCTTATGAGGAGAGGCTGAGGGATTTGAGGTTGTATTCGTTAGAAAGGAGGCGGCTAAGAGGGGATCTAATCGAAACATATAAGATGATTAGAGGTTTAGATAGGGTGGATAGTGATAGCCTTTTTCCTAGGATGGAAAAAGCTAGCACGAGGGGACACAGCTTTAAATTAAGGGGTGATAGTTATAGGACGGATATCAGAGGTAGGTTCTTTACCCAAAGGGTGGTTCGGGAGTGGAATGCCCTGCCTGCAGCAGTTGTAGATGCGCCAAGTTTGGTGGCATTTAAGAGGTTAGTTGATAAGTATATGGAAGAGAAGGGAATGGTTTAGTTTGGAGGGGCAATGCTTTTTATATTGGCCGGCACAACATCGAAGGCCGAAGGGCCTGTTCTGTGCTGTAATGTTCTATGTTCTATGTTCTATGTACGTGATAGACTGATCAGCTCTTTGGCATCAAGGATAAGTGGCAAAATTCATCCAAAATTGACTCACTGGCAGGAAGCGAAGGGTATTGATTAACTGATACTTTTGTGACTGGAAATGTTTCCACAGGGTTAGTACTATTGCTGTTTGTGGTATTTATCAATGATTTCAACTTCAATATAGGGGTTATGATTAAGAAGTGAGCAGATGATAGGAAAATTAGCTGCATAATTGCTGGTGAGGAAGGAAGCTGTAGATTACAGGAAAATATCGATGAGTCTGGTCAAACGAGTAGAAAAGTGGCAAATGAAATTCACTCCAGAGAAATGTGAGATAGAGCATTTGACGAAGATAAACAAGGCAAGAGAATACATAATAAGTGGTCGGATACTGAGAAGCGTCAAGGAACAGAGGGGACCTTGGAGTGCATGTCCACGATCCTTGATTGTAACAAGCCAGGTAGATAAGGTAGTCAACAAGGCAGATGGTACTTCACTTCACTGGTTGAGGACTAGAGTCAGGGAGGCTATGCTAAAACTATATGATAGAAAGGATGTGATCAAACAACAGGGAAGATTTATAAGGATGATATCAAGAATGGAGAACTTTACCAATAAAGAAAAGTGGAATAGGCCAGGTTGGCTTTCTTTGAAACAGAAGAGGCTAATGGAGGATTTAAACTGAGGCGTATTAAATTACAAGATGTCCGGATAAAGTGGATAGGAAGATTTATTTTGGTTAACAGAGAAGTCAAAAACTAGGAGTTATAGATTTAAACTAAATGGTGGAAGGATTAGAGAGAATTGATGAGTAATTTCTTCACGCAGAAAATGGAGAATATTTGGAATTCATAACCTGAAAGAGTTAGAGAAACAGAAACTCTCAAAGACTTAGGTATTCTCTTGAGGTGCCAGAACCTTCAGGATTATGAGCTAAGAAAATAGGATTCGACATTTTTAGGGATGGACACAAACATGATGGTCTGAATGACCTCCTTCTGTGCCTTAAATCTTCCTATATTTCTAACAAAGAGGCAATGTGGTGGGCCACTGGCTGGGGTCGAAGTTTGGGGAGGAGGCTGCAGTGGATCAAGGAGGGAGCAGATGTCACAGTGAGGTCAGGATCATGATAATAGGCAGGAGGAAGATGGTTGAAGAAGGAGATGTCAAATGTGTGCGGCTTTCCTCAGTGCATGAGTGACTGCACCAGAAAAACTTCTGAAATAATCAAAACATCAGCATTTCATGGTGACATTACTAGTTTAGGAAATCTTCCTGTCAGGATTTGATTATTAAATTCAGTGTGGACCCAAGCTCCTTTCCCTGGGCACCACTTCCATTCTATTAACGTTGGAAATGGAGGAAAAGATCAGGTGTAGTGAATAGGATGGAACATTTTAATCACAAGCTTGTGATTTCAAGTCTCACTCCAGATACTTGGGCACAAATTCAAAGCTGGCACCGCAAAAAATTATTCAAGGAATTCCACTATCTGTTGGTGCTGCTTTCTAAAATGGGACACATCAAAGGACACATCACATCCTCCCTCCCTCACTCACCTCGTGGCATTTTTTGACGAACATAAGAGCATAAGAACTAGGAGCAGGAGTAGGCAATTCAACCTCTCGAGCGTGTTCTGCTGTTCAATACAGTCATGCCTGATCTTGCAGCAACACTTTCCTCATTTATATTCTATTACTTTTGCAATAAATTCCAAAATTCCATTTGTTTAAAGTTTATTGATTAGTGTCATAAATAGGTTTACATTAACGCTGTCATGGAAATTCCCTAATCATCTTAATGATTAATCATCATTCCCTAATCATTTTAATGATTAATCATCATTCTGTAATTATCTTAATGTGGAAGCTATTGAAAGGGTGCAGAGGAGATCTACAAGGATGGTGCCTGGATTGGGTGGCATGCCTTATGAAGATAGGTTGAGGGAACTCGATCTTTTCTCCTTGGAGAGACGAAGGATGAGAGGTGACCTGCTGGAAGTGTATAAGATGTTGAGAGGTCTGGATCAGGTAGATTCTCAGAGGCTTTTTCCCAGGGCTGAAATGGTTGCTATGAGAGGGCACAGGTTTAAGATGCTGGGGAGTAGGTACAGCGGAGATGTCAGGGGTAAGTTTTTCACTCAGAGGGTGGTGGGTGAGTGGAATCGGCTACTGCCAGTGGTGGTGGAGGCAAATTCAATAGGATTTAGAGTTATAGGATTGAGGGTTATAGGTAAGCCTAGTAGGTAGGGATACGATCGGCGCAACTTGTGGCCCAAAGGGCTTGTTTGTGCTGTAGTTTTTCTATCTTCTATGTTCTATCTCACTCCAGTGCCTGTTTGAGTACACTGAGGGAGAATTTAGCATGGCCAATGCACCTAACCAGCGCATCTTTTGGACTATGGGAGAAAACTGGAGTGCTCGGAGGAAACCATACAGACAAACGGAGAATGTGCAGACTCTGCAGAGACAGTAACCCAAGCTGGGAAATGAACCTGGGTCCCTGGCGCTGTGGCACAGTGGTCAGCACTGCTGCCTCACTCTGCCAGGGACCCAGGTTCAATTCAAATCTTGGGTGACTGTCCATGTGGAGTTTGCACATTCTCCCCGTGTCTGTGTGGATTTCCTCCAGCTGCTCCAGTTTCATCCCACAGTACAAAGATGTGTTGGTGAGATGAGGTTGATTGGCTTTGCTAAATTGCTCCTTAGCGTAACAGGGACTAACAGGATGAATACATGGGATTACGGGGATAGGGCATGGATGGGATTCTTATTGGTGCAGACTCAATGGGCTGAATGGCCTCCTTCTGCACTGTAGGAATTCTGTACAACTCCATCAACCTGATTTTGGCACACTCACCTAATCTATCCATATCCATTTGTAAATTGCTTATTTCTTTATCGCAACTTACTATCCCACCTATTTTAGTGTCATCTGCAAATTTTGCTATGGTACCTTCTGTCCCTGCAACCAAGTCATTAACATAGATTGTAAACAGTTGGAACCCTAGAGGATGTTTATCCTGCAAACAATATCCGTAAAACAGATTGTCTGGCCCTTATAGCATTGATGCTCATGGAATCTTGCTATACACAATTTGGCTGCCACTTTCCCTACATTGCACCGTTCACTACTCTTCCAAAATAACTTTGCTGGTTGTAAAGAGGACATCACCATATTTTAAAAGGTGCTGTATTAGGGCAGGTCTTTCTTCTCTTTGCTCCATTATGTATTTGTAAGCTTTA
The DNA here is from genome assembly GCA_024679065.1 of Sphyrna mokarran. Taxonomy (NCBI): domain Eukaryota; kingdom Metazoa; phylum Chordata; class Chondrichthyes; order Carcharhiniformes; family Carcharhinidae; genus Sphyrna; species Sphyrna mokarran. Next base: position 29,570,336 of record JAGIQG010000002.1, read on the forward strand.
TTATCACAAACAGTACTTTCTGGGCAATATTCCTTGAGTTCTCACATTAGGCCACAAGCCAGAGCATTTTAATGACTGGAACTGTGACTAACTCTGACTATACATTCCGCAGCAGCAATGGATAAACACAGATACTATAAAAGATAATCATATAAACTGCAGTTTGATCAGTTTATATGATTATCTTTTATAGCATCTATTTTTATCCATTGCTGCTGTAATATCTTGACACTTCAGATGAATTTATGAGAATAATCCCAACTCTTGTAATTCCCACAAACCTTTCTCCTTGCAGTTCCGTACATGACACAAACTCTTGGAGTTTGCTCATGCCTTGCCTTTTACCGAATGGTATTTACTACATCCTGCATTACGTGGCAGCTCTCCTGAGTTTTGTTCAAAGGTGATAAATTTCCAGAGCCTTTCAACAATGGTTGTCTGGCAACCTTATTTTTTAAATAGCCTAGACCTCCGCGCAGAAGCTTCACATTCCTGAATGATGAAAGAGCTGTTAGATATGAAGGGACATTATCACCGCCAGTCTTGATTAGATCCTCGTGTCTGTGAACTGAGATGCAGGGCTATCTTTAGACACTCAACATTAAACACGCCAGCTAATTATTAGGTCAACAAGCAGAGCCACAGAGTCATTCAGTATCAGTCTAATAATCTCACTTGTTATTGCCAAATGTTGTTATAGGTGTCCCTGACCTAATTACTATCTACCTAGCTTTGCACAGCTTTGGGGAAATACTTGTCAGTGCTGTTAACATCTCATTTGTGATAATGTGGAATGCTTTTGCATTCCACAGTGGTTTCCATCCTGTGTAGCAGCAATCACCCATCTGTGCCACCTCTCTTGTCCCCATTCCAATATATCATTTCCCCCCTCTTTTTATCACCAGATCGTGAAGAGGATGTCACCATGTTGTAAAAGGCGCTATATAAATGCAGGTCTTCCTTTTCATTGTGTATTATTAATGACTTGGTTCTCTTGGATAAGGCCTCGATTGCTATTTGACAACATAGGGAACAAGATGAAGTTCTTTGCTTTAATCCAATATTTGGCCACTCTCTTTTGTGGGAACTTCCTAAAACAAACCAAATAACTTCAAACTAAAAGAGCTATGAATTTGAGACCAACCAATATGATCACATCACAAAAAGTAATTTTTGTCCCTATGGAACAAAATCTGAGTTTGTTGAGGTTGAGAATGGGCTGTAGTGAAATGACCATCCATTATATGCCCACAAGATTGTCTTCACCCTTGACGCCAAGTAAGAAGGAAAATCAAGTGGCCAGTCCATTACTCCTTATTTTGCACACCCTCGCAAAGTCAAATTGTTCTGCCAATGGGAGGATTTTCCTGGAGGTGATCGGGATCTCTGCCCCTACCCCAAACATGGAGACTACCCATCACCTCTTTTTGATAAGGCCAGCTGTATTTTGAGCCGCTCAGGTGTGTGGCAAGCCAGTCTTGAGTTTTTCCCCAGAATCAATGCCATTTCTACAGAAGGCCTTGGATCAAGATTGAACCAGGCCTCAAATGAGTGGAGATGGGAATGGATTACAGGGAGGTTCAGCAGCAAAAATAGGAGGGTGATCTTCAGTAGCCTCCATTCTTATCCTATAGCCAGGTACTTGATAGGCACTGAGTACGTTTCAATGAAGAATCGTCATTCCCTCATTCTCAGAATCCTCACGCATACCTGATAAGCCTGTATTTTCTCCCTATATGGCAAGTCTGCTTCCCACATTGGGTTCTCACATTAGGCCACAAGCCAGGACATTTTAACAACTGGAACGGCAACTAACTCCAACTATACATTCCACAGCAGCAATGGATAAACACAGATACTATAAAAGATTGGATTAATGTATGTTAAGACCTTTAAGTGGACATTAATTGCCTCCTTAACGGCCTCAAGCTTGGGCGGAGTAAGAGGGCTCCCCATTGGCCTTCCCGCCATGGACTTATTTAGGTGGAAGTGAAAGGTGGTCCCCTCCAACCATCCCCCCACTCGACTAAATGACCCCTACTACCAAATATAACATGGAGGAGAGCACAAGATTACACCAAATGTGTCTGATTGATCTAGATTAATCTTACCTGAACGGGGTTAACATAGTATTGGATGCTTTCGAACTGTGTGAATTTATGAGTGCTCATTTATAAAAGAGGCATGGAAAGTATAGAAAATATACATTGTTAATTTTGCAGATTCAAGAAACTGATATTAATAGGAGAGGCCGGAGGCACACAATCGCACATCAGCAACTCACCAAGGCTCCTTTGATAGCACCTTCCAAATCCGTGACCTCTACCAATTAGGACAAGAGCAGCAGTTGCACGAAAACACCATCCCTACAAATTCCCCCTCCAGGCCATACACCCTCCTGATTGGAACTATATCGCTGTTTCTTCATTGTCACTGGGTGAAAATCCGGGAGCTGCACCAGCACCGTGAATGTGCCTACACAACCTGGAATTCAGCTCACCATCACATTCTCAAGGGCAGTTAGGGATGGGCAACAATTGCTGGTCTAGTGGCATCCACATCCTGTAAAAGAATAAAGAAAAAGGAATTCCACTCTGGAGAACATACAGATCCTGATTGGTTACTCAAGCATTATTTCATGGTTGATGGCAACAATTTCTTTCTACAACTGGCAGGGATTGTTTTAAAATTAGGGCTCGGCCAGTCAGAATAGAGATGTGGACAAATGTTTTCTCTCAGAAGGACGTGCGACTTTGGAAGTCTCTTCCTCAGAACATGGCAGAGGCAGGGTCATTGGATATTTTTAAGACAGAGGTAGATTCTTGTCAGGCAAGGGAATCAATTGTTATTGGGGATAGATGAGAATGTGGAATCAGAATCACAAACAGACCAGTCTTTAACTTATTGAACAGTGGATTAGGCTCAAGGGGCCGAATGGCCTACTTCTGCTCCTATTTTGTATGCTCATAAACATTTCTATCCAGGGAACTAAGCCCTTTGGAATAAGCGCACTCTTTAGAGTGAAAATCAGAATAATTTCCAGAGAATATAAGGGGAGATGTTTCAGCATATTTTTTCACAGGTTAAAGAATTTATTTAAAAGGCAAATACATCAATTAAAAAGTTTCCCTTAAAAAATGCAATACTTCAATAGGCCCAATGGGCTGAATGGCTTTGTTCTGTGCTGTGATTGATTCTGATATGGAGACCCCAGCATTGGACTGGGGTGGGTACAGTAAGAAGTCTCACAACACTAGGTTAAAGTCCCACAGGTTTATTTGGAATCATGAATTTTCGGAGCACTGCACATTCATCAGGTTAGTCCTGCTGAAGGAGTAGTGCTCCTTCATCCTGGTACTCAAGAAAAATTAAGTAAGGTGTCTTAATGACTATGGGCTGGTGGCTCTGACATCATTATGAAGTGCTCTGAAAGGTTAGTTATAGCACAAATCAATTCCAGCCTCCCGGACTACCTGGGTCCACTACAATTTGCCTACTGCTGCAACAAGTGCATGGCAGACACCATTTCCTGGCCCTGCATTCAACTCTGGAACATTTAGATAACAAGGACATTGATGTCAGACTCCTATTTACTGACTACAGCTCAACCTTTAACACTATTATTCCCACAAAACTCATCTCCAAACTCTGTGGCCTGGGCTTTGGCACCTCCCTCTGTGACTGCATTCTAAACTTCCGAACTCACAGACCCTATATCAGTAAGGATAGGCAACAACATCCCCTCCGTGATAATCCTTAACCACAAGGCTATGCTCTCAGCCCCCTAATATACCCCTTGTACACCTATGACTGTGCGGCCAAATCAATTTTCAAGTTTGCTGACGATGCCACCATAGTGGGTCAGATCGCAAACAATGATGTGATCGATTACAGGAATGAGATAGAGAGTCTGGTGTGTCAACTATAATCCCTCCGTCAATGTCATCGACTTCAGGAAGCATAAAGGAGAACATGCCCCTGTCTACATCAATAGAGATGAAGTAGAAAGGGTCAAAAGCTTCAAGTTTTTGGATGTCCAGATCACCAACAACTTGTCCTGGTCCCCCCATGCTGACACTATAATTAAGAAAGCCCACCAATGACTCTACTTTCCTAGGAGACTAAGGAAATCTGGCATGTCAGCTAGGACTCTCACCAACCTTTACAGATACAGCATAGAAAACATTTTTTCTGGTTGTGTCATAGCTGGGAATGGCTCCTGCTCTGCCTAAGACCACAAGGAACTACAAAAGGTCATGAATGTAGCCCAATCCATCATGCAAACCAGCCTCCCATCCATTGACTCTGTCTGCACTTCCCACAGCCTGGCAAAGTAGCCAGCATAATTAAGGACTCTTTCTTCCACTTTCTTCCTTTGTAAAAAGATGCAAAAGTCTGACGTCATGTACCAACCAACTCAAGAACAGCTTCTTCCCTGCTGCTGCCAGATTTTAAATGGACTTACCTTGTGTTAAGTTGATCTTTCTCTGTACCCTAGCTATGACTACATTCTGCACTCTCAAGTTTCCTTCTCTATGACTGGCACGTTTTGTCTGTATGGCTTGCAAGAAACAATACTCTTCACTGTATGTTAATACATGTGACCATAATAAATCAAAATCAGAAGAAAGCTTGTGATTCCAAATGGACTTTAACCTGGTGAGGCTTCTTACCATGAATTACCCTGCGTAAAAGACTCTGAAATGAAATGAGCCTTTAATCATCGATTTCAAGAATTTGGAAAGATAAAGGACAGTAAATTTTCCTAAGTTAGATACAACATCATTAAGCTTTTCAGCATTACTTCTTATATTTCCTCAGAAAAACTATGGTTTCTGTTTACAGCATTTGATAACTCAGTCTTACGGTTCTGAATGGATTGTATTTGGAGCAAATTTCTTCAAATGGTCCCTTCAAATAAAAAAATGTTGCTGATTTTTCAGAAAAAGAAAGAAAAATCTGTCAGGATTCTCACTTGTGGCTGCTAAAGAGGCCCCTGCTTGCTGTCCATGCCCATGTGCTTAATCAAACAGAATGGAAGCTACTGATGATAGTTTCCACAGCTGACTAGTTTCCCCATCACTACTGTTGAATCTCTGGCTTGCAAACACCTCTTTAGCACGATATTGCAGAATGATTCAAAAGTCACATAGAATCCCTATGGTGCAGAAGGAGGCCATTCAAGCCATCAAGTCTGCACCAACCACAATCCCAGTCGGGCCCTACTCCTGTAACCCCACTTACTTCTAACCCCCCTGACGCCAGGGTCAATTTATCAACCTAACCTACACATCTTTGGAGTGTGGGAGGAAACCCATGCAGACACAAAGAGGATGTGCAGACTCCACACAGACCCAAGACGGGAATCAAACCCGGGTCCCTGACTCTGTGAGACAGCAGTGCAAACCACTGTGCTGGCGTGCTGCCCACAAGAGGAAGTGGAGTACGTAAATTAAAGAGGGAGAAAATGGAACTTTAAGAAGGAAATTTCATTCATTGCTTTCAATAACTTTTTAAAAAATGACAATGTGGGCAAAGAAAAGCATCTCTGAAGCATAAAGGTTTAATGAGAGCATACTGAGCATGTGCAACAGAAGCTAACAGTGATGTGATCCACTCAGAGAGGATGTTTGAATGTCACCTCAGAAAACAACTCCAGCCATAAGTTAGTCTTATTTTAAGCTTTGTAAATAGTTAGCATATAAATAAATGATTTTTGAACAAAGACCATTTCCTTCAATGAGATTAGGAAGCTAATGAATCAAAAGACAAATCATAACAGACTTCCAACTGGTCTGTCAACTAAAAATATCCCACAAGAGAGTGTGAATTTGTTAGCTATTTCCTGAAAGCTAAGTATTCTTGCTGGGTGCTGATAATTTTAAGTATGACCATAGCATCGGGAGCTGCTGCTATCCATCTGACAAGGTGATGCAATGAAGGTCACATGATGTAACTCTTTCAACAACTGATTTCATGTGACAACCACGCTGCACTGATCACAAAGTCCATTTGCTGGAATTTGCCAGTTATAATCTCATCCAAACAAATTCATGTGCAACTATTACTGTCTTTAATTCTTCTGCATTCCCTTCTCATCTTCTGGAAGAGCTGTCAGTAACAAAACTATATTTTTCTTTGACCATCATTGTTAAAATTGAATGATGCCACCGTGATGGGAGTGCAGAGATATAAGCTGAGGTACTAATGTAGTGAAATAGCTGAAATAGCTCTCCTCCTACCTTCCTGCTCTGCCTTTTGTCCTCATTATCTTCTCACCCCTCCACTCCCTCTGCTAAAAAATCTGTCCCTTACCTCTCACTCCATCTCCCCTTTCCTTCAAGTCTCTCCTCTCCTTCACCTCACCTTGTTGTGCCTGCCTTTTCCTTCGACGTTTCTTCCCCATTCCCTCTCTCTTCTCCCATTTCCTCTTCTCTTTGCTTCCCTTACCCTCCTCTTTGTCCTCTCATCCATATTCCTCCCTTGATTCATCCTCACCCCTCTTAATCTGTTCACTCAACCATATATCATTTCCTGAATCTCCTTTACTTCATCTCCCTTTCCCCTTTTCAGCGCTTTAATTCTGCCTGTACCTCTTCCTTTTGATAACTAACAACCCCCTCCGCCCCTTCCTCCGCCTCCCCAATCGCCACCTCGTCCTTCCAACATCCCTTCTCTGGCTTGAGTCCAACTTTCCCCGTGGCCTCTGACCTGTTTGACCTTTGCTCTTGATTTCCTGTCTGCAATGCCACAGGAATTCAGCTACTCACAATAAACATTCCCTAGTCTCGGAAGAAGCTCCATTAGAGAAATGGGAGGAAAAACAAACTAATTTATAAACATGAGATTTGCCGATACACAGGAAGCAAGAATAGCCTGAATTTATATGGCACCTTCAATACAGCAAGATATCCCACTGAAACTTACATTAGCGTATCAAATAAAATTTCATACCAGGCCACTCGATATATTCAAGCAAATAGCTAAATCAGTTTGAAAAGTTGAGATTCAGGAAGTGCTTTAAAGGTAGATCTCAGAGAGGAGGAGAAGTTAGGGAGAAAATTACAGAGTTTGGCAGTTAAAATACAAAATATGAACATTGGAGTGCCTGAGAACAGAGAGGTTGGTTGTGCAGTCATGAAATATTAGTCCCTGAGAGCATCAGTCCCTCAGCAGGAGTGGGCAAACCATAGATAACTAAATGTGATGACAGAGTCCTCGCCTATACTTGAGGCATTCTAACAACGTTACTGACAAACCTGAAATGATGCCTGCAGAAGAGGGAATTAAACAATTCTCATCAGTACAGTGATTTTACATTCCCCCCCTCCCCCCACCCACATTCCCACCATCACCACCACCACCATTAAAAGAGGCCCACAGTCCCTGAACCAAGTCTGTTTGCAAGTCGCAAAGTATTAAGGAGGGCAGGTCATTGAATGATTCATTCTGTTGTTCCAGCATAAGTGAGCAGCCTGCTAATCATTGTGAACTTACACTTCCCTGTGTTTCGTGCCTACAATTGTAAATTTGAATAAGTATAAAGTTGGGATGTGAATCCAAATAAATTCTGGACCAAACCTAAGCTTGGCTCAGTTACAATCTGCCAAAATGAGATTTGGAGTTATTCAATTTGGATGCTGATTCATTCCGTGGCACAGTGGTTAGCAATGCTGCCTCACAGCGCCAGGGACCTGGGTTCAATTCCGACCTCAGGTCCCCATCTGTGTGGAGTTTGCACATTCTCTCCATATCTGTGTGGGACGCCTCCGAGTGTGCTGATTTGCTCCCACACTCCAAAGATGTATGAGTTAAGTTGATTGGCTGTGGTAAATTGCTTCTTAGTGTCAGGGGGTTAATAGGACAAATAAGTGAGGTTCTGTTAATAGGGCCTGGGTGGGATTGTGGTTGGTGCAGACTCAATGGGCCAAATGGCTTCCTTCTGCATTATAGAGACTCTATGGATTTCTGATGTAGGAGGAGTGAAGGAGTTAATGATGATCATGGCTTAGTATGAGAAAGGGTACAAGAAGCTAACTTCTGTATTGGAGTTGTGTCAGGTACAGTTTGGAAAAAGAATCTTCAGGGCATTATAAAGTCAATTCTTTGGATTTTTTTAATGCTTTCTTGGGATGTTTATGTATTTTAGCAAGGTCAATATTTATTGTCCATCCATAAGGAGGAATTTTACAGCCCTTCCCACTGGCTCAATTTTCCAGTCCCGTCAAAGTCAATGGACAATTGAAGGCTGATTGCATTTCTCAGCCTCACTTTTACCTGGAAGAGACCATAAAATTCCACCCCTAATTACCATTGAGAAGGCAGCGACAAATGAGAGTTTGGAGGGAGGTGGGAGTGAGTTAGGAATGGACAGGTGATATTTTGGAAATGATGCCTTGGCAAACTTGGAGCACAGTTCAGAACTGAGAAGCATGTAAAGGTCATGAACTTTTGAGTTCAGCCAGAGCAGAGGGAAGGTACTGAGTAAATGGGGCAAAGTATTTCTGGAAAAAACAGGTTGGTGAATTGAACCAGTATTTTTCACAATGGCATTAGTTGTTTCCTCATGCTATCTGTTGTAAACATATAAAGATCTGGCACAAAATGAAGTTGGCATATTTTGTATCTTTGTCCAGCAAAATTGGCGGCATGCTGGCACAGTGGTTAGCACTGCAGCTCACAGCGCTAGGGACCCTAGTTCAATTCTGGCCTTGGGTCACCGCCTGTGCGAAGTTTGCACTTTCTCTTGTTTCTGTGTGGGTTTCCTCAGGGTGGTCTAGTTTCCTCCAATAGTCCAAAAATGTGAAGGTTGAGTTGATTGGCCATGAGAAATTGACCCTAATGTCAGGGGGATTAGCAGGTTAAAGGGAATAGGGCCTTCATGGGATGTGGTCATACAGACTCAATGGGCTGGATGGCCTCCTTCTGTACTGTAGGAATTCTATGATTTTATGAAAGGACCCAAAGTGAAGGTCCTGCAAGGGGCCATTGCTCCAGGCAAGAAGCAAACAGAATGGCTTAGACCTCACCAATGTTTCACTGGAAGATATTCTCTTTCATCAATGACTGAGGGCACAATTTTATGGCCTCTCTTGCTAATGGGATTTTCCAGCCCCCACAAAGTCAGTTGAATGGCTCGCCGCATTCTATAATCTTGCCCTCACTATGAGAGGGCCAAAAAATTCTGCCCCAATACAGCAACAGTATATCAACCAATATAGAAAGACTGGAATGTGCTAAATTCAATTGTAATCCACCCGGTTGCTCCCACATATTTTCTTAATACTGGGGCATTATCTCAGAAGATAGGGATGATCATTTAGGAATGAAAAGAGGAGAACTTTGTTCATTCCAAGGGTCGTGAACCTTTGGCACCTTCTCGCCAAGAAGATTGTGAATGCTTCATTGTTGACAATATTTAAGCCTGGGATAGACAAGTCGAGTGTGATCCCTCAACACTCACGACAGGCCTTTGGGTACTCCACCTCCACCTCCAGCAGATACACTAGTTAAGAAGCCTTAGGGTGACTGCTTCTCTTCAACATGGGAGGGGGTATGTGCCCAGGGTATTTACTGATCCCTCAAAATGGCAAAGAGTCACGCTGCTGCTGAAGACTTGCCAGCACTAAAACCTGCACCCACCACTGAATTGGAGCAATGCCATTGGCCACAGAGGACAGCAGGAGAAACCGGCACATAATGCCTGAGAAAGCTCAAACAAGGAGAGAGGTATGCTACCTGCACATCATGATAGCAATGGAGTAATGAAAATAACCAAGATTAGGGGTCAGAAGAAAATTGGACAAAGTGAAATGTGCACTCATGGTGGAGGTGGTGGATATAGTGGGCAATACGCTCATTACCAGGGTACATTGCACTCCACTCTGTCTAAGAGCATACCAAGCACTGTGTGTACTGCAGGCCCTCTATTCTCCAAGCCTAGCTCTCATGATCGCTTCCTGTGTCTCCCACTAGTATGGGTGCTTGCCTGTCAGACCTCCTCCCTCTTTGTCTCCAGCCCAAGATAACAAGCAAGGAACTGAAGAAGCACCATCCCCCATACATTGCAAGTTCACTGTCCACCAGAACAGATGCTGTCACCTCAATGGGTCCTCCATAAGGTCAGATAGGGTGGCACTAGATGAACAGCACAGCAATAGGAAACACAGAAAACATAGAAAATAGGAGCAGGAGTAGGGCATTCAGCTCTTCCATTCAATGTAATCATGGCTGATCACTGCATATTCCTGCTCTCTCCCCAGCGAGAGTTGTATTGGACATGCCAAATTTTCTTAGTCTCCTGAGAAAGTAGAGGTGTTGGTAGGCTTTCTTAATTGTAGCATTCACAAGGAGGGGCAAGGACAGGTTATTGGTGATCTGGACACCTAGCAACTTGAAGCTCTCGACCATTTTAACTTCATCCCCATTGATGTAAACAGGGCCATGTCCTTTTTGTGCCCTTCACCTCTGTATGAAATCCAGGTAATTCCCTAGAGTGATGATAACTGGGTCTCCACTATACACCTGTGTCCCTTCACCTGGTCTGCCAGAGATGGTGTGTGCAGCCCATGTGGGAATTCCAACAGCCTGCCCCATTAAAAATGCTCTCAATAAGCTGTTCAGCCATTTGAACCAGCTTTAATTGGAGATCGGGTGGGATTGCAATGCCACCTTTCCTCATCATGGTGATCATTGCCAGTACCCGGAATGGCATGGGAAATACCAACGGGCGCTGGTATTTTCAGATCTCATCCATCTCAGCTCCTGCTCCTACTAAGACACAGAAATTCAATCATATGTTCGGGTAGTTAATGAATACTCACCCAGTTTAAATAGGTTAACAGATTGATGACATCCTGCAGAAAAAGAACTTAAAATGGGAGATTTTCCATTTATTAGAAGGTATATATTACAAGGCATGCTTTAGCCCTCATTGAAGTAAATTTATTTAATTTTCCATTTATTTCCTGCATTAGAATTTTCAATACATTTTTAAAACGCTCTTTTGATTATAAACTTTCTGGCCTGAGGATGTGAAAGGTGCTATACAAATGCTAGTTTTGTTTTTATTTTTCTTAAACCCTTACAAGAACTGGTCACATTGCACAATCACTTGAATACCAATAGCTCTGTGTGAAGTTCTGATTTTGCGACCTTGAGAATGCAGGAGCAAACATAACCAAAGCAAAAGGCAAAATGGCAGCACTCACACAAGGACGTAAGAAGGATTGCTTACTTCATAGCTAGAATCAATAGAAAAGCTGCTATTTCTGCAACGAATGTTGTCCAGAAGGAGCAGCAGAATGAGAAGATATTGTTCTCAACGTGTGTCATGAAAAGATTGCCTCATAACCAAGATGTCCATAGACTTCAGAATAGTTTCTGTGGAATTTTCAAATCCCTACAGTGCAGTACCGCTGATCGAGTCCGCAACCCACCCAAGCCTGTCACTCCACCCTGATAATCCCTGTGACACAAAGGGGCAATTTAGCATGAGCAATCCACCTAACCTACATATGTTCGGACTGTGGGAAAAAACAGGAACACCCAGAGGAAACACACATGGACACAGGAATAATGTGCAAACTCCACACAGATAGTCACCTGAGGCCAGAATTGAATCTGGGTCCTTGGTGCTATGAGGCAGCAGTGATAGCCATTGTGCCACCATGCTGCCCTGTGTGCCACTTGTACTATTACACCACGATTTTTTCATCTTCTCAAAATGGCAACCAAGCAAGAAGGAGGCAGGGAGCTATGGAGATAACAATGGAAATTATTTGTTGGAGGTGAGGGAGGAGAATCAGTTGGATCAATCACAAGATAATCAATTGCTCTCCAAACTCATAAAATCAGACAGTGACCCTTTGCCATTGATGATAACACAGTAAGAAGTCTGACAACACCAGATTTAAGTCCAACTGATTATTTGATAGTAAACTCACAAGATACCATTGATGGTAACACCCAGGACCTGGAGCTGCCATCGACCAAACCACCCTCGATCCCCACACTGCCTCTCAACTCTCTGCCACCCCTACCCCTCCAAGGCAGGCTCATTGGCATAGTGTTACAAAGGAACAGCTTCAATCTTATATCTGGAGAGCAATTTGTTACTTTATTTGGGGAGGCGATGGCCTAGTGGTATTATCACCAGGCTATAAATCGAGAAACTCAATTAATGTTCTGGGGACTTGGGTTCAAATCCCACTGCGGCAGATGGTGGAATTTAAAGTCAATTAAAAATATCTGGAATTGAGAATCTACTGGTGATTGTCAATTGTCAGAAAAACCCATCTGGTTCACTAATGTCCTTTAGGGAAGGCAAACTGCTGTCCTTACCCAATCTGGCCCACATGTGATTTCAGAGCCATAGCAATGTGGTTAACTCTGCCCTTGGGCAATTAGGGATGGGCAATAAATGTTGGCCAGCCAACAAACCCCATGTCCCATAAATAATAACATACATCTTTCCAATGCCCCAGTTACACTCTATCTCAGTGCAATGACACCATTGAATTAATATCATGCGATCATTCCCACCTATGTCACATGAAAAGCAAGGTACCCTCGTATCTGGATGGCTTTCGCTCATATCCATCACCTCAATCCCTTCGGAAACTTTGAGATTGTGAATGCAGGAACAGCGAGGTGTTGTTCATTCCAACCCCTGACTGCAATGAGAAGTTGCTGAATCAGGTGGCAGATCAAAAGAGGCCGAATCAATTGCAAGCCATGCCGATCCTGTGCCACATTCAGTCACATCCGCATTGGCAAGCTGTTGGCATCCCCAATCCAGTCTTGGCTTAGGCAATTATTCAGACAGCTGTGGACTCAGAAAGAACTGAGTGGAAAATGCATGGTGCACGATCCCTTCAATGTTAAGCCTGCTATTTGGCACCAGAGTCCTAAAACAGGTATATGTGCCCCACCTGCCCGCAGTCAGCAGGCACTTGGCCAGTGGTGTGCTTCCTGGGTGATCACACCATTGCCTAGAACTGTTTCCCCTAACCCTGGTTTCTGAGTCCAGAAATCAGGCATGGAGCATACCAATTTCTGCCCTCACTCTGTGAATTAACAATTGCTTTGCTGTATTCACTGCTCTCTAGTTGGTTGAACCAGACACCAGACAGACAGCTGTGACAGAGGCCAGGGTGTGTGGGACTGTGGGAAGAGCACTGGAGTCAAGCCGCAGCATGTGAAAAAACAGCAAAAAAAAGCAATTTGCAATTCATGTCACATTTAACAGAAGAATCAGTGGACTCTGTACAATTCAGCTCAGAGCAAATGTCATCCGTTCATATGACAGGGGACATTGTTCAGTGAGAAAGTGACGGGGATCAGTTTAAACTAGTAACATATTCTGCAACTCTCCAATTTCAGTAAGTTACTATTTTACAGATAGAGTCGTAAGTGTGATTAATAAGCAATTAGCATTGCTAGTTTCTCACGCCTTGATGTTCCTTCAACGGGCTTGACTTATGGAAATTGGCTCATGCAGAATCCGACAGGCAGCCTTTATGTCCTCTTTTATTTCTGCCTGCGAAACACTTCTTGTCCATTTCTTTTATTTCTCCTTACTTTGTTTACGAGCTACCCCGTATACAGAACCTTGACCTTCAGTCTTTCTTTGTTGGCTAATTTGAATCTGGTTGACTCCCTGCAAGGTGAATTCTTCATTTTATCCCCTTTACCTGGAGGTGACACTAAATTATTGATTGTGACTAGGACCGTGTAACAGCTTTGACATTTATCTGTGTCTTCTTAGAGGGATGGACACTTCCACAACTGATCATCTTAGAGGACACTTCAGTTATTGTATCACTATTAAATTGTATGAGAAATCAATGAATTCTTTACCCCTGTCCTGAGTGAAAATGTTATGAGAATATTTGCCTTTCTTCCTGCCTTCTATCTCGTGCTCCTATGTTTTTATGCACCTATTCCCACTGTTTAAAATTAGCAAAGGGGCTGACAAGAGTTGAAATCGCATTACCATTTAATTATTATGGGCATGAGGTGGATGCAGGAATTCCATCAGTCTCCCTCCATCAAATTCTGGCTAAACCTTGCAAGGTCCTGGGTCTCTCAGGGCCTCCACTGTTTGCTGGGATTTTTCAACACATCTTTTGGGGCAGAACCTCGCCCACTCTTTACAAATGTCATCGGGGACTGGAGCAAGAGTTGGAAAATCCCTTTGTCAGTTCTCCAATTCATTTGGGCCCCAGTACAGCACTGGAAGATGGTGCTTCAAATGAGATCCTTTTTGATTCTTTCTCAGGATGTGGGCATTTGTTACCCATCTCTAATTATTCTTGAGAAGGTGGTTGGGTTTGGGAGGGCTGCTTTTTTGAGCCTCTGAAGTCCATGTAGTGTAGGAACACCCATAGTGCTGTTCGGCAGGGAGGTCTGGGATTTTGACTCAGTGACACTGAAGGAACAGCAAAATTGATCCAAGTCACAGGTTTAAGGTGCTGGGGAGTAGGTACAGAGGAGATGTCAGCGGCATGTTTTTCGCTCAGAGGGTGATGGGTGAGTAGAATCGGCTGCCGTCGGTGGTGGTGGAGGCAAATTCGATGAGGTCTTTTAAGAGACTTCTGGATGAGTATATGGGACTTAATAGGACTGAAGGTTATAGGTAAACTTAGTAGGCTTGATTGGCGCAAGATTTGATTGGCGCAACTTGTGGGCCGAAGGGCCTGTTTGTGCCTTAGTTTTTCTATGTTCTAAGTCAGGATGGTAAATGGATGAGGTGCTTGTCCTTCCGGATATGAAACACCAATCTTCGGATAAACCATATTGTTAACCCCTGTTTGGGGGTAGACATCCTGTTCAAGAAGCCCTTCACACTTATTCCCCCTAAACTATTGTTGAAAGTAACAGAAATGAAAATTATCCACCTTATATATATGGAGCTGATGAAGTCTGAATGGGGGGGGACACAGTCATTCCTAACTACCCATCCCCCAGCAAAAGAAAATTACACACCATCTGGTTTTCCAGCTGGGGAAGGAAGGCAAATTTGCAAATTAATTGGCCTCCCACTGACCATTTCAACACTGGTGGGGTCAACGTGGGAGTGCTTGAGGGTCTGTGAATCCCTACAGTGCAGAAAGAGGCTATTTGGCCCATCAAGCCTGCACTGGCAACAATCCAGGCCCTAGCCCCGCAACTCTACATATTTACACTTCTAAACTCCCTGTCACGAAGGGGCAATTGAGCAACGATGCACATCGTTGGATTGTGGGAGGAAACTGGAGCATCAAGAGGGAACTCACGCAGACATGGGGAGAATGTGCAAACTCCACACAGACAGTCACCCAAGGCCAAAATTGAATCCTGGTCTCTGGCGCTGCAAGGCTAACCACAGCACCACCATGCTGCCCATGCCTGAAGGTCAATGAGCTTTGGGCAGTATGGGGCTACAGGAAACTATGTTGAACTGAGGTGAGTCTGACCACTGGCATTTATGTTCCACAAGGCTGCAATGTCAAGTGAGCTAGAGATGCAGACCACAGGCATGCTGCAAAGTTTCAAGAGAAACAGGCATTACGCATTAGCAATCAGGAGAGTATTGTACATGACTCGCTCCCAGCCTCTTGACCCAGTGATATTAAGTCCAAGTGTTGCATCCCATCCAGCAATCTAACTAACTCTGCAAAGATCCGGCCTGGAACTTTTGAATACCTATATTAGGAATGGAAATTCTGTGTACTCAGGATCACATATCCAGCAAATGAGATCTACAGAGAGAAAGGTGGAGAAAGCCCAGCTTCAGAGTTACAACTAAAGACACCGTGCCAAGTGCTGTAATATGATGCACCAGTTGAGAATGCAACCTTCTGTTATTTCCAATTCCATTCCCGAAAATATTTGCATTTTGCGCTGTAACTTCTCCTGAGATTCCGGAACTTGATTTGCCAAATATTGCACAAGGTACAGCTGCACACAGACACATTTAATAAGTTTACAACAGTCCTGAAATGGATACCACCACTTAATTGGGAAAACATTCCACCTATTAATATATGCTGGAACATCTGGGAGACTCGCAGTGATTTAGAGATGTGCTGACAATACACAAGCCCCAGTCTGCAGGGCTGAAGTTTTTTGGAGACGGCGTCTTGTTCAGACCCTAAGTGAATGCACAAGGGATCTTTCAAAATAAACTAACTACCTTAGCTGTCATTCATAAACCAGGCAGAAGGATATTTCATCGGTTGCCAATAGGAGCAGAAAATGATTTCTGTCGAGTTTTTTTTCCACTTGTGGAAAATATGCATTGGACTGAGACCTTGATTTTGTGATCTTTGCAGTTTTGTTTTATTATTACTGAATAGCCTCGAAAGATATGCAATCTTGTACATAACACCCTGTTCAGAATTGTCGTCCTGTTCAGAATTGTAGCTAGGATCTTCCCCAGTACAGACAAGCTTATGGGATGGTGAGAAACAAGTAGCTGACTGTAAGGGGAAGCTGGTCATACTATGGGTTGGTGTTGGATCTAGGTATAGTGATAGACCTCGGGGCATAGGCCAGGGATTCTCCTCAGAGTTTCCCTACTGAGTACAGGCTGTTTTGGTCGACAGGGGTAAAAAAAACATCCACTGACATCAACAACTGTGGAATCCACCAAAATGGGATCCACCATTTTCTTGAAAGGAGGGGCCAAGGGGATATATTGAAGAAGTGAACCTGTTATACAAGGCATCATGTTAACCTGGAAATAATTGTTGGTGATGCCATTCTAGGAATGCTTAATGCACTTCTATGAAAGCTCATTGTGTCAATAAATGCATCAGGACTAAGTCATCCAGGAAATAGCAAAGTGAAGAACTTGGTTACTCATGGATAGTAAAACAGTGCATTGTGAGCTGTGTCACAGATTTCAGGCATTAAGTTGTGCCAATTTTGATAGAAAAATGTCAATACAGAAACTGTTCCCCTTATAGTTAACCGTATTATCTGTTGGCCTGGATTGCTTACCTTCATTCTTCATATCTTACATCATCTCTTAAAATCACAATCACTATGAATAAAGTACGGTAGTTAGAATCCCCTAAGACAATGTGAACTTGCATAGGAGGCAATTTATTTCTTTCATTGCTCTGTACCTGCAATGACTTTAATCGGGCAATTGATATGGGCCTGTTGAAATTTGAACTCCCTGATTAAGGGCCAAATAGAGGGGCTGATCAAGGAGCCTCGTGCTTTGAGCTGCACCAGGAGTGTCAGTTCCTCTGGGACTCCGAGCGTGGACTGCTAACTGAAAACATTCTGTATGCTGTTGTCAGACTTGTAAATAAAGGGATTTTGGTGAAGTCTCTGAGGACTTATTACAGCATCTAGATAAGATGGTTGGCTTTGATTGGAGCACCATTTTGCCTAACATCCAGCAGATCACAGTTTTCCATAGCTGATGTTTCTATTTGCAAGTTTGTAACAAACCTGTCTTCCCTTTGAATCTTTTCCACAGTAAAAGACATTTTTAAATGGATATATTGTTCAGCTAGCGCCTGGCTCCATTTTGTGGGACTGGTTTTAATCTAGCTTTTCTCTTTCAGCCAGTTTCAGACGGCCCCCACCAAGATATCTACTCCCTATCGGTGTAGGTTTTACTATGCACAACATTTCCCATCATGTCAGGATGTGATCTCTGGATTCCTGCAAGCCATCGACACAGACAGTGACTGACCATCCAAAGTCTTCCAAAGTTAGGAGTAGTTTCTCTGAGTGGAATGAGGTGGTTATTCCATGGGGCCCACCTCAGAGGAGTCACTCTCATTCACTGTCTAAACCAGCTTCTTGTCTCTGGCCTGGGTTGTGAGATGGCAAAATTTGCAGATGAGACTGCAATAGGAGGCATAGTTAATTCTTCAGAGACTAAAAAAGGTTGGAAGGGGATATTGGTAAGATGGGATAATAACAAAACACTGCGGCAGATGGGATTCAATGGCAGGAAATTTCAGATGATGCATTTAATTAAAGCATAAACAACAGTGTTCATACTCATAGAATCATATCACCTTTACAGTGCAGAAGAGGCCATTCAGCCCATCGAGTCTGCATCAATCTCTAACGGAGTACCTTACCCAGGCCCTCTTCTCCACCACATCTAACATGCTAATCCATCTAACCTTGAAATCTTGGGATACTAAGGGGAAATTTAACTTGATCAACCCTTCTAACCTGCAATATTTGGAGTGTGGGAAGAAACCAGAACACCTGAAGGAAACATACACTGATATTGGAAAATGCGCAAGCTCTACTCTAAGAGTCACCCAGGGCACAAATTGAATCCAGATCCCTGGCGCTGTAAGACAGCAGTGCTAACCATTGTGCTACCATGCTGTCCCATCAGCTCAATGCTGTTGAGGAGAAAAGATTTGGTGCTACAGGTTTGCAGGCTATTAAAGGCAGAACTTCACCCTGATAAGACCTTGTAGAAATGTATGTTTTAATCTCAAAAAGTATAGAAAGCTAAAAGACAATGGTGAGCAACAGTCTGAAGGACATGATGGTTAGGTGCATTGGCACTAATACTAAATTTTAAAACTGTGAAAAGCTAATCGGACCTCAGCTTAATATTGAGTGCAATATTAGGCACCACGCAGCAGAAACAACATTGACGCTACAATCAGTGAGTGGGGTGTTTCTTTTATTTTGCACCATCGGTTTACAGTTTAGACTTTGTCCAAGTGTAATTTACCTCCAGACTCCTGCTCTGTAACTAGGTGAGAATAGCAGCATGTCTCAAATCAGTTGGCTCCATTCCCCAATAACTGGCTATAAAGTACTGTGTCCTTGACAGCAGCATGAAAGACGTATCACCTTGTTAAATCTCCATGGGAAATCACAAACTGTTTTTGTGTTAACTGTTTTGTGAGCTTCAAGTTAACAGAACTATTTTCTGTTAACTTGAAGCTCCACTTGAAATTTGCCTGTTTAAACCGGATAGTAAATTGGCTTCAAGCTGAATGCAAATCAAATACCTATCTTGCCTCCACCAAAAATGTAACACCTATTATTCTACTCTAACGGTTGTAAGTTATTTTTATAATGACCTTGCAAAGAGTGGTATGAATCAAATAACACTGGCATTCACATACAGTATATTGAGTTAAAGGTTAACTAAACACTAATCTCGCTATGTCAGCCATGTACTAGCAATAAATAACATCTGATTAGTACTCATGGAGAGCTAAACTTGGACCATTTATTATCAAGATTGTGCCTGATAATGGAGGAGAGTTTTTTTTGTAGCTTTTGCAATGGCTTTCACTCCCCTAAGGTGTTGACTTTACTCCTCCCCTAACATACCAAGTCATGGTGGTGACCTGCTATTACCTCAACCAAATGATCATGCGTAAGCCTACATAATCCTACATTGTGAAAGCGATGGGAGAGGTGCCAGAGCACTGGAGAACAGCAAATGTGATTCCACTAATTAAGAAGAGCTGGAGGGATGAGCCAGGAAAGTACAGACCAGTGACTCTTATATCAGTGGTACGGAAATGATTGGAGAAAGTTCTGAAGGGATGCATTTGTCTCCACTTGGAACAGCAAGGATTGATCAGGGATAGTCAGCATGGCTTTGTCACAGGGAGGTCATGCCTGACAAAGTTGATTGATTTTTTTGAAGAGGTGACCAGGTGTATAGGTGAAGATAGTGCAGTTGAAGTAATTTATATGGATTTCAACAAAGTCTTTGTCAAAGTCCCACATGGAATACTAATAAAGAAGACAAGTGCACATGGGAGACAGGGTAATTTGATAAGGTGGATTCAAAACTAGGTCAGTTGTAGGAGACATAAGTTGATGACAGAAGCTGCTTTAGTGACTGTATGTACCACAAGTATCTGTGCTGGGTTCCCTATCATTCATCATTTATATAAATGATATTGATGACTAAATGGGAAGTAGGATTAGTAAGTTTGTGGATGACACAAAGATTGGTCGTGTGATTAACAGTGAGGCAGAGTGTCTTGGGCTATCAGAAAATATAGATGGGATGGTCAGAAGGCCAGATAAGTGGCAGATGGAATTTAACCCTGAAAAGTGTGAGATAATACATTTTGGAAGGAATAATTTGCAAAGGAAGTATTCAATGAACAGCATCATACTAGGAAGTTCTTTGGAACAAAGGAATTCTGGCATGTTTGTTCATAGATCTCTGAAGGCAGAACAACATGTTAGTAGGATGGTGTAAAAGGAATATGGGACTATTGCCTTTATCAATTGAGGCATAGATTACAAAATCAGGGAAGTCATGTTGGAGTTGTGTAGAACTTCGGTGAGGCCACAACGAGATTACTATGTGCAGTTCTGGGCTCTATATTACAGGAAGGATGTGGAGGAGGTGCAGACAAGATTAACTAAGATGCTGCCTGGGGTGGAACATTTAAGTTATGAAGAGAAGTTGGATAGGCTTGGGTTGTTTTCATTGGAGCAGAGAGGACTGATTGGCGGCTTGATCAAGGGGTACAAGATTACAGGCGGACAAAGTGGCTACTGAGCAGCTGTTCCCCTTAGTTGAAGGGTCAATCACAAGGGGACATAGGTTCAAGGTGAGGGGCTAGGAGGTTTGGGGGATGTGAGGAAAATCATTGATGGTGACAGTCTGGAATGCGCTGCCTAGAAGGGTGATGGACGTCGGCTGCCTCTTATCCTTTAAAAAGTATCTGGATGAGCAATTACAAATTGTAACATTCAAGGCTATGGGCTAAGTGCTGGTAAATGGGATTAGGTAGGAGGTCAGGTGTTATTCGTGTGTCAGTGCAGACTTAATGGGCCGAAGGGTCTCTACTGCACTGTCTGCTTCTATGTTTCAATAATGAGTGGCAATGAATGTCAATGGAGACTTGAGCATAACTTTAGCCTGTCCACTCCTGCCATTGCAAGAAATGCACTTTCCATCACTCAAATTCTGATCTGTATTGTTCTGCCCAAATTCAGGTTAATTATAAGTCCCTAAATGTCGCCATAGTTGGGATCAGTTACATCAGTAATTACCAGGTACAGTCTCTTATACTGTGACTATGCTTCAAAAGTTACTTTTTGGCTGTGAAGCACTTTGGGATGTCCCAAGATTGTGAAAGATACTTTTTTAAATATAAGTTTACTTAGGATTCATTTGAAATTTAAACAATATCCATCTGCAGGGTAGAAGTTCCTGATCACATGCTGTTGAGCTGAAAGGGCACAATACAATTGTTCATTCAGACTGCACTCATTCAATAGCTTTTTCCAAAAACATGATCCAGTCTGCATGCTTTCACCCACACTGGAGACTGTACAGGCTGACCACAGATAGCTGGCAGGAACCTAAAGGGCAACAGCAGTCATACGCACAGCTGCATTCTCACCTACAGGACAAGGGGCCAGATCCTCCAAACTTGCTCATGGCTAGGATTCTCTAGTCTGGCTGCAGCGAACAAGGATATGGCTGAGTGCCAACTTCTCTGTTCTCACTGGCAGTGGGGCATGAACAGCTGGAGAATTCCGACAGAGGGATTGGATTACATTTCGCCATCTTCTGCCGACAATGTAGTCCTTGCTCACACTGATTCAAATAAAATGCACTTGATGCCAAACAGGCAAAGAGGCCGAAGGGCTCTGATGGTCACATCAGTCCCATTAATGCCCGTAGCTTGAGAGACCCAAAATGTTGTGAGAGGAATCAGCTTGCTATGTTTGCTGTACAATGGGAATGGGGATGAACGTGTTGGCTCCACACAAAGAAATGAATCCACCATCTGTATTTTCCAATCCAACTTTGGACAATGGAACAGTCTGATTCATAAAAATTAGAGTTTAAAGTTTATTTATGAGTGTCACAAATAGACTTACATTAACATTGCAATGAAGTTACCATAAAAATCCCACATTAATCATAAAAATCAGCCATGAACATTAGGAGTGTATTCACAATAAGCCAAATGTCCTGCTTCTGTGCTATGTGATTCTATAACTGCCATTGTTGATGCTGTTTCTGTGCTGAATGTTGCCCATAAGTCTCCTTAAAATAATAAGTGATCAGTGACTATCCAAAAAAACTCCAGTGCCACACAAGTGCTTGAACTAACCTGGCAAATCATTGACCCTGTCTACATTTCCCACTGCCTCAACAAAGCAGCCAGCATAATTAAGGACCCCAAACACCGCAGACATTGTCTGTTCCACATTCTTCCTTTGGGAAAAAGATACAAAAGTCTAAGGTCACTTTCCAACCAAGAACAACTTCTTCCCTGCTGCTGTCAAAATTTGAAAGGACTTACCTTGCAATAAGTTGATCTTTTTCTCAGCTATGACTATTATATTACATTCTGCACTCTCTGATTTCCTTCTCTATGATCGGTATGTTTTGTTTGTATGGTGCACAAGAAGCAATACTTTTCACTGTATGTTAATATATGTGATAACAATAAATCAAATCAGATCAAAATAAGGAGGACTTCATTCTTGACAGCAGGACAACCCAGTTGTGCTGCAGAACTGATAAATCTTTACCATTGGGCATCCTTACTTCTGTCCGTCAATGATTAAAATCATCAGCAAGAATAGTCTCTGCCCTTTAACTGAAGTGTTTAATGAGCAAAGCAACAGCATGACGTCATAATTAATGATAATATTCCAATAACTTTCCTAACTGATTGCTGTATATGTATACTAGCCTTTTGTGATTCATCTAGTAGGACATCCAGATCCCTCTGCACCTCAGAGCCCAACAGTCACTCAGCAATTAGCTATGTAATCTAATTCTTTGCTCCATAACCGCAGCAAAATTATTTTCTCTGGAAGGATAAGAAATAACTGTGATGCTCACCCACATCTGAATTTGTACAATGTTTCACCCACAAGTTATTCTTTGCCCCAACAAGAAAATTTGAAAAGGAATTATATGACAAACTGATTAACAGGTAAAAAATAATAACACCAGCAGTTTTAGTGAATTGTAAATCCATTTAATAATAAAAGCAATAGAGTGAGATTGCTTCCCTTTTATTGGGGAAGGGGGTGTTGCATCTATTCATACATTTAAATAATATGCAAGACTAAGCTGCTGTAGGATTAAGTCATGTTTTAAGACATGACGGGTAAATTGGGACATTTCTCTTCATGAGTTAATTGCTGATATACTGTGGTTCATAGATTATTTGATAGCAAAAACTATAATTATTGTAGCGAAGCCGCAAGTATTCCATTATATTTATAACAATCATCAGAAGGATTTATACTGAAGCAGACTGCTGACTCCACAGTCTAACCACATCTGAGCCAAAACATACTAGATTCTGGTTAATCAAGTTGAGCCACACACACTGGGGCAAAAGGTATAAATATTATTTAAATTCTCTCAAATCGTTCCAGACCCTGATTTATCAATGGTTGGATTGTGGACAAATGTTAATTGAAATGAAATGAAAAGTGTTTGTGAGAGATTAATTGAAGACAGGAAAGTGGAGTTATAATGCATTCATTCTGTGGGAGAGCTATTTTGCTTGTTTTATAAATTTAAGAGCAAACTGTGTAAATAATTCTGCAAGATTTGTGCTGTGTGCCGTATTGTAATCACTGGTCTTTGTTTTCCAGGAAACAGGAAAATTGAAGCAAAACTACTTGCTTTGGATTTCCAGTCCAATATTTTCATTTGTTCACACAATGTGGCCGTCATTGCCAAGGCCAGCATTTCTCCAATCGCCCTTGAGAAACAGTGTCATAATCCAGGTCAGGAACTCCATGAATTGTTGGGGGGGGAGGAATGATTGACAGGTCAGGTGGGACAGTTTTATTTCCTTACAAGAATTATTTTGCTTTCAGTTTTGGTTGCTGATTAGATAGAAGTTGGAAGTCAGCCTAGATTATAAGTTTTGCACTTTGAAACTCAGCACAGGTAAGCTAAGATGTTTCACTCCAGCAATGATTCAAATGACCCACTAGGGAGCTTTTAGCAAATAAAGTTTATTTAAGAATATACAGTTAACACATAGAAAAAAAATTAGCAATAATTTTTATCACTTACAAACAAGAGAAAAATATTCAATGCTGATAGTGTATAAGCCTTAACAACTCAATGGACTGTTCCAACACAACATTCTTACCAACATATATCCTTGGTTTCAGTTTAGCACAGAAAATACATATGCTCACATAATTTTTCAGCTCTGCAACGTCTGCTGTGAATTAGTCCTTTGGATGAAGTATTGAAACTCTGGCTTCTCCATTATGGGACTCCCAGCGCCTTGGGGTAAAGATAGTGCCATTGCTTGCCTCTAGCTAGCAAACCACCAATAGCACAATTTTCACTCCAGTAAAGTAAGAAACACTGCTTCCAACTAGCCAGCAGAACTTCTAGTCCCAGCGAAAAAGACAAAACACTGCATCCAACCTGGAGTCCAAACACCTTCTAACTAGTCAGCAACGAAAACTAGAATTAAAAGAACTTTTGTAAGGAAAAACCTGTTCCACTTGACCTGTCAATGATTCTTCCCCCAACAATTCTAAAAAGTTGTAAACTCCAAGAGCATGTATTAGGCCCAAATTAAAAATAAACAAGGAACCATTAAATCTTTAAGCAGCAACAAAAGGACATCTAGTCAGGTGGCTTGGTGCTGCTGATAACTGCGGAAAACATGGCTGCTTGGTGGTTAGCACTGCTGCCTCACAGTACCAAAGTCCCAAGTTCAATTCCCAGCTTGGGTCACTGTTTATGTGGAGTTTGTACATTCTCCCCATATCGATATGGGTTTCCTCTGTGTGTTTTGGTTTCCTCCACAATCCAAAAATGTGCAGGTTAGGTGGATTGGACATGCTAAATGGCCTCTTAGTGCTAGGGAAACTAACACTAAGAGGCTAACACTGTGGTTGGTGCAAATTCAATGAACTGAATGACCTCCTTCGGTACTGCAGTGATTCTATGATGCTATGATTAAACATGCATTTTTTAAAGAGACATTAGCATCACAACAGGGTTGTCCAACATAGCACAATCTAGCCCACCATGCCTTTCTATCAAGCCCACAGACACACTGTTCACAATCCAAGTAAGCGGAAGTGAAAGACCTGCAAAGAGCTGCTTCTCCAATCAGAGTCCCTTTCTCTCTTACATTTACTGCTGATACGGCTTGAAGTGAATCAATAATTCTTTGGGAAAATAGTTCAGATGCAATAATTTAGTGCCAGTGTTGAGTTTGTAACCATTGAGAACACTTTAGAAATAACTCCTCAGAGACCAGTGTCCTTTCACCAGATTTTCTGGGAGTGACTTTCCATCCCATTGCACTGAATCTTTAGCAGTCTAAAAGCTGCACATGCACAGTAGCTCCCTCTGTAGACTGGCTGGCAAATTAAGCCCAACTCACTGCCTGCAGCAGCTAGAAACAGTCTACACCATTTTTTCAATGATTAAGAATGTAAGATTGGGTGTGAAAACTTGCCCAGGAAATGGATGAAGAAGTCTCCCATTTTCATGCAAGCTGGACACTCAGAATCCTTCTTATATAATTCTGCCCTTAGACATTGCAGGGCCTTTCATAGGACATATGTTTCTCATCTTGGTTGATGTACATTCCAAATTGGATGTTCAATAAATGCAGTCGAGAACAGCCATTGCCACCATTGACAAGTTGAGACAGATTTTTGCCATCCATTGCATCCCAGAGGTCTTAGTGTCAGGAAATGGCACAGGATTTATAGCAGAGGATACTAGGAAATTTGTCAAATAAAATGCTATTTGCCCTATTCGAGCAGTACCTAACCACCAGCGTCCAATGGGTTATACGAACATGCTGTACAAACATTCAAATCATTAATGAAGAAACAAGGTAAAAGGCATCTACCATTACATATAGCTAGATTTGCTGTCATAAAATACCACGCCAATTGTGACCATTGGAGTTACGCCAGCTGAGCTATTATTGGGATGCTGCTCATGGACATGGTTGGATATGATTTGGTGGGGATGGTGGAGGCTAAAAAAGCTTCCTAGAAAGAGAATCATGACTTGAGGGGAATAAAGACAGGTTTTCCAAGCTGATGATTTAATTGTGGTCAGAAACTTTGCAGCAAGACTGCAGGTGGCTGAAGAAACTGGAAAAATCAGGACTGGTCTCCTGCATTGTTGGAGTACAAGGTCCCCATGTCAAAAAATGTGTAGTGCATCTGAGGAAGAGAGCTGCGCTTGATACAGGAGATCAATGAGTAGATTTAATTTCACCAGTGATGGATCCAAAGATCCCTGTGATTAATGTGAAAATTGAGCAAGGAGCACTTTCCATAATTGACACGACAGCAGGCACAGGAGGATGTCAACCCCAGATTGATGGGTTTCCCTTTTACAACTTCCATTATTCCCCAAAGAATATGACACAGATTTGAGGATTGGCCCCATTGCCACAGCAGTTAGCACTGCTGCCTCACAGTGCCAGGGACTTGGGTTCAATTCCCGGCTTGGATCACAGTCTGTGCGGACGTCTGCCCATTCTTCCCATGTCAGCATGGGTGTCCTCCAAATACTCCAGTTTCCTCCCACAGTCTGAAAGACATGCTGGTTAGGTGCATTGCACATGCCAAATTCTCCCTCAGTGTACCTGAACAGGCACCAGAGAATGGCGACTAGGAGATTTTTACAGTAATTTCATTGCAGTGTTAATAGAAGCCTACTTGTGACTAATACATAAACTTTAAACTTTGAGATGTACTGCTGGGAACCGGAAGCCTCCAGACTGACTTAACTTATGATGAGATTTCCTTTGGGTATTTCTGACATCTTGTACCTTAGATGTCTCTCTGTAAGTATGTTCTTTTTGTTTCATCCAGAGGTGAACTCAGGCATTAGTGGGGAAGAAGTATGGTAGCGTGTCCCTTTTAAGAGAGCGATCCTTGTCAGCCATGTGATTGGGCCAGACCATATGAGAAGTCGAGCCATTCACGTTGCAGGGAACATGTCCTGGATCAGGAAGGATCCTCAGCTGAAGCCAAGGAGAAATGGAGAGTATTTGTGTGTTCAGTTCTGTCAGACTTTTGTGCATATTTATCTGTTTACCATTGGCAATAAATTCTTCATAACTTTAAGCCACATCGAGTTGCTTTCAAAGTTATTGAACACGTGTTTTTCTTGTACTGGAGCACATTTTCAGCCTTGCTTTTATATTTTAATAAGTTCACCATACCTAAAAGGCAGAGGATTGTGGATGGAAATGAAAGATAGTGTCTCACATGATGCGCATTATGTATCCTGACTCCGCTGATTTTAACAGAATCAAATATTAGATGGCAGTCATGACTTTGTTCAGTCTGTACCCTTGCTTAAGTCAAATTATACCCTCCCACCCTGCAACCAACAAAATCCAAACAAAATTATTCTTCATTCCCCACATTTATATCCTCAAACCACTTATCTCTTCAAGAAAGAAGTTATTTGCTTCGGTGGTTGATATACATGTAGGTGTACAGAACCAGCATAGCAAAGAGCTTTGTAAAACTTTACTAAGCTTAATGGTGAGTTTGCTTGTTTTACGCCCTGCTTAATAGTAGCCTGCACATCGAGGTTATAGGTGGTTTCACCAGGGGAGGATGTTGTTAGAACCTCTTCTGGAAATTAGAAAGGAAAGCAATGAGGAATGCACAGTCAGCCTATAAGCAACCGAAAGGAAAGGATAGGTTGCCATTTTAGATGGGACCTCCTTAATCACACAACAAAAGAATCCCAGTAAAAGAGCCAAGCCAACATGTTGGGCAAGATTCTCCGCTCTCCCAGCTGTGTGTTTCCTGCCAATAGGAAGTGGCACTTTGTTTGCTAGTAGCAGGATTCTCTGATCCCAATGGGAATTCTCAATGACATCCCAAAGGCCAAAGATGTGCGAGTTAAGTTGATTGGCCATGCTAAAATTGCCCCTTAGTGTACTAAGATGCTTACATTAGAGGAATTAGTGGGTAAAATATGTAGGGATAAGGGGGTAGGGCCTGAGTGGGATTGAGCCTCTTTCTGCACCATAGGGTTCTATGATTCTATGATTCTGTGATTCCACATCAACTGGAAATCCACAAACAGGACTGCATTTCTGGTGTGATTGGAGAAAAAAGTTGATTTTTTTATTAGTCACAAGTAACACTGCAATGAAGTTACTGTGAAATTCCCCAGTCACCACAGTTTGGCACCTGTTCAGGTCAATGCCCCTAACCAGCATGTCTTTCAGAATGTGGGAAGAAACAGGAGCACCTGGAGGAAACCCATACAAACACGGGGAGAGCATGCAAACTCCACCCAGACAGTGATCCAAGCCGGGATTTGAACCTGAGTACCTGATGCTGTGAAGCAGCAGTGCTAACCACTGTACCATCATGCTGCCCTATCCCGTAGGCATCAATGGCTGGAAAACTCCACACATCGTCTTTATATTAAAGTTTAAAGTTTACCTATTAATCACAAGTAGGCTTACATTAACAGTATAATGAAGTTACTGTGCAAATCCCCTAGTAGCCACATTCCAGCATATGTTTGGGTACAGTGAGAGAGAATGTAATATGGCCAAGCCACCTAAGCTTGTAGTTTAACCATCAGAGGATGCTGCTAGAACCTCCACTAGAAGTCAGAAAGGAAAACAGTGGAAATGCACAGCCAATCTGTCAGCAACCAAAAGGAAAATTTTCTTTTGTTCACACTGAGCTGATTCAGACGCTAGCATATCTGTTGTACTTGTCCATTTTCTTTTGATGACCACAACCATCAGTCTTTATGGGAGGAATGTTTCACACACTCAAAAACCATCCACTAGAACAGAGGTAAGCTTCGATCCTCAAGCAGCTAAGTCTGGTAACAGCAAAAATATGCCTACGGCAAAAAGAACTGCGTCTCTGTTATCTATGCACTGTAGTGATTCGATTTTCATACCATTGCAGATATAAAAAAATGTTAGCGGCACTGAGTCAAAGAGTAACTAGACAAAACAATTTACATGATTAACTAAATTGGAGGAGCAATGAACATATGGCAAAAAGTCCTTAGCTGGGTAATGAGATCTGTTTTGTTAGTTTTCTTTAATTTATTTATTACAGTTGTAACTGTAATAATGGTAGCCATGATGTAGAGATGCCAACATTGGACAAGGCTGTGTGTAATAAGAAGTCTTATAACACCAGGTTAAAGTCTAACAGGTTTATTTGGAATCACGAACTTTCGGATGCAAATTTGATGAAAGAGCGACACTCCAAAAGTTCGTAATTCCAAATAAGCCTGTTGGACTTTAACCTGGTGTTGTGAGACTTCTAATAATGGTAGAGTCTGGTTTCAAGATGGATAACTGAAATTTAGAAATAGTTAATCCTCAAAGTAAGCAATGAACTACTATCAGATGGTTAATTCTTATTAAAAATATTATTTTGTTAGCATATCTTCACATAGACCACGCATTTTTTTCTCTTTGGGGAATAAGTAGGGAAGTGATGGAAGAATCCTTGAGCTAATTATCAGCCCATTAAATGAATGTTCCTTCTGTGGCCAACAAGTCCTGGTGTTGAACACGAAGCTTGCGGTCAAGAGATAGGGACACAGCCAGTGTGTCACAAGACCTCTTATTAAAGCAACAAAAAGTTCTTTGAGCTTTTAGGAGGAAAATGGTTAAAGATTTTAGGATTAGAGAGAGGAGATGACTGTGTCTTCTTTTTTGGATAGAGATTAGTTAGATCCGCAGAAGAAATTTAGGAAATAGAAACAGCTACTTGAGATAAACCGTTGCAGTGTCGTTAACATTTAATTAAAGAAGAAATTATTAACATGCCTGGGCCTGAAACAAATCCTTTGCTGAAGTCGCTGAGTGTGCCTGAAGGAGCCACTTCCTGTACAGCTGTGAAATAGCTCCCTTGCCGCAGGGTTAGAGCAGGGCTTCATTAAGATAGACAGAGCGCTTCTTCACACAGTCTGGTTATGCATACAGAAACAGCCGTACATGTGCATGTTCCTCACTAGAAACATTCAGCTTTTTTTTTGCTGACAGCCGGTTCTATCAGCTTTCTCCACTTTCCAGGGAATAATGATGTGCCATCACAGAGCTCGCACTGTAAACTGTTCATAAAAACTGAGAGCGCAGCTCAAGCTCAGCCTCAATCTCCTTCTCATGACAGCTCTCAGAAGTGAAACTGCTTCCCGTGATCCTTCAGCATCCTCACACACTGACTTGTGAAAATGTTATTCGCCTGAAACTGTTCCAATCTGCCGTGACATCACTGGCTTTTCAAAAAAAATACTTAAGCCAACCACGATGAAACTCATGAAGTTGCATCTCATTTTTGATAGATGTGTATTGTACACTCTCTGAAAACAAAGTCCTGTCTCCATGTTGAGGATACCCTCATCATGTTGCACGCCAGCACCACTCTGCTGAGTGGGACAGATTGAGAAGAGAGCTAGTAGTTTAAAACTGGGCATTTCTGAGGCACTGTGAGCCACAAGTAACAGCAGAATTGAATCACTGCCAGCGTATTCCTGAGCCTTCTCTTACCATCGAGCCAGGAGGCCAAGCCTGATTCAGTGAGGAATGCCAAAGATCAGGCCAGCCACAGCAGCAGACATATCTAAAACTGAGGTGCCATCTCATGGTCCAGCGAAACTTGACCACATGCAGATGAAAGCAACAACGAGCTCACTGTTGCATAAGTTGGATTTCAGCATGACCTTTTGCATTACAAGACATATCTGCAGAAATAAATTAATTGAATTGTTATGAACTTGCACAGAGAATCTTTATTACCGATCAAGTTTTGGTTATTCTCTGAGTATGGACATTTCTAGCAAAGCCACATTTAACACCCATTCTGTGTTGCCGTAAAACAATTGTTCAAACCAGCTGAGTGCCTTGCTTGACAATTTCAGAGCACACAATAAATCAGTCACACAGACTAGGCCTGAAGTCAGGCAATCTAGGCAGAGATGGCTCTAGACAGAGCTAAGCGATCTCACAACCAATGGATCAGATCAAAGTCCTGCCAGATCAAGTTGTGAACGGTGATGCACAATTAAATGTCTAAGGGGAAGTAAAGTCTCCATGAAAATCCCCATTTTCAGTGATGCGTGCAGCCAACAATTGAGTAAAAACACAGACGGAAGCACTTTATTCCATCTTTAGCCGGAATTGACATTTTTTTGAAGTCACCACCTTCACTGAAGCATGTCACCAGCCAATTTGATTCATTCCACATGATACCAACAAGCATCGAGTCTGAAGAACAGTAGTGCCAAAGACTTTAATTTGATTCAATTTGAGTTACTTGATTTGATTTATTATTGTCACGTGTACTGGGATACAGCGAAAAGTGTTGTTTGTAGTGTGATATATAGACAAAGCATACCGTTCATAAAGAAGGAAAGGAGAGAGTACAGAATGTAGTGTTACAGTCATAGCTAGGGTGTAGAGAAAGATCAACTTAATGCAAGATAAATTCATTCAAAAGCCTGACAGCAGCAGGGAGGAAGCTGTTCTTGAGTTGGTTGGTACATGATCTCAGGCTTTGCTATCTTTGTGCTCCAGAACTAGTTGCACATCTAGCCAATCCATTCCAGTCCAGCTAGAACAGTTATATTTTGCAGTATGTGCTATCGAAGAAAGCAATGTAAATCTAATTTGGTCAATTACTCTCCCACCAACCTACAGTCAATCACCAGCGCACGAATGCAAGTTGCTGCTGACAATCCCATGAAGTGGCACTCACTCATCAATAACCAGCTCACTGTTGCATAAGTTGGATTCCAACATGACCCTTTGCATTGCAAGGCACATCTGCAGAAATAAATTAATTGAATTGTTATGAACTTGCAAAGAGAATCTTTATTATCGCTCAAGTTTGGATTGTTCTCTGAGTATGGACATTTCTAGCAAGGCCACATTTAACACCCATTCTGTGTTGCCGTAAAACAATTGTTTAAACCAACTGAGTGCCTTGCTTGACCATTTCAGAGTTCATAACAAATCAGTCACACAGACTAGGCCTGAAGTCAGGCAGTCCAGGCAGAGATAGCACTTTCCCTTCCCGGAAGGATGGGTGAACTGTTTGGCTATTTTTACTGCTGGCAGATTTTGGTGAATTTATTTTCGCAATCCACTGTCTCCAACATTTGAACACCGGATACACCAATCATTGGTCAATCCACTGGTACAGAGCTCAGAACAAGTGCAAGAGATTGATTTTTGTTTTCATGCCAGTTTTAAGATGTAGTCAATCCATAAGATGAGGAGCTTGTTGGATGAAGACAGATCGAACAGTTTAGCCTTATACTCTCTGGGACTTAGAAGAATGAGGGGAGATCAAATTAAGGTATACAGAATGATAAAAGGAATGGATAAAGTAGACATGGAGTGGATGCTTCTGCTGCTGGGGTATTCTGAGATGAGAGGTCGTAGTCTTAGGATGAGGCGCAGCAAGTTTAAAACAGAGTTGAGAGAAATGACTTCTCCCAAAAAGGGTTGGGAATTTGTGGAATTTGTTACCTCAAAGTGCAGTGGATGCTGGGACAATGAGTAAATTTAAGGAAGAGTTAGACAGAATTTTAATTGGTAATATGTTGAAGGGTTATGGGGAGAACATAGAACATTACAGCGCAGAACAGGCCCTTCGGCCTTCGATGTTGCGCCGACCAATTAAGAAAAAGCAATGACCCTCCAACCTAAACCATTCCTTTTTCATCCATAAACTTATCTACTGACCTCTTAAATGCCACCAAACTTGGCACATCTACAACTGCAGCAGGCAGGGCATTCCATACCCTTACCACCCTCTGGGTAAAGAACCTACCTCTGACGTTGTCCTACAACTACCACCCCTTAATTTAAAGCTATGTCCCCTCGTGCTAGCTTTCTCCATCCTCGGAAAAAGGCTATCACTGTCCACCCTATCTAAACCTTAATCATCTTATATGTTTCAATAAGGTCTCCTCTTAGCTGCCTTCTTTCTAACAAAAACAACCTCAAATCCCTCAGCCTCTCTTCAGGAAGGCAAGAAAATGGGAATGAGGAGCAGATCAGCCATGATCGAATGGTGGAGCTGACTCGATGGGCTGAATGACCTAATTCTGCTGCTATATTTTATGAACTTATGGAGATAAGCACAAAGAGTTTGCCACCCACGCAGAGTACTGGTAATATACCCAGCAGTAATTGCTCCTCCGATGCCCCAATGGATAAAGACGTCATCAGCTGACAATACAGTCCACACCCAATTTCTAGTATGTGCTGAGTGATAATCCCACCCAGAGCTGCATTATAATTGACCTCAGCACAATGAGTGGGTGGAAATGTTAGGCAGGTTCCTCGCTACGCAGTAGTTCCAGCTGCAAATGTGCATAGATGTCTGAGGGAGAGAGAGCGAGATCGACTGTGATCCTTTCCACAACCGAGCAGCCTGTGATTGTTTCATGTCTAGGCCCACATGGGTAAGGTGCCAAATGGCTCGAGGCTCCCTGGAACCGTTTCACTGTGACACTCAGCACCTTCAGGAGACAGAGGGAGGGAAGAAAGTTGGCAAAACAGTAATTAAAAAATACACAAACAGAACCAGTGAATATTTCTATGTGCTTGTCTCCAGGAAATTCTGTCTGGAAGGCGTCATGTTTGGGAAATAAAGTCAAAACAATCATTCCTTCTGATAATGTCACAAAAATGAGATATGCTTGGAAAGAGCAGGGGACTTGACTAGGGATAGAAACTAACAAGGACATTGAAACCAGAAGCAGGAGTAAGCCATTCGGACCTTCAAACCATCTCCTCCATTCATCTTGATTATGGCTGATCATTAAATTCAATATCCTGATTCTCTCTTTCTCCCATTTCCCTTGATCCCTTCACACCTAAGATCTTTTTCTAATTTCTTCTTGAAATCACACAGCATTTTGTCATCAGTTACATTCTGTGGTAGTGAAGTCCACGCATTCACCACCCTCTGGGTGAAGGAATTTCTCCTCATCTCAGTTCTTTATCTTCAAACTATGATCCTTAGTTTTGGACTCCCCCACCATTGGGAACATTCTTTCTGAATCGACCCTGTTAGAATTTTATAAGTTTCTAGGAGATCCCCTCTCACTCCTCTAAACTGCAGTGAATGTAATCCTAACTGACTTAATCTCTCCTCCTATGGGAGAGAACATAGAACATGTTCTATGTTCTCCTCCTTCTCTGGGAGGCAAGAGAGGAGATTGCTTCTCTGGGAGGCAAGAGAGGAGATTGCAGAGCCTCTGGCTCTGATCTTCAGGTCGTCGTTGGTTACGGGTGTGGTTCCGGAGGACTGGAGGATAGCGAATGTGGTCCCGTTGTTCAAGAAGGGGAAGAGAGACCTTCCAGGGAATTATAGGCCAGTGAGTCTTACTTCTGTTGTGGGCAAAGTATTGGAGAGAATAATTAGGGATAGGATTTATAGTTATTTAGAGAGAAATGAATTGATTGGGGATAGTCAGCATGGTTTTGTGAAGGGTAGGTCGTGCCTTACTAACCTCATTGAGTTTTTTGAAAAAGTGACCAAAGAGGTGGATGGGGGTAAGGCGGTTGATGTGGTATATATGGACTTTAGTAAGGCGTTTGATAAGGTGGCCCATGGAAGACTTCTGCAGAAAATGCAGATGTATGGGATAGAGGGTGATTTAGCTAATTGGGTTAGGAATTGGCTAGCAGATAGAAGACAGAGGGTGGTGGTTGATGGGAGATATTCATCTTGGAGTTCGGTGACAAGTGGTGTACCTCAGGGGTCTGTTTTGGGGCCCCTGCTGTTTGTAATTTTTATAAATGATCTGGATGAGGGTATTGAAGGATGGATTAGTAAATTTGCAGATGACACTAAAGTCGGTGGAGTGGTAGATAGTGAAGAGGGGTGTTATAGTTTGCAGAGAGACTTGGACAAGTTGCAGAGCTGGGCCGAGAGGTGGCAAATGGAGTTTAATGTGGAAAAGTGTGAGGTAATGCACTATGGCAGAAATAATAAATGTGTAGAGTATAGGGCAAATGGTAGGATTCTTAGTAGTCTAGATGAACAGAGGGATCTTGGTGTGTATGTGCATAGATCCCTGAAAGTAGGCAGTCAGGTCGAGAAGGTTGTTAGGAAGGCATATGGAGTCTTGGCTTTTATTGGTAGAGGGATTGAATTTCGGAGCCGCAACGTCATGTTGCAACTGTACAAAACTCTAGTGCGGCCGCACTTGGAGTATTGTGTGCAGTTCTGGTCCCCACATTATAAGAAAGATGTGGAGGCATTGGAGAGGGTACAGAGGAGGTTTACCAGGATGTTGCCTGGTATGGAGGGCAGGTCTTATGAGGAGAGGCTGAGGGATTTGAGGTTGTTTTCGTTAGAAAGGAGGAGGCTAAGATGGGACCTGATCGAAACATATAAGATGATTAGAGGTTTAGATAGGGTGGACAGTGATAGCCTTTTTCCTAGGATGGAAAAAGCTAGCACGAGGGGACACAGCTTTAAATTAAGGGGTGATAGTTATAGGACGGATATCAGAGGTAGGTTCTTTACCCAAAGGGTGGTTCGGGAGTGGAATGCCCTGCCTGCAGCAGTTGTAGATGCGCCAAGTTTGGTGGCGTTTAAGAGGTTAGTTGATAAGTATATGGAAGAGAAGGGAATGGTTTAGTTTGGAGGGGCATTGCTTTTTATATTGGTCGGCGCAACATCGAAGGCCGAAGGGCCTGTTCTGTGCTGTAATGTTCTATGTTCTATGTTCTATGTTCTATGACAGACTTGCCTTCCCAGGAATCAACCTGGTAAAACTTTGCAATATTCCCTCTATAACAAAGACATCCTTTCGCAAATAAGAACACCAAAACTGCACACAATACTCTCAAGTGTTGGCTCACCAATGCCCTATGCATTTACAACAAAACATCTCTATCTCTATACTCAAAATCTTTCGCTATGAAGGCTAACATACCTTTTGCCTTCTTTACTGCCTGCTATACCTCATAGAATCCATACAGTACAGAAGGAGGTCATTTGGCCCATCGAGTCCTTACTGACAATAATCCCACCCAGGTCTTATTCCCAAATCCCTCATTTACCTGCTAATCCCTCTGTCATTAGGGTTAATATAGCATGGCCAGTCAACCTAACCTGCACATCCTTGGACTGTGGGAAGTAACCAGAGCAGCAGGAAGAAACCACTCAGACATGAGGAGAAAGTGCAATCTCCACAAAGATAGTGACCATGGCCGGAATTGAACCCTGACGCTGTGAAGCAGCAATGCTAATCACCGTGCCACCGTGCTATCTTTTATTTAAAAGCACACATACCTTGTCATACATATTCATAGCGTACTTACTTTCAGTGACTGATGCATGAGGTCCCATTGTGTATCCAATTTACACTACTCAAGTAGTAATCTGTCTTTCTATTATTGGTACCAAAGAGGATAACCTCACATTTATCCATATTACACTGCATCTGTCATGCAGAAGTCCACACATTCAGCACATCTAAATCATGTTGAAGCATCTCTGCATTCTCCTCGCAGTTCACCCTCCCACCCAACTTTGTATCATTTGCAAATCTGGAGATAATACATTCAGTTCCCTCTTCCAAATCGGAGAGGCATGCTTGCAAAAGTGTGCTACCCTGGGTTCAGGTAAACACATTCCTCTTGGAGTGAAGGACAAGACTGTCATAAGTCAGGAACCCTGGATGATTCAGGATATTGAGGTCCTGGTCAAGAAGAAAAAGGAGGCACATGACATGCATAGGCATCTGGGATCAAGTGAATCTCTTGAAGGGTATAGGAGTAGAGTTAAGAGAGAAATTAGGAGGGCAAAGGAGAATCCAAAGAGCTTCTACAAATACTTAAAGGGCAAAAGAACAAGGAAGACAGTAGGGCCTCTTAAGTATCAACAAGGTTATCTATTTGCGGATCCACAAGAGATAGTGAGATCTTAAATGAGTATTTCTCATCAATGCTTACTGTTGGGAAAAGCATAAATGTTAGGGAACTTGGAGAAATAAATAGTGATGTCTTGATGAGTGTAGATATTACAGAGAATTATATGCTGGAAGTCTTAAAGCGCGTCAAGTTAGATAAATCTCGGGGACCTGATGAAGTGTATCCCAGGATGTTGTGGGAGGCTAGGGAGGAAATTGCAGATCCTCTAGCCGAGATATTTGAATCATCAATAGCAATGGATGAGGTGCTTGAAGATTGGAGAGTGGCAAATGTTGTATCTTTGTTTAAAAAAGGCTGCAGGGAAATGCCTGGGAACTGCAGGCCAGTGAGGCTCACATCAGTAGTGGTTAAATTGTTGGACGGTATTTTGTGAGACAGGATCTACGGGTATTTAGAAATGCAAAGACTGATTAGGGACAGTCAGCATGGCTTTCTAAGTGGAAAATCATGTCTCAAAATTTAATTAAGTTTTTTGAAGGGATAACCAAGAAGATAGATGAGGGCAGTGCAGTTGATGTTGACTATTTGGACTTAAGCAAGGCTTTTGACAAGCATGGTAGGTTGTTGCATAAAGTTAAATCTCATGGGATCCAAGATGAGGTATCTAAATGGATACAAAATCGATTTCTTGACAGAAGCCAGAGAATGGTTGTAGAGAGTTGTTATTCAAACTGGAGGCCTATGACCAGCAGAGTGCCTTGGGGATCAGTGCTGGGCCCACTGTTATTTGTCATTTATATTAATGATTTGGATGAGAGTATAGGGGGCATAGTTAGTAAGTGTGCAGATGACACCAAGATTGGTGGTAAAGTGGGCAGTGAAGAAAATTATCTCCAATTGCAATGGGATCTTGATTTATTGGGCCAGTGGGGTGACGAATGGCAGATGGAGTTTAATTTAGGCAAATGCAAGCATTTTGGTAGATTGAACCAGGACAGAATTTACTCAGTTAATGTAGGGCATTGGGAAGAGTTACAGAACAAAGAGATCTCGGGGTAGATGTTCATAACTCCTCGGAAGTGGAGTCATAGGTTGACAGAGTGGTGAAGAAGGCATTCAGCATGCTTGGTTTCATTAGTCAGAATATTGAATACAGGAGTTGGGATGTCTTGTTGAAGTTGTATAAGACATTGGCAAGGCATTGGAATACTGTGTGCAATTCTGGTCACCCTACTATAGAAAA
The DNA here is from genome assembly GCA_024679065.1 of Sphyrna mokarran. Taxonomy (NCBI): domain Eukaryota; kingdom Metazoa; phylum Chordata; class Chondrichthyes; order Carcharhiniformes; family Carcharhinidae; genus Sphyrna; species Sphyrna mokarran. The sequence continues at coordinate 29,608,427 of JAGIQG010000002.1, forward strand.
GATATTATTAAACTAGAAATAGTGCAAAAAAGATTTACTAGGATGCTAGCAGAGTTTGATGGATTGAGTTATGAGGAGAGGCTGAATAGATTGGGACCTTTTTCCTTTGGAGCATAGGAGGCTAAGTGGTGACCTTATAGAGATCTATTAAGTAATGAGCAGAATAGATAAGGTAGATAGTTGATATCCTTTCCCAAAGGTAGGAAAGTCTAAAACTAGAGGGCATAGGTTTAAGGTGAGAGGAGAGAGATACAAAAGTGCTCAGAGGAACAATTTTTCACACAAGGGGTGGTAAATGCTGGAACAAGTCATCAGAGATAGTAGTAGAGGTGGGTACAATTTTATCTTCTAAAACTATTTAGTTAGTTACATGGGTGCGATAGGTATGGAAGGATATGGACCAAATGCAGGCAATTAGGATTAGCTTAGGGGTTTTAAAAAAAAGGTAGCATGGACAAGTTAGGCCAAAGGGTTTGTTTCCATACTGTAAACCTCTATGACTCTAAATCATTACATATTATTTATATTGAGTCACATACTTGTAGAGCACCAACAATACCCTCAGTTTAAAGTTTATTTATTAGTGTCACGAGTAGTCTTACATTAACACTGCAATGAAGTTACTGTGAAAATCCACTAGTCGCCATACTCCGGCGCCTGTTCGTGTATACTGCAGGAGAATTTAGCATGGCCAATGCACTTAACTAGTATGTGTTTTGGACTGTAGGAGGAAACCAGAGCATCCAAAGGAAACCCACATAGATACGGGGAGAATGTACAGACTCCGCACAGATAGGAATTGAACCCAGGGCCGTGAGGCAGCAGTGCTAACCATTGTGCCAACTTGCTGCCTCTCTTCGCAATACTGACATTCACTGCTCTTAATGCATCCAGAATCTTCAGCTACCTTCTTTGGCAAGCCATCCCAGGCATTAGTGAAAGGGTGTGCTTTGATATGATATATACTAGTGCGGCACGGTTACACAGTGGTTAACACTGCTGCCTCCTCGTGCAGAAGGCCTTATGTGACTGTATGGAGTTTGCACATTCTCCACGTGGCTGCATAGGGTGCTCCAGTTTCCTCTCACAGTCCAAAGATGTGTAGATTAGGTGAATTGGCCATGCTAAATTGCCTCTGCGTGTCACACAATATATATTAAGTGAATTAGCCATGCTAAATATATGAGATTACTGGGAGAGGGCCTGAGTGATATGTTCTGTCAGAGAGTCAGTACAGACTTGATGGGTTGAATGGCCTCTTCTGCACTGTAGGGATTCTATGGTTCCATGATATTAGATCCTTTGGAAGAAGGATTGAGAACACACAGCTAAACAATTTCTTTTCAGGGTGCTGATACCCTTTCAATTCAAAATGAAATGACCCAGGAATGTTATAAAGTTCCTCAAAGGGTTACAAAATGACAGCAGGTAGAACATCCTGTGGGTATACTCTGGCATGCATATGCTTCATTCTATCAACACTAGTCATTAACAGTGATCATGTGGGCTATTACTTTATCCCAAATCTTTTCCTATAACTCTAGGTCCCTAAGCAACAATTTCCTCTTGGAACAGGGTGGTTAGATCATTGTCTCTGAAGCGTATCCTTTAATCATTAATACACTGCTGTTAAACCTGTCACAAAGCTCTGGTGCAAAATAACTAAAAAAAAGCTCAGCTTTCCATTTATGAGGGGCCTTGTTTTCAGCTGGTGCCATTGGGAACTGCAGTGTGAAGTGGCTCAGAATTTCAATGGCAGGGTGCCCATTTTCCAGCTGTAAGACCAGTGCCAAGGCATCAGATATCGAAAGCAGCGCATTCATTCCTTGCTGGAAATGCACAGCTCGCCATATTGATTGAGGTTTCTACATGAACTATAGGACTCATGCCTCCACTTTCTCAGGAAGCAAAGGAAATTCAGCAAGTTTGCTACAACTCTCACTAATTTTTACCGATGCACCATAGAAAGTACCCTTTCCGAATATATCACAGCTTGGTTTGTCTCCAGTTCTGACCAAGACCACAAGAAACTACAAAGGTTTGCGAATGTAGACCAGTCCATCACAGAAACAAGCCTCCCCAAGTATTGACTCCATTTACACTTCCTGCTGCCTCGAAAAAGCAGCCATCATAATCAAGGATCCCAAATTCCCTTCCATGTTTTAATGTCGGGAAAAAGATACAAAAGACTGAGATCATGTGCCAACCGACTCAAGAACAGCTTCTTCCCTATTGCTATTTATCTACCTTATATTAAGTTTGATCTTTCTTGACACCCTAGCTATGACTGTAACACTACATTATGCACCCTCTCCTTTCCTTCTCCCCCATGTATTTTATGAAAGGTGGGCTTTGTCGGTACAGCACGCAGAAACAATATTTTCACTGTATACCAATACATGTGACAGTAATAAATCAAATCAAATGATGCCTGAACATATGCAGAAAGAGAGTCCTACACCAATCTGCGACTCACTTTGCAAAATTCATCAGTGATTGATCATATCATGTGGCTGAGCTCTGCATTCAATCTTCTCAGGCATTTGAAAGTCCCATCAGCTTTCCAAAAAAACTTCCCTCTGGAACGTTACGTTCTAATTTTTAAAGAAACCTTATTACTGTAGAGCTAGGACATGCTCCCAGGCTTCTCCCAGATCCACAGTAAAATTGAGGTCCACATTTGGCAGCCTCTCAAGACAGATTGCCACACATCCAGATTCAGCGCAGTGGCACAATGGTTAGCACTGCTGCTTCACAGCTCCAGAGATCTTGATTCAATTCCCAGGTTGTGTCACTGTCTGTGCAGAGTCTGCCCTTTCTCCCCGGCCTCAGTTTCCACTTGGTGCTCCAATTTCCTCCCACGGTCCAAAAGACGTGCTGATTAGACGTGTGCATTGAGCACACTAAATACTCCCTCAATGTACATGAACAGGCACTGGAGTGTGGCAACTAAACGATTTTCACGATAACTTCATTGCAGTATTAATATAAGCCTCCATATGACTAATAAATAAATTTTTCATTCCTGCAACTTCCTTTCAGTGAAGGAACCAAGCAGTCTCGGCCTTGTGATATGACTGATGACATGCTATAATAGAAAATGAGGCCAGCAGACTGATTTCCAATGGCCCTTTCACCAGTTTCATTAAACACACAAGCTACGCACTGCGATATCGTGCCAACTGGTGCTGGTTATATCGGGTTGATTGTTGCTGATTGTTCTTAGCCAAGGAAAAAATAATTGCCTCCTCACAAATATGAATTCATTTGGAATTCCCAGTGGAACATTCTGGAAGCTCTATTGTGCAATATTTGCAACATACATAATTACTTTAAAGGAAGTGAACCATTTCAGGTTGTTGCTTTGACCTGCTCATTGCATATTGCAGCAATCTGTTGAATGCATAAGTTAAGGTTGTTAGGGGGTCACTCATTGAATAATTACATAAGCACAAATGAAGAGACACTGCACCAAAAAATGAATAAAGTGACATTATTTGACACTGGTATTATAGTGTTTTGAGCTGTACATTTGTAATAAATCTAAAACTAAGTACAGACTGACAAAGGCTCTTAAACGTTAGCTCTTTTGTCTCCTTCCAGATGCTGCCAGACCTGCTGAGATTTTCCAGTATTTTTTCTTTTGGTTACAGAATGAACCCTGATCTCCTTTGCCAGCTGGCTGTACAATGTTTAACATTATCATATTCAGCTGTCTATCTGTTGATGTCCTTGTTGCCCACAAATACCTCAGAGACATAATGCCACTGGAGCAGTCATCCAGAAACTCAGGCTAAAACTTGCAGGCCATGAGTTCAAATCTCACTATGTCAGCTGATGAAATTTACAATCAATGAATAAATCTGGAATAGAAACTACTATTAGTAATAGGCAACCATCACTGATTGTTGTAAAAACTCATCTTTTCGCTCATGATTGTTTTTAGAGAAGGAAACCTGCCATCCGTACTTGGTCTGGCCCACGTATGATTCCAGATCCACAGCAGTGTGGTTGACCCTTAACTGACTCTTAATTGCTCAGTAAGCCATCAGTTCAAGGGTCAAGTGGGGAGGGGCAATAAATGACGGCCTTGTCAGCGATGCCTACGTCCCATGGAAAAATAAAGGAGAGAGAAACAGCAGAAGTGCGTAAAGGCATCAATGACATTAGCTGATCTGCTGAGGAGAAAAGGAGCATAAATCTAACAAGTGGATAATCTATATTGCCTTCTTAGACTGTGAATTATGATAAGCCAGTAATTTTAACAAATAACTTAATTAGTTTATTTGTTTCTTTCCGGCGATAAAAATTACCACCTGTGTTCAAAATGTAGGTTGGACATATTTTTATCCTGACTTGTCAGAAGTATGAATAAATTTAGACACGCTTTGGTAAATGAAAAAAAACACTTGCCAGACCTGCATAGTTTTTTGTAACAGATAGGGGAGGCAGTGATGTAGTGGTATTGTCACTGGACTAGTAATCCAGGGAACCAGGAGCCGAGTACAAATCCCACCACAACAGCTGGCGAAATTTGAATTCAATAAAAAAAATCTGGGATTAGAAGTCTACTGATGAACTTGAAACTATTGCCAGAAGAACCCATTTGGTTCACTAATGTCCTTTAGAACATAGAACATAGAACATAGAACAATACAGCACAGAACAGGCCCTTCGGCCTTCGATGTTGTGCCGACCAAAATAAAAAGCAATGCCCCTCCTAACTAAACCATTCCCTTCTCATCCATATACTTATCAACTAACCTCTTAAACGCCACCAAACTTGGCGCATCTACAACAGCTGCAGGCAGGGCATTCCACTCCCTAATCACTCTTTGAGTAAAGAACCTACCTCTGATATCCGTCCTATAACTCATACCCCTTAATTTAAAGTTGTGTCCCCTCGTGCTAGCTTTCTCCATCCTAGGAAAAAGGCTATCACTGTCCACCCTATCCAAACCTCTAATTATCTTATATGCTTCAATAAGCATATCCCTCCTTTCATTCCCTCCTTTCGGGAGGGAAATCTGCCATCCTTACCGGGTTTGGTCTTTATGTGGCTCCAGAACCACAGCAATGTGGTTGACCCTTAAATGGATCTGATGGGCAATACATATTGGCTGATGGCTAAAATGAAAAAGAAAAATGTCAGGTCTCTGGAGCTAAAGCAATACAAAAAAAAATGCAAAGCTTTATCTTGGGTGTTGTTCATTTGCATCGATATCAATTATTGCTTCTACACTTGCAATCCATTTCTGCATTGTAGGCAGTATGGTGGCACTGCTGCCTCACAGTGCCAAGGACCCGGGTTTGATTCCAGCTTCAGATCATTCTTTGTGTGAAGTTTGCATGTTCTCCCCATATCTGGGGATCCTGAATCCTTAAAAGCCCTTGCTGTGTTTTTATATCAAAATGGGGCATTGGTGCTGGACGAGTCAGCTTCAACCATTGATCCCACAAACCAGGGAAATTTGTCAAATTGATTCTTAATTACTCTTTCACAATACATACTTCCAATGTTAGGAAGAACAGAGAGATGCAGCATCCGAAAATAGGCCAGAGTCTTCAAGGTCTCAGCCCTACAGAGGATACCTACAAAGGGTATCACAAGAAACAGGGCATGGAAGGCAGCAAGCCACCTCCCCCTCTGATATGTATCCTAGGGTGACACACTGAGATATAGTGCGAGGGTACACAAGTCAAAAGAATTGTAGGGGCATTGTGTGGGCATAAGTGAAGTTAGGCACTAATAATCTAGGGACATTGTCACTTATTAAATCTGGGATTTGATTTAAATATTGCTGAGAAAAATGCTGACAATTAATTTAAGATTACAGTTGGACTTGCAGTTTTGCAGAATTTTTAAACAAAAACATGTCAGTTAGCTGTTCCCTGATGCACTCTTCAGGGTAATGCCTCTACCAATCAAAGTCTAGTAGTAACTAATCAGCACTCTCTTCTCATGCTGTCTCAATTGCTGAATCCTTTACAATTGGTATTCTTGTGAATTGGTCCTGATGAATGTGATATGAAAAGCTTTGACAACATTTCTTTTCTCAACCATACAAATGGCCATGTAATAGTGGGCAGATCATCCGTTTCAGTAACGTTGGTAGAGGATAATTACTTAGAACAGCCAACGTCAAAGAACAAAGAACAAAACAGCACAAGGGGTCACGGGCTTACGGTGAGGGGGGTAAGGTATAATTTGGATGCTAGAGGGAGTTTTTTCACACAGAGGGTGGTGGGGGTATGGAATGCGCTGCCAAGTAAAGTGGTGGAGGCAGGTACTCTGGAGTTATTTAAGAAATACTTAGATGGGCACATGGACAGAATGGGAATGGAGATGTATAGAAAACTGATTTAAAATAAGGATCATGAGCCTTGGAAGTCCCTGGGAAGTATGTAAATAGATGATGATATTGATGTACTTGTTTTTATCCTACAGGTGCTTTGGTCTACCTTGTTGTCTAACAAGGGGCATATACGCGATGGGTCGTAAGAGGTCTGCTCTTGGATTTTTTTTGAGAGTATCCTAGTGCTTCACGTCGTTAGTGTACGCTTGACCTGGACCGTCTGATGGGCAACATGACAGCTCAGTGACTATTGCTGTGCTGTGCAGATACATGGATTTGAGCCTGTGTCTGTGGGAGTTTGCGCATTCTCCCCGTGCTTGCGTGGGTTTTCTCCGGGTGCTCCGGTTTCCTCCCACATCCCAAAGATGTGCTCTTAGGCTAATTGGCAAAACAAATTCTCCCTAAATTGTCTCAAATTTGGTTTTTAATCCATAGATCTATAAACATGGACAGGGATCACGGGTAGAGGTGGGAACATCGGGGTGGCAACGTGGGCTCGTTGGGCCGAAGGGCCTGTTTCCCGTGCTGTTCAAAATAGATCATTTGGTCCAATTCATATACTGGCTAGGATAAACTCTGCTGCTTTTCTTCAAAATAGTTTTCATGGGATCTTTTGTGGCTATAAGAATGAACAGACAGATCTTCCATTCAGACATTCAGAGTGCAGCACTCCTTCACAACCATGCTAAACGTCGGTCTAAATTTTGCGCTCAAGTTTCTGGCTGTATCAAAATGCCACAAATAGAAACAATTGATCCTCTAAACATTTTCGGTGAAAATGGTGGGGCCAGGTGGGGAAGCTTGAAATAATGCTGGTGAATTAGCCAAAGCTAAGTTTCTAAGTTTTTCTGTGTAATTTCATGAAGAAATTAGATATAGCTGTTGGGGCTAAAGGGATCAAGGGATGTGGGAGAAGAGGGAAACCAGGATATTGAGTTGCATGATCAGTCATAATCATATTGAATGGCGAATAAGCATTGAAGAGCTAATGGCCTACTCCTGCTTCTAGTTTCTATGTTTCTAAAGCATGTGACACACAATTTCCGCCCCCCCCTCCACCCCATCCCCGAACCATGCCGTGCCAATAGTGTCACTCTCCTTCTCCATTGAAGATCTGCTTTTGGTACCTCATCTGTTTACTGAATACAGTACCATCAGAGAAGGGAGAAAGTGAGGACAGAGCAGAGATGAAGTATGTGTAAATAGCATTGTCTAAGGATTGCATGAAATGCAGAATACTTTGGGCATTAGACGAGGAATTAGCTTACTCGTTCCCTGACTGAAAAATCCTTTAAGCAGATGTCACCTCTCAGTTACTGTGTCACAAGGTCTAGCTATGTTATCCTCCCTGTAATCACGGATTGCTTTATTGAGGAACGACAAAAAGAGAACTTTATTCTTTGTCGAGCCTGCATTGCCTCAGAGTGACGGCTGCTTAATGTAAAATAGTCTCTAGTCTCCAGCAGTGATTTTTCTTATCTCAGTGAGGTGGGGGGAGGAGGGGTGGCGTTGGAGGAGGGTTGGGAGGGAGTGGGCTTTGGTGGAAACTGGCCAAACATTCCTCTTCTGGTTAATAAAAAGGAAGATTCTTGTTTGCCATAGAGCAAAAAGAATCATATTTGTAATGCTAATTAGGCAGTACTGGAAGAGTTAAAAGAAATATTCAATTCTGAATGCTTCACCTCAGCTTTCTTGACAAGAGATCCTTCAGCTCTACACACACACACATTGCACAGCTCCACTTTATGATGAGGTGTGCGTAAAGGCTGAGCTTAGAGATGTGAATTGTAACTGAAATACAAGCTGCCATTTCTGGGCTTGGATTATTAGCCAAATTTTTTGAATAATTGCCGTTACGCTCTGTGACCCAGCTCAATGTAAGCCTCTAATCTTTGGATTATTAATGACTGTCAGGCGGCATACTTTGCATATCTGTCTTCTTCATATTTTTTCTTGCATCTGATTCTTCACCTGAGGCACTTCAGTCCTGCGACGTTAGCAATCATTTTTATTTTTGCCCAGGGAACCTTAAGACCTCAGCAGTACAGAAACAGGTATTTACATGAAGTCTACATGTGGTGCATCGCAGCTAGGAATTAATAAGGGGAACAGATAAGGAAAAACAATGGAGAATCCCTTTCCACTACACAGTAAAGTACTTCCAGAGGTATGTTTGTACATGGATTTGATCATGGGAAAGATGTCGCCTGCATGATAGGGGAAGGCAATGGCCTAATGGCATTATCGCTAGACTACTAATCCAAACACTCAGCTAATGTTCTGAGGATCAGGGTTCAAACCCACCATGATTGAATTCAATAAAAAATATCTGGAATTAAGAATCCATTGATGATCATGAAATAATTGTCAGGAAAACCCATCTGGTTCACTAATGTCCTTTAAAGAAGGAAATTTGTCATCCTTAGCCAGACTGGCCTATACAGGAGCCACAACAAACAATATGGGTGACCCTAAGGATGGGCAAGAAATGCTGGCCAGCCAGTGATGCCTATGTCCCATGAAAGGAAAGATATTTTGCCAGTGGTAGGTTAGAAAATCTTTTGCAACTCCATCCACCTAAAAACTAGAAATGATTCACCTGACCTTTGTCATCACTATTGTTTATAACAAACTGGAAATATATATATATATGCAAATTTGAAATCTAACAGCAATGCCATGTTTCCCAGTGACAGAACTGTGTATATTTGTGCAATGATTTACCAGAAGAGCTCTCCACAAATGTACCAGCAGCTCTGGACTTCAAAGTGACTCGAGTTGCAATAAAAATAAGTGGCCCGTGATAGTACTTTTAACCTTGGTGTTGTTCAGCATGGCCGTTCTCCACTTAGATCATTAACGGAATTTGATGCTGAACTGGTAATCACAGCAATTCAAATAGTCAGGAGGTGCAGTAGAGGGAAAAGTCTTCTATAGAATTATAAACAGAATAGTGGGATGGAGCCAATAAGGGACCAAAAGCAGGATTTATCCATGGAGGCAGAATGTATGGCTGAGTTACGAAATTAACACTTTGCATCTCTCATGAACAAGGAAAAATATGCTGTCAATGTCATGGGAAAAAGGGAAATAGCTGAGATATTGGATATTGTTCAATGAGTGGATATGCTAATAGCTGTTTGGACTCTGGACCAAGCATACATAATGAAGTTTGGCTGAGAGACAAGACAGCTATTACAAAATGAGAACACATGCACCTCAGAGGAAACACTGATGACACCTCAGGCTTTTTGATCTCTGATCTCTTTGGTCAGTTTCACAATATTTGCTTAGTTAAGTAGTTTTCACTTATCGTACTTTACACTATCCTGTTAATTGGTTCTAGAAAGCACATCATGGGTCATTGTACATAGAAGGGCCACCTTTTTCCTACACGCATTTCACTTCCAAATGACAATTCTGCAAATGAAGTAACATTCTTTACATAGATTTTGGAGCAAATAGGAATGATTTGAGAAACATGCTTTGAAGTGACTTATGGTCCAATCTTACCAACACATCCTGTGTGGGATATTCTGGCCACGCTTGCCTCAAGGCCAGAAAATCCCACCCGAGACCCCTGTCCTGCTCGTTACAATTCCAATGAAGTAAAATTCTGGACTCTATCACACAAATTGGTAGGAGGCTCAATGGCCTCCTTCATTTTGGGAGAATTCTGTGATTCCAAAAAAAGCCTTGAAACAAGGTCAATGTTTCAATTACACTGAGGCTGGGGAAGATGGTGGACAGGAAGAGAAATGTATTTCCATAAACTGGGTGGGAAAAGAGACAAGAGTGAATGGGATGAGGGGGAAGGAGAGAACAATGGCCAGAATTTTATCACCTTGCCAGCACCGGAATCAGAACACGTGAGGCTCGCAGAATGGAATTCCTTATTGGCTGTGGTCGGGATTTTAGGAGACTCACCTGAGTGAGGGCATAAAATTCCAGCTATTGCCTCTATAAACTTGACAGGAAGAAAAAAGTAGGAGGTTAGCATGGTGGGAGGAACACAGCTGGGGGTCAGATGGGAATAAGCAATTTTTCCATTGTGAAGAAAACAAGAACAACTTGCATTTCCAGTGCCTTTAACTAAACAGGACCAATATAAGATAAAGTTTGACACTGAACCATGTGAAAAGATATGAGAACAGGTTGCCAAAGATTTGTTCAAAGATGTAACTCCTTCGTGTAAGTTGTAATACAAAACGAACGGGGAACTAAGTAAAACGAAGATAGCTTTTTGCTCCAATATTGTTTTTGGTGCTTGTTGCTGCTGTAACTTTCTCCATTTAACAGTTTTGATCTCAAGGCCCATGAAATCCATTTAGAAAATAAGAATGGGTTAGGAGGGCCAAATGGTCCAGCTCAATCCAAGTCCTGTGGTTTTGTTTGGAAATGTTAAACTCTAACTGCCTAGGTTGCTCAGTTGATAGTGCTCTTAGTTATTAGTCACAGGTTCCAGATTTAAATCCCACTCAAGGGTTTGAACATAAAAATCAAAGCTGACACTCACAGTGCAGCACTCTGGGAGGCTCCAGAAGCTTTTGGGTTACCAATAACAAGAAAAAGAACTGGACCAGTCATATAAACACTGTGTCTTATTTAATCATTTAATTTCTTTTTAGTGTCACAAGTGGGCTGACATCAACTCTGCAATGGAAATATTCCCCAATCGCCACACCCCAGCATCTGTTCAAGTACAATGAAGGAGAATTTTGCATGGCCCAAGCATATTTCAGACTGTGGGAGGAAACTGGAGCACCCAGAGGAAATCTACGTAGACACAGGCAGACTGTACAGATTGTACAGCCAGGAATTGAACCCAGGTCCCTTATGCTGCGAGGTAATTGTGCTAAACACTGTGCCACCATGATTCCCCATGTCTACAGGAGGACCCCGAGAACAAAGAACAGAGAACAAAGAACAAAACAGCACGGGAAACAGGTCCTTCGGCCCAATGAACCCGTGCCGCCACCCCGATGTTCCCACCTCTTCCCGCGATCCCTGTCCATGTTTATTGATCTATGGATTAAAAACCAAATTTGAGACAATTTAGGGAGAATTTGTTTTGCCAATTAGCCTAAGAGCACATCTTTGGGATGTGGGAGGAAAACGGAGCTCCCAGAGAAAACCCACGCAAGCACAGGGAGAATGCGCAAACTCCCACAGACACAGGCCCAAATCCATGTAACTGCACAGCACAGCGATAGTCACCGAGCAGTCATGTTGCCATCAGATGGTCCAGGTCAAACATACACTAACGACGTGAAGCACTAGGATACTCTCGAAAAAAATCCAAGAGCAGCCCTCTCACGACCCATCGCGTGCATGCCCCTCGTTAGACAACAAGGTGGACCAAAGCACCTGTAGGATAAAAACAAGTACATCAATATCATCATCTATTTACACACTTCCCAGGGACTCCCAAGGCTCATGATCCCTATTTTAAATCAGTTTTCTATACCCCTCCATTCCCATTCTGTTCATGTGCCCATCTAAGTATTTCTTAAATAACTCCAGAGTACCTGCCTCCACCACTTTACTTGGCAGCGCATTCCATACCCCCACCACCCTCTGTGTGAAAAAACTCCCTCTAGCATCCAAATTATACCTTACCCCCCTCACCCTAAGCCCGTGACCCCTCGTGCTATTTGAGTCCATCCTAGGAAAAAGCTTAACCCTGTTTACTCTATCTATCCCCTTCAAAATCTTGTACACCTCTATCAGATCTCCTCTAAGTCTATGTCTTTCTAAGGAAAACAGTCTCAATTTGCCTAATCTCTCCTCATAACTCAGACCTTCCATACCAGGCAGCATCCTGGTAAACCTCCTCTGCATTCTCTCCAGAGTCTCCACGTCCTTCTGGTAGTAAGGCGACCAGAACTGGACGCAGTATTCCAAATGAGGTCTAACCAGCGTTTTATACAACTGCAACATTAAAGGCCAGCTCTTGTACTCTATACCCCTTCCTATAAAGGCTAGCATACTATATGCTTTCTTCACAACCTTCTCCACTTGTTCTGCCACCTTCAGAGACTTGTTCACCTGCACCCCCAGGTCCCTCTGTGTTTCTATACTCTTAATAGGTCTACCCTTTATCATATACCTCCCCCCTACATTCTTGGGAATTCAATGGCAAGTATCCCACCTTCTGTTTCCCCAAAGCTTGCCAACTATCTACAAGGCACAAGCCAGGAATATGATGGAATATTCACCACTTTCTGGATAAGTGTGAATCCAACAATACTCAACAATCATCCAAGACAAAGAATCCTATCTAACTGACACCCTGTCCACCACCTTCAACATTCACTCCCTCCACCACCAATGCAAGAGTGGGAGCCGTTTATACCATCTAAACATGCATTGCAGCAACTCACCAAGATTCCTTCGATTGCATCTTGGCCACTCCCAGTTCAGAGGACAAGATCAACATGAGAACACCACCTCTTGCAAGATCCCATTCAAGATATTCAGCTTCTAACTTGGAACTTAATCAACATTTCATCACTGTTGTGAGAGCAATATCCTTGATCCCACTTAGAATAATGGAATCATAGAAACACTACAGTGCAGAAAGAGACCATTCGGCTCATCGAGTCTACACCAACTCTGGGGAGGCAATGGCCTGGTGGTATTAACGCTAGGCTATTAATCCAGAAACTCAGGTAGTGTTCAAGAGACCTGGGTTCAAATCCTGCCGCAGCAGATGGTGGAATTTGAAGTCAATAAAAAATCTGTATTTAGGAATACACTGATGACAATAAAACCATTGTCAATTGTTGGAAAAACCCATCTAGTTCACAAATGTCCTTTATGGAAGGAAATCTGCTATCCTTACCTGGTCTGACCTACATGTGACTGTAGAACCATAGCAATGTGGTTGACTCTCAACTGCCTTCTGAACAAGGGCAACTAGGGATGGGCAATAAATGCTAGCCAGCCAGCAGTGTCCATTTCCCACAAATGAACAAAAAAGACTCTAGTGAGGCGACATTTTCACAAATGTGTACAATTTTGGTGGCAACGTGGTACAGTGGTTAGCACTGCTGCTTCACAGCACCAAGGACCTGGCTTGGGTCATTGCCTGTTCGGAGTTTGCACATTCTTCCCATGTCTGCGCGGGTTTCGTCCAGGGACTCCATCTTCCTCCCACAATCCGAAAGACGTGCTGGTTAGGTGCCTAATTTTCCATCAGTGCACCTGAACAAGCGTTGGAGGGTAGTGACTAGAGAATTTTCACAGTAACTTCACTGCAATGTTAATGTGAGCCTACTTGTGACACAAGTGAATCAACTTGATGGCCTACTCCTATTTCTAATTTCTATGTTTCTATGGAGAAGGAGGGATCAGGATATTGAATTCAATGATCAGCCATGATCAAAATGAATAGTGGAGCAGATTCAAAGGGCTTCCAGTTTCTATGACTCTCTGACGGAGCATCCCACCAAGCCCTACCACCACAACCCCATGTATTTAACATAGCTAATCCTCCTAGCCTATATTAAAGTGCAATCCAAGTAACATTTTTGGATTGCAGGAGGAAACCGGACCACCAGGAGGAAACCTACACAGACACGAGGAGTACATGCAAATTCCTCACAGAGTGTGATCCAAAGCTGGAATTGAACGCAGGTGCTTGGTGCTGTGAGGCAGCAGTGCTAACTACTGTGCTCCCGTGGTGCCTTCCTGCATGTGTGTATACTAGATGGACTGTCGCCGTTCAAGATGGTGCTCGTCACTACCTTTTCAAGGTCAATTAGAGACAGACAACAAATGCCAGGCTTGCCGACAATGCCCAAGTCCCCTGAAACGATATTAAAAATAAATCTGCCTGTTTGGATAAATGCAAAAAGATCCTATGGGACTAATTTGAAGAAGAGCAGGGGGAAATCCCTGGTGACCTAGCCAACGTTACAAAAGCAGATAATTTGGTAATTATAATATTGCTGTAGTGGAAGCTTCCTGCATGCATATTAGCTCTCATGTTTCTTCATTATGGTAGTGACTACACTTCAAACACATATTTCATTGGCTATAAAGTGCTTTGAGAAGTCCAATGGTCACACAAACACAATATAAATCTTTCTTTACCTCTCAGGCCTTTCTTTTTAGTCTTTACAATTAATTGTTTACTTCAGAAAAATTAAGGTTTTCTTTCCAGAAATGTAGGATTGGATTTAAAATATTACCCTCAAAATGCAGAAGTCAGGACACAGAGGAAATTCCCTCTGAGGCAAGCAGTAGCCTAACCATAGTGTGTTGAACTCATGGGAAAGTGAAGGGGAGACCTGAAATGTGAGACTCTCAACTGATCTAAGGTGGGAGCTATTGGCTCAATAGAGATAAGTTTGTCTTTTTTTCATTCATTCATGGGGCATGGGCATCATTGGCTGGCCAGCATTTATTGCCCATCCCTAGTTGCCCTTATTCAGAGGGCAGTTGAGAGTCAACCACATTACTGCAACTCTAGAGTCACACTTGGCCAGACCAGGTAAGGGCAGCAGATTTCATTCCCAAAGGACATTAGTGAACCATGGCATTTTCTGACAATCAAGAATGGTTTCATGGTCATCAGTAGATTCTTAGTTCCAGGTTTTTTTTTATTGAGTTCAAATTCCATCCTTTGTCATGGCAGGATTCGAACTCAGGTTCCCGGAATGAGTTTCCTAGATCAATAGCCGAGTGACAATACCATTCAGCCATTGCCACCCATGGGAGGTGTGATGCTTGTGGATCAGAAGGTATAGGAATGTCCTTCCACAAACTTCTTGAGGAAGAAATCCTTCCCCCAGTCTCAAATGGTGATGTTCTTTTCCTAGTATCTTTGACTGTCTCCTTGGACTCCTCCCACCAATTGTCTGACCATGCAGTAGCAGAGTGGTGCCTGCTCGGCCCGTAATCCAGAGGTGAATGGATCAAAACCATCTTCTACTCTTTCCTATTGGGCTGTATGATGGCACAGTGGTTAACGCAGCTCCCATGACCTAGGTTCAATTGTAGGGTTCAACCTTCAATCATGTCACACTATCTGTAAGCCCCATGACTTGCAAAAAACCTCACTTACTGTGCTGTCTGGAGACAATACACATCTCTCTAATCTGTGTTCAGTGCTCCTTCCACTCACATTGTTAGCCACTTTAAGACTTGAATAGCAGGTTAGATGTAAAGATTTGCATTCTAATCAGCAATCTGTAAACTGTCTGTGCTGATATGTGTGCTATTGCAGACCAGAACACTTCATTCGCCTGAAGAAGGCTATAATAGCTGAAAGCTTGCGAGTTTACTATCAAATAAATCGGTTGCATTTAAAACTGGTGTTGTCAGACCTCTTACTGGGTTCAATTCCCAGCTGGGGTCGCTATCTGTGTGGAGCCTGCACATTCTCCCTGTGTCTGCCAGGGTTTCCCCTCAGTGCTCTGATTTCCTCCCATTGTCCAAAGATGAGCAGGTTAGGTGCTAAATTGCATCTTAGTATCCCGAAATGCATAGGCTCGAGTGATTAGTAGGGTAAATATGTGGCGATGGGGCATAGGTGGTGCACACTCGATGGGACAAATGATGCCCTTCTGCCTTCTATGAAATTCTATGAAAAATGCCCCCTTCCAATTGCCGGCCTGGCTGTCCATTTGGCTAGATGCCAGGCAGAAGGCAGTCCTATTATGTATTACTGACAACATACAGTCAAAATGCAGAACGCCTGTGTACTGTTTCCCAAAGTTATTGCCACCCGCTGTGTCCTCCCTACCTCCCCATACATATCAGAACCATCTAAAAATTCAGTCCTTATGATATGTTGGGGTTGACAGCTGCTGCATTTGAGACAGTGCACATCCTTACTGAGCCGAAATCAAGTCAAATTTCTATGCAATTAAACAGACAAGAGAACAAGAATGGTGTGCGTATGTAATGCCAGGCTTGCTATATACACTGCCTTAATGGACAGGAATGGCCCATTTCGATGAATTGTTGAATGAGAAAAGAAATACATGGTAATATTTTGGTTTGTTCTAATCCAAAAGTAACTTGTGATGACACAAAAAAAATCTACACTGGCTACGATTGCACTTCATTATTAATTGAATGGTAAAACAATCATTCCACCCTGTGGGAATTATCGTTCTGCTATCAGCTTCCTCTGTGCAGCAAGCACTGAGGAGCAGTTAAGCTGGAGTGAGCAGCATATTAATAATCAGTCATCTCCCATGGATATACTCAAGAAATCTTGCATTTGCATTTAAAGCTTAATTAGGAAACCCTGGGCTCTGATAAGTAAAGTTAGTTCCATTTAAATGAATCCTTTATACAGTTTAATCATGAGAACTGCATATTTAATTTGCCAAGAAGTGTTTTACTTGGATGAGAAATCTGATACAAAGAAAAGTTTGCTTCAATTCTATGGGGAGATCAGAACTGCGTGTACTTTAACAGGTAATGCGTTTATGAAGATATCCTGTCTAATACGTAGGCAATCGCATTCATACTTACTAGTTTTGTGTTTATTCCTATTAATTTACAATGTGTCTGATGGGTGGACAGTAACCATCTCAGTCTACAATAAGCAACAACTAATGTAATGCTTTGATGGTGACAACAGAGCAGTTGGAATACCTTCCCTATACATCGTGTGAAACCAGTAATGAGGCACAGTGCGCACACTGCAAAGTCTGACAGCTTGCAGTGGAGGCAGCTAATGGGAACACAGCACTTATTCTTCATTCAAGACATACCACGCAGATAGCTTCAGAATATTGTATTCCTGAATCAACCGTGTTTTGAAGTGGGTATAAGATTTGCAACTCAGCTGTGAAATAATGGAATATAAAATCTGAACTGACTCTGAAAAGTCCCTATGCATATCCAAATCTTAATGCTCAGCTCACTAAGTGCTTTTTTTTAATAGGTGGCATGGTGATACAGTGGTTAGCACTGCTGCCTCACAGCGCCATGGACCCAGGTTCAATTCCCACCTTGAGTCATTACCTGTGCGGAGTCTACACATTCTCCCTATATCCAGTTCGGTTTCCTTTGGGTGCTCCAATTTTACCCCACATTACAAAAGATACACTGGTTAGGTGCATTGGCCATGCTAAATTGTCCCTTAGTGTCAGGGAGATCAGCAGGGTAAGTACGTGCAGTTACCAAGGTAGCGCCTGAGTGACATTGTTGTCGATGCAGACTTGATAGGCTGAATGGCCTCCAACTGCACTGCAAGAATCCTATGAATCTATGATTCAAGCTGCCTGCTGCAGGCCACTCTGGTCCAAAGAGAATTTCTGGCTCAGCTTCCAAGCGCAAGCTCCCGTAAAGGGGCAGGTCAGAACTGGGGACCAATAAGGAGAAATGCCAATGCCCTCAACCTTGAAGCAGGTATGAGTTCAGATACACAACAACAACTGTGTTCCAGTGTTTGAATACACTGGGCGGGGGAAGGGGAGGAGGAAAATCAGGGAGTTTGGAAATCCATGCAAGCTATTGATTGAGAGTACACACAAAAGTAAGGCAACAATGCTGTTTTGTTGTCGATTCTGAGCATGTAAGCAAATTGAAAGGTCCGCTCAAAACGTCTTTCACCTCTGAAGACAATGATCCTTTGGTTGTTTTCTTGTGTTTCTTTGTGCACGGAAGAGTTTTAATGAATGATTAATTAAATTGCTGTACAAAGTTCTGCAAACAGGTAATTTCTAATCCGCCTTTGCTCAACACCCTGATCCAAGGATAATATTTCTTCACAAACTGATTAAACATTGTTCGGGGTTCAATGTCACATGTGTTCACTGGCAAACCTGGGATGATCTAGCCAGAGGATTCAGATGGTTTTTACAATCCAGCCCCATTTGAACTTAGAGTTACAAGGATCATGCAGTGCGAGCATATGAAAGCTTAGTGAAAAGAAAGCCTTGTATTTATAATGTAACTTCCAATCCTCAAGACATTGCAATGTAACCACTAAAGTACATTGAAATGCTGTAATGTGCAGAAACACAGAGGTAAATTTTCTGGTCCCACCCCACTACGGGAATTGTTGTGGGTGGACAGAAAATTTGATAGGTCATTTAAGGGTCCATTGACCTTGGGTGTGAATTTCCAGCATCGAGGTGGGCATGACTGGAAAATGTCACCCAAAGTAATCAATTTGTGCACAGTAAGGTTACTCAAACAGCTTTGAAATAGTGACCAGATGGATATTCTGCTTCGTATTGTATTATTAGTTGGTTGGGGTAATCTTGTTTCGCCATGGAAATGGGAGAGCTCCTCTCCTCTTTGACAATGCAGCATTAACTCAGTACTGCTCTGGAGCATCAGCCTTTTACTAACATACTAACATGAACTGAAGGCAATAAATGAACTGAAGGCAATAACGTTCACGAGGAGTTTAGAAGTGGTGGCGGTGACCGAGACGTGGTTGAAGGAGGGGCAAGACTGGCAATTGAATATTCCAGGGTATAAGTGTTTTAGGCGTGACAGAGTTGGTGTGAGGAGAGGCGGGGGAGTGGCTTTATTAGTTAAGGACAACATCATAGCAGTGCAGAGGGAGGGAGGTATGGATGATTTAGGAATTGAGTCTCTATGGGTGGAGTTGAGGAATAGGAAGGGAGTGGTTACTCTGTTGGGTGTTTACTACAGACCGCCCAACAGCCCGCCGCCCAACAGCCCGCGGGCCGTGGAAGAAAGGATATGCAGGGACATTTTAGATAAGTGTAGGAAAAATAGGGTAGTAGTAGTGAGAGATTTCAATTTTCCTGGAGTAGATTGGAGAGGGCCCAGAGCTGTAGGAGTGGACGGGGAGGAATTTGTACAGTGTGTTTTGGAAGGGTCCTTGGAGCAGTATGTGGATGGCCCGACTAGAGAGGGGGCTATAATGGATTTGGTTCTGGGGAATGAGCCAGGGCAGGTGGTTGACATCGAGGTAGGAGAGCATGTGTCAAATAGTGATCACAACTCTATCTGCTTTAGGATATTAATGGAAAAGGACGAGACCGGCCCAAAAGGGAAGGTATTTAACTGGGGGAGGGCTAGATACAGCCAGATTAGGCGAGATCTTAAAGATACCGACTGGGATAAGCTTTTTGAGGGTAGGTCGACGAGGTACATGTGGGAGTCTTTCAAGGGAAAACTAAATTCTCTGCAGGAAAGATACGTGCCGGCAAGGAGGAAGGATGGGAAAGGTAGGATTAGAGAACCGTGGCTTACCAGGGAGATTGAGGACTTGATCAGGAAGAAGCGAGAGGCTTACATTAGATCTGGGCAACTGGGGACTGAGACAGCGCTGGAAGAATATAGAGAGTGTAGACGGGATCTTAAAAGGGGTGTTAGAAAGGCAAAAAGGGGCCACGAAGTGGCTCTGGCAGGTCAGATTAAGGAAAATCCTAAGGCATTTTACTCCTATGTAAGGAGCAAAAGGATGGTTAGAGGCAAGATTGGACCTCTCAGGGACAGAGGAGGGGATCTATGCTTAGAGCCTGAGGGAATGGGGGAGATCCTGAATGAATACTTTGCATCGGTATTCACGCGGGAGAGGGGCCAGATGTCTGTTGCTGATGTTGACAAAGTTGAGGATCGGTTGAGGGAAATAAAGATTACGAGGAAAGAGGTGTTCGGGTTGTTAGGCAGCTTAAAGACATATAAAGCTCCGGGGCCTGATGGCATTTACCTCAGGCTGCTAAGGGAG